>OZ004600.1:54887384-55272384 GCA_963924605.1 Malthinus seriepunctatus
ATGAATATATTTATACATAATATAAATAAATTGTCAGTTCAATTGCAATGTATTAAATAATATTAATAGTATACAATACCGTGTAAATTAATAATGGGTACATCGTTAATCACTTCAGGCGTCGATGTAACATGTTAAAATTGCTGACAATGTCAAGTCTATGTTTCATTTCATGTATCAGTAAGTAGGTAGTGTAGTTTCACATAATTAATTAACAGCTAAGGCACCGTTCGTTATATTATACGCGAAGGCATAGAATATAACTTATTTTCATAATCCATACATAATTTGTATCAATGGTTTATTTTAGGAGCTATCGACTATACACACACGGTTGCAATTCCATCAACTTGGATCGAATTTCGTATATATAATAATCTACCCTTTCAAAATTATCCACAAATTAAATTAGACCTTTTTATTTTACCATACTCAGAACGAAAATAAAATTCTATTACAATAGAGCTGATTGTTCGTTTAACTCTAATTTAATATTTATTAAATGTGAGGTGAATGGAAAATAGTTTTTGTTCTTTCCAAACAATTTTTAATAGCTCTACTATTTACAGACGAAAAAAAATTTTTTTTTTAATATAAAATGTAGCTCCTTGGTGGAATATCAAACAACAATGAAGCACTATGATGGGACTTAAGAGACTTGAGACCTAAGAAGTGGATTGAGCTGTAGATGACTGCGAAAGGACGTACTAAACATAAGACATAAAAAGGAAGACCACGTCCAACCCCTCAAGATGATTGGCGACACGAGAAACAAAAGCTCAACCTGAATTGGAAAGAACTGCCGAGAGTACACAAATACAGAGAGAAATGTTGCTAGAGAACAATGACTAAGTTAAAAACTTTGAAGAAGAAAAATGGTCGAGTACTCCATTACATAAAAATAAGTCTTCTAGGCCATACACCTCATCAGCCCTGCCGCTGTCTTACAACAAACACCTTGCACGCCAGTTTGAATGAGAGGTTTTTGCGGAGGAGCTGGCAGCGTCTCCCCCTTCTATCGTTTCTTAGTCGTTTTCGCAGCTAGGGAGCGGTTCAGCTTGGAGAAGGTGGCCTTTATAACGCGGCATATGTCTTACTTCGTCACTGGTCATGGCCCTTTCCTGGAATATTTAAACAGGATGGGTCTGATTGATACGTGCCCCTGAGGCAGCGGCAAACATCCGTAATCTGAGGGGCCTTGTGAAACCTAGGGATGTCAGCCGTGGCCACCGAGATATGGGCAACTTGGAAGTGGTGGCAGCGCTGGAGAGTCTGTGCGTCGGCGTTTGTGAGATTTCTAGACGTGACGTTTCGGCTTTAGTGATCAAGACAGCACCTTAAATAAAAACTCACGGAATCTGAATCTATACTATAACTTTCCATACTCTGCTGCTTTATTCTACTCTGTTATTCTGCTCGACTTTATTATAATAATTCTAAACCCGGCTTTTATTTTCGTACTGTGCTAAGCTCTACCTACATTTCAGCTCCACTCTAACTCTAGTTCTGTCATCGAGTATTGTGGATACCCAAACCCTTATTACTTTTTCGAAGGGTGGGTTTAGTTGGTAAGATTCTCACGCTACCACATCGTACCTGGAGATTCCTACCAGTATAATAATTAAGGTTCCTCTATCAGCGCCTGAGCGCTTTCGGGGCTTAGTAAGCACCTATTCCTGTCGTGCCCTTCGATAACTCTGTTATCTGGTTATTGAAATTCAGAAATATGCACTTCTGTATGCCACTTCAAACCAGGGATCTATACATCTACAGCTACAGCATAACGTCTTAACGTCACACTACTAAACTCCCATCACTTTTTTTCTATATTTGCACTCAAACTATAGGGCATATTTTTTTTCACAAATTAGATTAAATTATCAACTCGAGAGCTTTCACGATGCCTTAGCTAAAAGAGTGGTTTACTTTATGCTAAACAGCTTTGAATGAAATGCACAAACCTGAGATCTCTAGATCTGTTGCTTACGTCACGCCAACAGACCATCATCTATGATCACGTCTCTATGTTGTTGTTCAAAAACAATTCGATAATTATTAATTAGAGAGTTTCCACGGTGCCTTAGCTATAGGAGTGGTCTACTTTATGTCAAAAACGACTTCAATGGAAAACAAACAAGCTCAGATTAACGTTAAGCTCCAGGGGCAGCAGAAAAAAAATTGTAGCATTTTTGCTGTAAATATTTTGTAAAAAGCCGTTAAAAACAATGTTTTAATCAAAAGTTAGTTACTAGGCTAAAAATGCTTCACTTGTCTGTTACCTTTAACTGCTCATACGCAATCGCGCACGTACGCTTAAGAGCACGCAACTCTAATTGTTGCGTTACTTTTTCCGCACTCTGCATTTGGAAGTTTAATTGCAAAATTCAACTTTTGCAAATACAATTGGCGCAAAAATTGACCTTTATAACCCACATAAATAAAACACCACTATTGGAATCTAATAGCACTGATTATATAAAATAGAATTAGTAAAATCTCATACACGTAACTGATATTAAGCACATAAAAATTGTAATCCCATCACATTACCATACGGAAATGATATTACTAGACATTGTAGTAGGTGATCGGTAACCGCAAGAAATGAGAAAAAGTTAAAAGAATATAATACGAAACAAAAATGAGAATTGTTAAACAGAAATTCTGCACTGCACATAAAGAAAATGGTCGAAAAAACAGGAGTAAGAAGTTTTATCAGTCGTACATTCAAAGGCCGAATTTTATTCAAAAAATAAAAGAAAGCCCACAAATTGAAATTATTACATGATAAATGTAAAATCAAATTTGGTAATGCCTTGAGCTTCATAGCGAGAAGATTAAAGAGGAGAAACATCAAAAAAAAGAACGAAAAAATTTATAAATAGCATTTTGACACAAAACAAGTACAATTCAATAACGAAGCAGCTAAATTAATAAAACCCACCTTTACGTTGTAGAAAAAAGGCAGTAAGTGAAAGAGAAAACCTCATTAGTCTTACACAACTTGATACAGTTCAAAGTGCCAATTATTTTCCCTAATAAAAAAGAATTAAAAAGTTAAATAATTAAATTAAGTAGGCGAGTATTTATTTATATTAGAGCCATTTATTCGATTTGGATTTGTGTTCAGAAAAATCGAGCTCATCAGGACGTTTTATATGAAAATCCATTAAATGTCAATGACCATCCCTATAATACATACACATTTCGCCTGTTAATTAAATTACATAATTTAAGAGAAACATAACTTTAGTAGGTACAATTTTTATTAGGGTAATTTTAACCTACTTAATAGCAATAGGAAATAATTTTGATAATGTACGTTACGTAATTTGTATAAGGTAATTGAAAAAAATATGTTAAAATGATTTCGTGGAAAATAACATCATCGTTAGTACAAAAATTCATTTGACACGGTAATAATAATGGACATTTTCATCTTGATTTAGAACGAGGAATTAATAGTATTTTTTACAACATGAGATGAAACATACGTTTTTTTCGTGAGATAGAATTTAATTCACAAGCCCCGTAGGGGCGAGTGAATTAATCTTTCGAACGAAAAAAACGGATTTCATCTCGAGTCGTAAATGCTATTTTTTCTACGACGATAATTAGTACATTTTAAAAAAATAATTCTTTTTACTAAAATGTGAACCGACCACAAAAAAACTGGTTTCACCTCATGTTGTAAATAACATCTGCTTGTAATAACACTTTTTCTCACTAGAGACGAAAATGCTATTTTCGTAACGAGTAAGTGATGACGAAATGCTTAGTTTCACATATGGGAGTAGAAAAAAAACTTTTTCAAATCAATTTATAACTTTTAGTGAGGTAGGTTAATCGATAAATTTTACTGGAGTACAACTTTTATTAAGAGAAAATACGAGTCATGCAAGTTGAAATCGAGCTCATTTTTAAACCTCACAAAAGCTCAAAGCTTTTGCGCACCCCATCCTCGTTTCAAAACAACCACCTTGTATTTAACAAAAAATATTTAATTAACTGTACGATACACATGTAGGTAGGAGAAGAATTATTCTAAGGATGTGTGTTAAAATGTAAGCAAAAGGTCCTACATTAGGCCTAGCGTGACCGTGCGTTAAGCTATGTTTGCAAATCGATAGAAACTTAACACGCACCTGGGGGCCTCACGTTCCGATGCAAATGTGATCGTTCTTTACACACAACCAACTTGCTTCAACAATGTGTTTCAAACAAACTTAAAACAGAAATTAAAAACTTTCAACTTTATATCTTTTGTTTAGATCGCGACTAACTCTTATATAATTTAACAGAAAAGTGGAAAAGCTTCTGGTGGAAGCTAAAAAAATATAGGTAAGTCGAAATCCATATAAATTTCGTTATTTTTATTAAAAGTGTGAATAATGTTATAAATTGAATTTAAATTTATTTTTATATTAGGTAAGAGAGAAAGTACCTAAGATGTTTTATTTAGAGATAAAGCCATTTTCGAAATGAAAAACAAATTGAGTTTCAAATATGTTAAAAAAAACAGTTCCACTTTCACTTTTGTTGGTATATGTAAATTGAAAATTTGCGCTTTAAAAAGTAAAAACAAAACATACATTAGGAATTTATAGTCATGTAGGAATTATTTCGCAGGGGATTGTACATATTACCTAACTAATTTAAAAAAAAATTGAAAACGATGGTAATTCGGCCATGTCGACGCTTTTAATTTTAAAATTGAACTCGCAAAATAAAAACATAAAAACTTTCCATTATAGGGTATCTACGGGGAAGATAATTTTGTTCGTAAGACTGAAATAATTTGGGAATAGGACCTAAATAGTAAAAGTATTTTTACATGGGTGTTCCTGAAGAAGGAATTTAAAAAATGGCACTAAATTTACTGCACCCTGCACGTATCCTGTCTGCAGAGGTCGAGGAATATAAAAGTGTCCTTTTAGCAGATACGTCTTTTAAGAGAGATTTTACCGTGCAATGTGAAAGGCTTTTATAATGTCAGTAAACCACCTGACTTATGCCCGTATTTATAGACAGATCTCAAGCACTTGCTCGTACTCAAGACTGAGACGAGGCCGGTTGCTATTGGTTTTCATTGTATAATACAATAGAATATATATATAATAATATATATATATATATAGAATAAATACGGGCATTAGGTAACCAACATGGCAGAGTCAAGAATCTAAAGCACTTATTTGTATTTAATTATAGCAGAAAGTGGAGGGGGAGGGTATTATGTTGACTTACGTGAAAATGATATCCCAATAACTCTACCTACTTAGTGTGTGATCACGTCGGCACACAGCACCTCGCACTGCCCCTATACTTCATTCAAGGAGACGAGATAGTGAATGTAAACAAACAACCCGCGTGTTGTGCACGTGAACACTTCTGTTTAGCACTGTGATTGGCTCTAACGTATAAACTTATTTTAAGCTTGTTGCATGGTTACCTAACTGCGTTGATGCGGATAACTCATATTATAGTGGCAATTAGAGCTGGGACGATTACAGGAAAAATGTAATCGATTATAAATAAATAAATGATTGAGAAAACTTTAACTAAAGGAGCTTTTAGGGAATTATTATGAAACCGGCAGTTATTAATAATTTTTGAAAAATTTACACCGTATTTAATTTAAGTTTACGTAAAACCGCGCTCGTGAGAACTTGCACGTGCACGTGAACATCGCATGCAACACTATCTCGTCTCCTTGAATTTAGTATAGCACAGCGTTTAGCATCGCACCGAAAAATAAATAAATTGTTTTCTACGAGTGTGTGGGAAGGCGAGGGTCGATGCTTCAATATGGCTAACGCTTTATCTATTTCTTTGTGCGGTGCTAGAGGCAGTTCGATGTGGAGTGCGCCGACTTAGTCATACTCGGTATATTAACAGCTTAAAAATTTCCCTTTTCATCTTACTGCGGGTCTGGGGTTGGTTATTTACCCGATAGCTAATTAATTACTACGTACGAGTCGACGATGTATGGACGATGGTCAAGGAGCTATAGTCTAACCCAATATAAGAAAATCTTTTTTACGATTATATAGATGATCTTTAGTAATTCAAACCAATAGCTTCACATACTCTCCTAAGCCCTCTCACTAAGTCATATCTAACACATCACTAACTATATTATTGATATTCTTGTGTCATGCAGAATGCAGGTAATAATCAAAGCCAAGTGCTACCCCACACACACTTCGGAGTTTAAATTCATTACCAGATCTCTACATATACTGCAGCCAAACCCAATACATCGCACAACAGAGCAGCCACATTTTCTGACAAAACGACCATACATGCATTAAACAAACTGCCAGTGTATGCGTCAGAAACACTGCAAATTGCACTAATGACTTTTAACGTAGCGTGGCCACGAAATGACACGAGCCTGGTTATCTCATCTCATATCTAGTCCCGACCAAATATTAAAAATTTTCAGTCTGGAATGATCTCGTCTCGTCAAGACGAGATTAGAGATCGATGTTACAGTGGCACCAAGCTTACAAAAGCCCTGAGTGGGCGTGTCTCGGAGGAGCAAAGATTGCACATTGTACAGTAAAATGGAGAAGTGTTTGTAATCACATGTCAAATGTCTAATCTTTTACAAAAAACAATGCAAACTTAAATTTTTTAAAAATGCCTTTAATGTTAAAAAGCAATTGAGGTTATATATATTTATGTCAAACCATTGAATAAAGAAATACCTTCTACTCTACCAGGAACGAGCCATTTAGCTAATAATATGAATCGCAATGGACGTTTAAATATCGCGATTTCCGGTCAATTTCTCCAATAGAAATGGTTGCTTATACTCCCACTTATAAGGAAAGATCATATCACGACAGCCAATGATAATATAAACTCGACGGAATGAACGAGTCATCCATGGATTTCTAAAATGTCATTTTCGGCGGATTTTCTCTTATAGCCAACGGTTACTAATCCCTCCTTCAGGATGTTTTATGTTCTAAGGTACCACTAGACTTTGTGTCTAGCAATCAAGCATTGAACGAATACAGCTGACAAAACATTCTGGAAATGCCCCTCTTGTTTCAGTAAACATGCTAAAATAGACAGTGATAGAGAATTGAGAGATCATTCATCTGTTGGGAAGTGTCTACCAAGTTTTGGGAAGTTTGTGAACAATAAAAGAATACAGTATGATCTTAGTAGGTAGAGGGAACGTGCAGGAAGCTAAGTGCACAAAAAAAAGAGAAATTAAACTCACTAGTTTTGTAATAGTGAAACATCAAACAGACTAAAATGGTGCAACCCATTCCACATTTTTTCCAGCAGACAATAATTTAGTGTTAAATCAGTGTTTATCTAACTAATTATCGTTCATTGCTGAAGCTTTAACGTAGGTTACATCTTCAACCTTCCTTCATCTGTTACAACATTTACTTTTAAACATTGTAAATAAAAAAAGATATCAACCAAGACATTCTTAGTGACTTGCCCTGTATAAAGCACCACTGTTCCCCAATTCAACCACTCGCTCGCTCGCTAAAGTATAAACCTACGGTTGCTTCTAAATGATTTAATTTGTAAAGCAAAAAATAAATTTTGAAAAGTGTACGTCAGGAGTCGCGGTTTGAAATCGTAAACTAAATTGGTGGTTTCTCAGCAACCTTTCCTTCCGTTTCACGAATCAATAAGAATCTAAGCTAATGGTACTTCAAAAAAATGTAAGTTCCTTTCTCTTTTCCACTACCTGAAAAAGCAACTATTAGCCCACTTTGCGTTAAGTAAGATTTATTATTTTGACTACAATTTCCGATAAGTTATTTTATTGTATAGGTACAAAAAGCTGGCGAAGAAAAAAAAAAGAAAATAGAAGAAAAAAAAGTTCTTTCGGATATAAATAGTCAAGATACAATAAACTTTACTAACATTCAATTTACAAAATGATACATCGGTTTGCAAGTTGCTCTTAAAGCTACAAATATAATCAACTACAAAAACCACCAACTTGTACGGCTTTCAGAAGGTTTGCGTGTAAACTCGCCATTTGAATGATGTCGCGGTTGTAAAGCTCCGTGTGCTCGATTGAAGAATGGTGTGCCCTGCACGACACTTGAAATAACTAGGCAAGAAACTACCAACACCTACATTAACATTTTTATAAAATCTCTTTAATAATAAATATTAAAAACACAAAGGATTATAATAGCGGCAGTTGGCCATTTTTGAAGGGAAGGGAAAAAAACAAATTGAATTATGTTCATGAGTTTCCCCAAAAGAGAAATTATAATACGAAACTCGATGAATATAGAAAACCATAACTACCACAATAATTTACATATTGAAAACAATTTCTAAATTGAAATTATAAGCTAAAAAGTTGAAATATTTTATACAAAGTTTAGCAGCAAAATTAAATAATAATTACATCTTAAGTTCTATTTTACGAGTACTTTAATCTCATTTTCTATACCGATACAAGAAGGAAGTATACAAAAACTTTTCATCTTTTAATTTAATTTTTTACATCTTTATTTTATATTTTATTGCAGTTTACTAGTTAAAATAAAGCTATGGAATTGACATCAATTATTTTGAAATTGCTTTTGACCGAAAGAAAAGAAAATTTTACGCTCTTTCATTTTGTTTATATATAAAATCGTTACGTCTTGATGGTTTAGGAAATTTGAAGTCAAAAATGTGATATACTAAAAGCTAGCTTTTTCAAGATGACGGAAAAAATCAAACTTCATTACACTCAAATAGTACTAACGTTATTTTCCTTATAAATACACCACTACATATCCAAAAAATGATTTTATATGGTCTACCAAAACTCTATCTAGATATTGGTTCTATTTCTTGAATTTTTCACATCATAGACGTTCTGGTTTCAATATACTGGTCTCAATTTTTCTAGGCAATATACCTATTATTGAGTAGAACTATATATTTTTTATACCAGCAGATCTGCCTCTCTGTTTCCAACAAGCTTATTTTTTTTTCAAATTAAGTGCAATGTTGCCAAGTCAACAAAGTTCTTAAAATATAGACATTACTTAAAAAAATCACAGCAACACTGTTTTTGGAAATTATAAAACCATATTCGGCTTCCCATTAGTCCAAACCATGGCCTAACCCAATCTATAAATATTTCTAAATTTCGGCGTACGAGAAAGTAAATTTTAAGTGATACCGTTCGCTTCTTTTATCAAAACTTAAAAAAAAAACAAAAGAGGGCAATTAAAATAAATGACAATATTTCATGTTACAACATTGTTTGTTAGCTACTAATATTTTTGCCTTATTACAAATTTTTACAAATCGATGCCAAACTGAGGAAGGAATTTTTCTAAATAAATCACTAGAACCATACAACACTTTTCTATGTTATTATCCCCTAGATCCAGATATAAAATATAAGAATAAAATAATTTTAAATAAATTTCTGCACAAATGTAAATTTTAAAAGATGGTTTCGAATCAAATCCGGCTGACAAATTGTTTAAAAATTGCAGTACGCCCGCCTTACCATGAAGAACAATTTATTTTACGGTTTTAGTTTACAGTTAAAAATTAGAACACTTTGTAATTAATTGAAAACAAAGCTTCTGAGTTCAAAATTTATCTAGAAAACGTATACAATAATTAATCAAACTTTTTTTTGCTATACCAAAATTTGCGTTCGCACACAAATTTTAAATATAGTACAGGGAGCTCAAAAAATAGAGTCGGACGATGACTCAGAAAATCGGTGATTGAAAAAGGTAAATTTTTGGGGTTGTAAAAAATAAAGAAAAATTTTTTAGTGCAGACTCTTTTGACTTTTTTAATTAACGTTTGATAAAAATTGCAAGCATGATGGCCTGAGATGTTTGGGAGGAGCATTTTCATTTTTTACATAATGTATCAAAGCGCGGACGCGCTTATGGTTAGCAGTGTCTGAAGGAAGCGAAACTATTTTTTCAGGCAACGTAGGTTAGATCAGCTCTCATTAAGGGTTTTTTTAGTTGACTCGTGAAAGACGATAGTTTAAACAGAACTGCGTGCAGTGGTTAACTTAGAAAGGTTCCAATCAAGCGCGAAGCTCTCAATGAGTTACTAGAAGTCAGCTTTGATGGAGTTCGGTATCGGTGTGGGAAACGGCATAAGCACGAAAATATGCAACTTCAATAAATAATTAATAATACCCCTTTGGTTAAAAATAAAGCTTGAGAAATTTTGTAAATTATGTCAAAAATATGCAAATTTTTCATTATTTACCCCTATCAAATTTAATTTCTTTTGGCCAATTATTCAGTTAAATTTCTATTATAAATGACGTCGGTAGGTAGGTACTTTAAGTTGAGGTGAGATATGTGGTAAATTCTTTGACCTCCGTCATGATAAACAATTATGTAGATTTAGTAACGATGAATAATGAAGTTAGGACGACTTATTCAACTCTCCTTTGTCAACTAACACAATTTAATTCGATTGGCAAAATTTTCTGAGCAGGTACTTAGGTTAGAAAATTGTTATCGATTTCGAAAATAACTTCTTATTAGATATACATCAGTAAAAAAAGGGTATGGTAAGTAAGAGTTGAAAATTCGGTCTTGTGCTAAAATAAGTGGAGTGGTTGGACATTGATAGAAAGGGTCGCCGTTCAAACAGAATCACATATGACTTGAAAACCGATGTTGTATTTGATCATTTAAACTGGTCTACACTAATAGGATTTTGTAGAGAGAACTTCGTGACTGGACAAGGAAGGTCTCATTTCAAAATCGGAAAGCAACCACTAAATTGTTATAAAATAAGCCGACATCGGACTAAACTGAAACGAAAGTAGAACTTTTTTTTAAAAAACAAAAATAGTACAAATATTTTGTTTTATTTATTTTTCTTTATTAAATTTCAACGTAATCTTATTTATAAAACAAAAGGAGAAAAAGGTCAAACAATTACGACTGATTTAAAAAATTAAGTAACCCTTTAATAATCCTCGCAATTAATTTTATTAAATTAGAAAAACGAACCTTAGGGAAATCTTAAAGAAAATAACGGACATGAACAGAAAGAAAGCACACCCTACAGTATAAAAATAAATCTTAATTACATTCGCCAGATTTCTATAAAAGTCCTTAGAGTGCACGGTATACACAATTGAAAATTCAACACAATAAAATTTTCTTTCGATTTAACTAATCGCACTTAAAAATTATTTATTTGTTTAAAAATCGATTAATTGGGATTATCTTAGTTGGAGTATAAGAGGCGTAAGAATTGGAATAAAAAACACAAGTTTTTTAGGCTCTCGGGGTGAATAAAAAGAAAGATTTTAAGCTCTTCCAACCTGTGTTGTTCTATCCTCGCTATACTCCCTAGTAAATGTAGTATACGTGGTTATTTTAGGATGTCCCTTTTCTGTAAGATCAACAAACGAAAACTAAGGATCAAGAATGTGCAAAAGAAATTTTTCCTCGCAATTCTTGAATGTTATACCAACTATTCTAATAAAATGGTAATTTACTAGAGAATATTTTTGTCAAACGACGCTATTTTGTAAACCAAACATTAATTTAACAACTACTAATTTGATTTATTTACAAAATATATCAATAGAGCTTAGCCTGTTTGATTTTTTATGTGACACGGAAGATAACTCGGCTATCGAAGAATTTCAAATGAATGTTCATTTGTTCATACGTAGGAAAGTTGTTGAACGTTTTATTTTCAATAAACTGTCAAAATCAGAAAAAAAAGAAATATTTGAGATATTGGAAATGCATTCAAAATTTTAAATGGAACGTACCGAATATTATTCGACATTCTAAAACTGTGTAAAATTTCCTTTACAATGATATATCATTGAAAGATTATCAATTAAAGACAAATTGTAAATTAAGTAACTTACTGCAAACTTACGTGAATTAGAATTTAGTTGGTTGCAGTAGGCGGTGAAACCAATGAAAATCGTTTGTCAGTTGTTAGATGTACTCGAGGTACTACACAATATAAAAAATTTGAGGCACCGCCCCTCCAATGCAAGCAATATCAAGAATATTTCAAACTTTTCTTTAAAACTTTTCTTAAAACTTTCCTGTGACCAGATGGGGTAACTCATGACCCCAAGACTGATTTTTAAATAAAATAAAATCTATGTTTCTATACCATAACCCTTTATTGTTTCAGAATATTACCCACGATATCGCACCGCCTGTTTTGCTTCGCTTGTAGCTCTGGTTCTCATTACTTTTGTATCTATTATTTTTTTAACGTCCCCCATCCTTTATTTGCGCTAAATGCACAATCAATCTTAGTATCGCTTTTCTAACTATTCCCATTACACAATTTCCACATTTTCATAATTGGATCTTATTATTATAGTGCTCTGGTCGTATTGCGCTCTGAGGACAGGTTTCACAGTGTCATCATTGATGACTTTAAACCAAGGCTTATAATGAGTCATCATCTGTGACCAGGTGGGGTCACTCATGACCCCAAGACTTATTTTTAAATAAAATAATAAATTAAAATCTATGTTTCTATACCATAATCCTTTATTGTTCAGAATATTACCCACGATATCGCACCGCCTGTTTTGCTTCGCTTGTAGCTCTGGTTCTCATTACTTTTGTATCTATTATTTTTTTAACGTCCCCCATCCTTTATTTGCGCTAAATGCACAATCAATCTTAGTATCGCTTTTCTAACTATTCCCATTACACAATTTCCACATTTTCATAATTGGATCTTATTATTATAGTGCTCTGGTCGTATTGCGCTATGAGGACAGGTTTCACAGTGTCATCATTGATGACTTTAAACCAAGGCTTATAATGAGTCATCATCTGTGACCAGGTGAGGTCACTCATGACCCCAAGACTTATTTTTAAATAAAATAATAAATTAAAATCTATGTTTCTATACCATAATCCTTTATTGTTAAGAATATTACCCACGATATCGCACCGCCTGTTTTGCTTCGCTTGTAGCTCTGGTTCTCATTACTTTTGTATCTATTATTTTTTTAACGTCCCCCATCCTTTATTTGCGCTAAATGCACAATCAATCTTAGTATCGCTTTTCTAACTATTCCCATTACACAATTTCCACATTTTCATAATTGGATCTTATTATTATAGTGCTCTGGTCGTATTGCGCTATGAGGACAGGTTTCACAGTGTCATCATTGATGACTTTAAACCAAGGCTTATAATGAGTCATCATCTGTGACCAGGTGAGGTCACTCATGACCCCAAGACTTATTTTTAAATAAAATAATAAATTAAAATCTATGTTTCTATACCATAATCCTTTATTGTTCAGAATATTACCCACGATATCGCACCGCCTGTTTTGCTTCGCTTGTAGCTCTGGTTCTCATTACATTTGTATCTATTATTTTTTTAACGTTCCCCATCCTTTATTTGCGCTAAATGCACAATCAATCTTAGTATCGCTTTTCTAACTATTCCCATTACACAATTTCCACATTTTCATAATTGGATCTTATTATTATAGTGCTCTGGTCGTATTGCGCTATGAGGACAGGTTTCACAGTGTCATCATTGATGACTTTAAACCAAGGCTTATAATGAGTCATCATCTGTGACCAGGTGGGGTCACTCATGACCCCAAGACTTATTTTTAAATAAAATAATAAATTAAAATCTATGTTTCTATACCATAATCCTTTATTGTTCAGAATATTACCCACGATATCGCACCGCCTGTTTTGCTTCGCTTGTAGCTCTGGTTCTCATTACTTTTGTATCTATTATTTTTTTAACGTTCCCCATCCTTTATTTGCGCTAAATGCACAATCAATCTTAGTATCGCTTTTCTAACTATTCCCATTACACAATTTCCACATTTTCATAATTGGATCTTATTATTATAGTGCTCTGGTCGTATTGCGCTCTGAGGACAGGTTTCACAGTGTCATCATTGATGACTTTAAACCAAGGCTTATAATGAGTCATCATCTGTGACCAGGTGGGGTCACTCATGACCCCAAGACTTATTTTTAAATAAAATAATAAATTAAAATCTATGTTTCTATACCATAATCCTTTATTGTTCAGAATATTACCCACGATATCGCACCGCCTGTTTTGCTTCGCTTGTAGCTCTGGTTCTCATTACTTTTGTATCTATTATTTTTTTAACGTTCCCCATCCTTTATTTGCGCTAAATGCACAATCAATCTTAGTATCGCTTTTCTAACTATTCCCATTACACAATTTCCACATTTTCATAATTGGATCTTATTATTATAGTGCTCTGGTCGTATTGCGCTCTGAGGACAGGTTTCACAGTGTCATCATTGATGACTTTAAACCAAGGCTTATAATGAGTCATCATCTGTGACCAGGTGGGGTCACTCATGACCCCAAGACTTATTTTTAAATAAAATAATAAATTAAAATCTATGTTTCTATACCATAATCCTTTATTGTTCAGAATATTACCCACGATATCGCACCGCCTGTTTTGCTTCGCTTGTAGCTCTGGTTCTCATTACTTTTGTATCTATTATTTTTTTAACGTCCCCCATCCTTGATTTGCGCTAAATGCACAATCAATCTTAGTATCGCTTTTCTAACTATTCCCATTACACAATTTCCACATTTTCATAATTGGATCTTATTATTATAGTGCTCTAAGTCGTATTGCGCTCTTAGGACAGGTTGCACAGTGTCATCATTGATGACTTTAAACCAAGGCTTATGATGACTCATCATAAGGTGGTTTAAAGTTTAAGCCAAGATGTGGAGCGAGCTTAAGAATTTTCACAGTATCAGTTTACGGATTAAAGTATCGTGTGAAAGTCTGTTTCACAGTATCGGTTCAAAGTATAATTTTAAGACCGCGGTTTCATAGCGTCGGTTAAACTCTATGATAAGATCGAAGTTAATAGGGATATCGTGACAAGCCACACAACGTCTGTCGGATTTTTTTTGTACTATCTTCTCTCGCAACATTTAGCATTTGATGCACGTTTGACGTATACTTGTGTAGTGTTTTTAAAAGCAATAAGTTCTTCAGTATTTCAATCTGAGAATACTGCTAATCTGAAAGATGATGTAGCGTTAGCGTACAGACCAAGCCAAACTCAATTATCAAGCTCGATTTCAAACAAGTACTGTGAAACTGGGCCTTATAAATTCTGAATCTATTGGTTCTGCTGACGTAGATTTAAGAGGATTTTTCAAAAGAACGTTATTTGACACAAATCAGGGTTAAATTTTGCTACCTTCAACTATTACGTTTTTTCTGAATTGTTTGTATTGCCACTTTAATCGTCTTCTAGAGATTCAAACACTTCTTTTAGACTATTCCTTTTTCACTAGCCTGATTCATGACTAGCTTAACGACTTCATGAGTTGGTCAACGCACCAAAGCGTTCCGACAGGTTTCCTTGTTTTCGCACCATACTCTATGGGTCATTGCCATTTTTATTAGTTTGCCAGATATAATCAGATCGGTCATGGCATATTTCATCTGTCGTCTTCCAATCCTACCACGCCGATATTTAATCGATTACTTTTAACTCCACCCCCATACTCTCCAACTAGTTCCAGATCTGATCGATTTGTTGTATAAACTTACTGCTATTATTTTATTGTGAGTAGCCAGAGTAGTCCTTCTCAAGTTCGTACATTCCATCAGATAATCTTTCTTACAAAGTAAGTGCAGTAGACGTAGTTAGCTTAGGATATCCCTTTCCAGTAAGATCAACAAACTAAAACTATTGAGGATAACGAATGTGAGGAGCAATTTTTGGTCCCAGTTCTTGAACGCAATACAAATTATTATAATCGATGTTAATTTATTAGGTAATATTTTTGCCAAACGACGCTATTTTATAAACCAAACATTAATTTTAAAATATTCACTACGATTCACTTATTACGGCCAACATTTTGATTTATTAAAAAAGATACCAATATAGATATAAAAGTAAAAAATTTCCAACTTGAATTTATCGAATGTTGTAAATTTAAACACACCACCAATATTCTAAATAATACCTTTATATTTATTTATTTTACGTTTTAATTAAATTGAAACTTGTAGATGTCTAATAGCAAGGACACTAAAACTAATTAATTAATTTAGAAACAATGACAAAATTTTCCACAGTATAAATTCCAATTCTATGAATAACGTCCAATTGAAAATGTTACTAAACAAAGAAAATCTTGATTTACATTCGCCCATTTCAATCTGAATAAGATTAAATTCGGATGAAATAAAGCAAACCGTATTATTAAAATAAAGAAATATTACTACTTTAAAGTGAATACAGAATGTTTTTTTAACTATTTGCTTTAATATTTTACACTTTTGAAATAATTTTATTCTAAGCTATATAAATGGATGCGTCTAGGAAGCAGGCCACGGTTATCAATAGGAAGACAAATGAGCGGCGGTATCGGTAATAGCTAAAGTCTATCTAGAGGTAATTCGATTGTGAAAAAAGTACAAAATAAATTTTGTTTTAAATTGCCCTCTGTTACTACTAAATTAAAACAAATGTGGGAAGGCTTAGGTAAAAATCTCGAGTTCTCGGCAAATAGTCAAAAAGTTACTGAAAAATACTGAAAAACTGAGTAAGGGTTATTAGGTAATACTACCTTGTATTGTATAATGCAGCCTTATTGGTTTATTAAAATACATTGATTCTGGCAAGTTAATCACGTTAAATGTCTGATTAAAAAAAAATCTCTTACTTTAAGTAAACCAAGTTCATCGAGTAATGGAAACTGAAATAATTTTTTTTCTTTTTAGTTTAATAGTAGTTTACTTGTAACTACACAGTTGCTCTCGATAGAGTTTTAAAACTTAATGTTTGGATTTTAAACTTTTGTAATAATTGTGAGTTAGAAAGAAATAAAAATGAGTCGATTAAAAAATATATATTCAGAGTTAATAAACTTTTTATTAAAAGTGTTAAAGCCCGAGATTAGCCTAAAAAGTAACTGTTTACATATATCAACCCCCTAAATCCGTTCGATGTCTTAGTGAAAGATGTGTTTTTATCTATAGGCGATTACCAGGCATTACTAACAGAGTATATTACTCGGTTGATTAAATTTAACGCTTTGAATATATACGTAGGCGAGAAATCGTTTAATTTGGAATATGATAGTTTTAACAACTAATTTAACCTTACAAAGTTGTTAACGTTAATAGACACAACTCTATAAACTAAAACTAAAGCTTTACTCTTCAAACCACGATACTTGCTGTCAATTTGACTTTACAAACTTTATTATTGAGTTTTAAACCTTGTTTATTTCGTGTCACAAACGTAAATAAATAGTTTATGTACAATTTAAAGTTTTAGCGAGTTGCTTTGTGACTTGAGCTAATTGTGAGTGGCATTAGGTTCGGATGTAATAAATATTTAAACGCCAGGTCACTCCCAATGGTTGAAAATGATCTAATTCTGTCAACTTTCAGAAATAATACAGCAAGTAAAATTACTTCAAATACATTTTACAAACTTGGAAATTTAATTTTCAAACAAATCTCTATGTCTTGGGGGCTTTATTTAATTTTCTTAAAGTAAATTGTTATGTTAATCGTACATACGTACATACGATGATATGTCTACTATAATACAACAACCCCTATTTCACATTTCAAATAATTAATGTGGTTATATGTATACCCTAAAAGAAGGACCCAAAATAAAAATTTGCAATTTGGCCGAATTAGTTGATAATTTCTCTCTGCTGGGAATCTGCAAGAGTTTTCTACGTCTGGCAGTTTCCAACTGGATGTACCTCAAGTTGCAGTTATAAAAGCTATTCTTTCAAAATATTTTTTAAAAGTGGATTTTTCTGAAAGCGTCTAACACTCGAGTTTTCCTATAAAGGCATGTTCACACCATCGCATGCTTTCTGAACCGTACGGCCAAGGAACAGTCCATACGCAGACGCACGCCATTGTTTTTCCTTTTTTCAATGAAATGCTTTTAATTTTACAGCTATTTTACAGGCAAGTGTTGTCAAGCTGTAACCAATAGTAGAGTCTATTCAAGTTATGGCTTATTAGAAAAGTCGGTATAGTGTTGCAACATGCTTACCAAAGCGACCAATTTACTCCGATTTTTTTATCAGCTACCATTGAGCACTTATTTACCCATTTTCCGTTATTAAGAAGTTAAGCAATACCACCCTGTGAGCTAAGAATATGAATAGAATAATTCAAAAATTAATAACGTTAAGTAAGTGCAACTTTCGTAATTTTCATAGCATTTCATAAAACTTTTAGACTGAGTAAAGAAGTTTTAAGTCCCCGACACACTCAAACTCGCATAGATTCAAAAAGTTTTCAACTGCTAATTGAGAGACCGTGTTTTTTAATATTTGTGCTAAGAAATACTCAAAACATGCCTGCAAGCAAAAGTAAGTACTCACACGACCTACTGCGATCAAATAGTTACTCAAGAATAAAAGTTAATAAATTATGCAGTTCCATTTAGAGGAAAGAGATAAAATCGGATTGCAACTACCCCTAAATAGTCCCTAACACCTGGATTACTGTTTATTACTAAATGCAACAACAAACTGGCAACACCGTTACTCAAGCTACGCATAAACTCTACTTAGTAGACAACAAATCTATAAACTAAATAGGGTTAGTACATAGAATAAACTTCAAAGTGTACGTGATAAACAATATATCGGAGATGCCTCAATGAACGCAGATTATAATGCAGTGTCATCTAAGGGTGCGTTTCTCATAAGGACGTTTCAGTTTCTATTATAATTCTTCTTATCACTCTAGTCAGATGAAATCATGAACCATGTACGATATTTCAGAAAAAATTAACACATAAATGCTTTTCCTGAAAATCAACTTTTAGTAGAGAATTTTCCATGGGAAATTTACATAAATTACTGTGTATCCAAAAGTAATGAAAATATCGTTTTGATATTTTTGGGCAACCGAGTTAACTCATTAAAAGCATCTTTCATAAAAAAACAGATTAAGAAAATCGCACCACTGTAATCAGCAAGCTTGTTTGTATACGGGGAGGATTAAAATAACTTTTATTCCCTAGAAATTAATTTCTTGCACAAATTTCTCAAGTTATGCCGGTTGCTCAAATAATATAACGACGTTTTCATTACTTTTCAGGAATTTAATTTTCATCCCTAAGTCAAGAGATGGTATCCTTTTAAGGGGGCATTTTAGAAAATAGGTAAATCGGGTTCAAATGTTGTGTCACACATAAGAGATTAAAATCCGGGTTGGACTTTTCGAAAACCGGAGCATGTCACACATATAAAATTAGGTGCTATTTAATGATTAGGTTAGAAGGAAATATATAACAATATTGCAACGACGAAGACGGTAGTTTTAGGTAAAATTAAGAATTAATATAAGAGTTAGCAAATGAGCTCGAAGAGGTCAGTTGATTGACGAGCTCATCGAGAGTTGGTCGTCAGTCTTGAGGAGTTAAGTTATGGAGTACTTAAGAGTGGAAGTCAGAGTTTAAGTCAAAGTTGGACTTGTCTAGCGTAAGACCAACATGTTTGAGTAAGAGATTATTATTTTAATAGAGTTGTAAATGACTGGAACTTCTGGTTTATAATTTCAACCCCAAATAATCCTGGTACAACCTGGAATTATCAAGGACGTCACGATCCCCCCCAACGTAACAGTTGTATATTCATAAAAAAATAATTTAAACCAAATAATGTTAAATTCAACAAGTTAATCAAATAAAGAAAAAGATATGGCATACCTTCGTATACTACGAGCTACACCGGACCGGATACGTGTATGAATCAATATTATTAGTAGATTGTTTATTTATCAATAGAAAAGTAATTATGATACTAATATTCAATCAACTACAATAAAAGCATATCAATTTTTTAGTAATTACCGAATAATAAATTGACGTTCGATTAGTTCACTGAATCAGAGTAAAATACGCTCTTCTAAGTATGTACACATAGAGGGTTTTTTATTGATTTAATGAGCCAGAAATGAGGTAAACCTTTGTGATTTTTAGATCAAATTCGACAGCGGAGCTCATACTATATCTTGAATTTCTAAAAGAAGACGGAGTTAAGGTCAGATGAATTTGAGTTTCGTTTTATAATGTGACCCTTAGTTCAGTTCAACACACTTTAGCCCTTGTATGTTGAACAGAAGTACAATTAATTCCTACACGTTTCCAATTACCAGTTTTCAAGGTTTCGACCACCCTGTCCGAAAAGGATCGGTTCAGATGCCTTATTTCTCGATTTTCAAAGAATCGGAAGAAGCAAGTCATTCCTGAGTTAAAAATTCCCTCCCCCAGTGGTGCACTTTATATTAGAAAACTAGTCACCAGAACTTAGATAGCGCTCCTTTTGTCTCCGAAGATGTGACCTAACATACTGGGGTGTATCCGGTGGATTCCGTCTGTATAAATAAAATGGAATGTAGATCCTTCCACTTGAGTGAATTTATTTCAAAAATCTACCAACATACCCGAGACCGTTGTCATAGCAGACAAAGCAATAACGTTTTTTTGAATGGCTCTCAGTTCGTCTTACTACTTAAACTCAAATGTCAAATAGGGCAAAACATAACTGTTTGTCTCGTATTGCTGTGACTGCTATGGCAGCACCCTCGGAGTAGGTTGAGATTTTTTACAAACATACAAACAAACGCACATAATACGCTGTCAAATTATAACGATTCGTAGCTTGATTAATTTCCATTTTTTATTTAATCAATTTACCCGTTTATACCCACTTATTATTGTATAGTCAAAGGCAAAAAGAAAAATTTAAAAACACTCAATTCGTGAAAAATCAAATTTTCGCGATCTTTTGATATTTTTCACTACTTGATTACTCCATAATCTTTTCAAAGGGAAACATAAGTCGATTTTCTAACTCATAAACAAACTGAAAAACAATACAAATTTTCAACATATTTAAAAGAGAAACTAAGAACAAGTAAGTACCCTTAGATCCTTTTACAATTGTTATAAAGATAGCAAACAAAACACTTTGAACTATTATTAGACTTTGAACATTTTGTTACGATCTTTTAACTCTTCACATGATATGAAAGCTTTAAAAACATTTTTTTAAATCAAACATGAACTTTAATTCGTGTAAGGATTTAGATTTAAATTTAAAATAGTGCATGTATACTAACATTTGAAACAAGGTTTTTGCCTGATTGTGTACTATGAACGTGTAAAATTTATACTATTCGTTTATTTAAACTGATTTTCTTTACGATAAAAGTACCCCAACAAGTACAATTTGATCATACGATGTCTGCAACAGGATTAAAACTAATATATTTTTTTACCTTCAATATTACAGAAATATTTCAACTTAATCAAAAGTAGAATTTAATCAAGAACATTCTATTGAAGTTCAAAGTTTAATTCTTCTTATGGAAGTCACTAAATAATAACAAAGAAAAGTTAAATTAGAAACTAAAACCAACAACAATATATTTGTATGAAAGAATTTCATTAAATAGTAAGTATAATAGCTGGGGTATTGTGAGGAAAATCTAAAGGCGTAGAGCAATGCAGTTTTGTAAAGTATAAGAAGCTCGGTAAACATTATTTCAATGAAGAAGAGCAAAGACTTCCAGTTTTCTATTATAAAATTCGAGAGATAAATAGAGCAGTCTGATTTATTTAAAACGGAGTAAATCTACAACATATGTATTTTTTTTCTTAAATAAAATATCGAAAAAATGACATTCACAATGGTTTTCGATTATAGTTTGTTGTACTCGTATTACAGTTGTATAAATATTTAAGTTTAGTATATTTACCAATATATTACTTAAATATCAGTTATAACTTACATTTGAAGTAACAATACATTAATAATGTAACAAATAATACCACATACGTACAGTGTGTACCAGCATGTGGTGGTCAAGAGGAAACAAATGTATTTTTGAATTTTCAGAAAATTTTATTTTTTCAAAGAAGTTTTGCTTGTTCTAAACCCCCAAATATGCAAAAACATCAAAATTAGGTTTCCAAATAAAACAGTTCAAAAATTCAGAGAAAAACCTCAATAACTGTGTGCTTTGAAAACTACTTTTTGATGTTTTTGTTCATTTGGGGCTTTGAAAGCAAGCAAAACTTCTTTTAAAGAATAAAATGTCGTGACAAATCAAAAATAAAATTTTTTTCCTCTTGGAAATCCCATCCTAGGACCAACTGTATATTGACTCCTTTAACGTAAGCGAGGTACAGATGAGGAAATAATTATTTGAGCCAAGTTGAGGCAAAGATCTCTGGCAGATCTTTCTAAAACTGTATAGATTTGACATCACTGCAGATCTTTTATTCATATCCGCCTTTCGGAAACTTTTGCGTAAACCAACAACTCATATCGTACGGTTTGCAGTCAAAGAAGGAGGCTTTCCAGGAGAAAATGAGGAAAGCCCAAAACAACATGGAGAAACAGCAGCAGACAAGCAAAAAGTGAAAGGAACCTGGAAGACCAACATCCCCTTAACAGAAGAAATTATAGGAACAGAACCGTAGAAGTCTATACAATGTTCTGGAATATTTCTTAGTGACTTTATGAATTTGAAAATCTCTAAATCAGAGAAGAAAAGCAATTAATAGACTTCACTTCCATCGCTCTTTGACTTTTGAGCCGCTACTGACGAAGAATTTTCTGCACTTGAAACAAACGATTGTATTTGGAAGAAGAAAACCATATCGTACGGCTTACAGCCAATGGAGGTAGCTTCCCTAGAGAAAACGGAGAAGACCCCAAACAACTCGAACAAATAAAAGCAGACCGGGCAGTGAGGCAATGAGTGAAAGGAACCTGGAAGACCAACTTTACCTTAACAGAAGAAATTAGTGGAAGAGAATCATGGAAGTCTATAAAATGATCTGGAATATGTTTTTCGTGACAAATGTAATGCACTTTGTAAAATACTTAAAGGTATATGGACCACGAATCGTTGATCAAGTCAAAACCTACAAGACAGAAGAGTAACAGGGCGAAGTTTTATTGTATTGGCAAAGCGACAAAGTAACTCTGAAAATCTCTAAATCAGAGAAGAAGAGCAATTAATAGACTTCACGTTCCATCGTTCTTTGACTTTTGAGCCGTTAGTGATAGCAAATTTTCTGCACTTGAAACAAACGATTGTATTTGGAAGAAGAAAACCATATCGTACGGCTTACAGCCAATGGAGGTAGCTTCCCTAGAGAAAACGGAGAAGACCCAAAACAACTCGAACAAATAAAAGCAGACAGGTCAATGAGGCAATGAGCGAAAGGAACCTGGAAGACCAACATTGCCTTAACAGAAGAAATTAGTGGAAGAGAATCATAGAAGTCTATAAAATGTTCTGGAATATTTTTTTTGTGACAAATTTAATGCATTTTGTAAAATACTAAAGGTATATGGACCACGAATCGTTTATCAAGTCAAAACCAACAAGACAAAAGAGTAACAGGGCGAAGTTTTATTGTATTGGCAAAGCGACAAAGTAACTCTGAAAGTCTCTAAATCAGAGAAGAAGAGCAATTAATAGACTTCACGTTCCATCGTTCTTTGACTTTTGAGCCGTTAGTGATAGCAAATTTTCTGCACTTGAAACAAACGATTGTATTTGGAAGAAGAAAACCATATCGTACGGCTTACAGCCAATGGAGGTAGCTTCCCTAGAGAAAACGGAGAAGACCCAAAACAACTCGAACAAATAAAAGCAGACAGGTCAATGAGGCAATGAGCGAAAGGAACCTGGAAGACCAACATTGCCTTAACAGAAGAAATTAGTGGAAGAGAATCATAGAAGTCTATAAAATGTTCTGGAATATTTTTTTTGTGACAAATTTAATGCATTTTGTAAAATACTAAAGGTATATGAACCACAAATCGTTTATCAAGTCAAAACCAACAAGACAAAAGAGTAACAGGGCGAAGTTTTATTGTATTGGCAAAGCGACAAAGTAACTCTGAAAGTCTCTAAATCAGAGAAGAAGAGCAATTAATAGACTTCACGTTCCATCGTTCTTTGACTTTTGAGCCGTTAGTGATAGCAAATTTTCTGCACTTGAAACAAACGATTGTATTTGGAAGAAGAAAACCATATCGTACGGCTTACAGCCAATGGAGGTAGCTTCCCTAGAGAAAACGGAGAAGACCCCAAACATATCGAAAAAATAAAAGCAGACCGGGTAGTGAGGCAATGAGTGAAAGGAACCTGGAAGACCAACTTTACCTTAACAGAAGAAATTAGTGGAAGAGAATCATGGAAGTCTATAAAATGTTCTGGAATATGTTTTTCGTGACAAATGTAATGCATTTTGTAAAATACTTAAAGGTATATGGACCACGAATCGTTGATCAAGTCAAAACCTACAAGACAGAAGAGTAACAGGGCGAAGTTTTACTGTATTGGCAAAGCAACAAAATAACTCTGAAGGTCTCTGAATCAGAAAAGAGGAGCAATTAATACACTCTACATTCCATAGCTCTTTGACTTTTGAGTCATTAGTGATGACGAATTCTCTGCACTGAAATCAAAAGCTTTTCGTACAGTTTTGCCATTTTTAACAACTTATCTCTGTGAAAATTGGGTTTTCTCTTCATCAATAAATAGTTTTTCCCTCAATTTATTTTTTTCCTAACAAGCGCCGCGCCCATTTAGTTATAACGCCCCCTACCCACTGGAGTGCACAGAACTACTTATCATGAGTCGGGCACTTCACTATAAAAAAAGAATTCAAAACAGACAGACGGGTGACAGTGTAGCAGTGGTTTTAGCTCCGGGACTGCAATAATTGATAGATCTCGAGTTCAAATCCCGAGTCGGGGATTTTTTAATTGTCAAAGGATGAAATTTCATCGTCGACTTTGCAATGGCCGAACACTATATAACGCTTTATACTTGCAATTAACAGTAATGTTCCTAAGGTTTTCTTATCAAAGAACACATACCCTATTGAAGTTCATACTTATTGAAGTTGATGCCTTACGCCGAATAAAAAAACGAATAGAGAAACCTGATTTATATAAAATGAAGTAAATCTGCATCATTTATTTTTGAATAAAATATCGAAAAAATGACATTTACCATGGTTTACATTTTTAGTTGTGTATAAATTTCAAGTTTTGTAAAGTTTTTGTGTGGCGAATGAAAAGAGCGGATATACTTGAAAAACATTTTTACTTTTATTGTGATAATTGCAATGAAAAAAAACGCAGTAGTCAACCTTTTACTCTACAAAATTACTCGAAAGAATCATATTCTGGAAACAATAAGACCCTTGTCGTAAACAGGTGCCGTTTATAAAAGCTTTTAGTACTAAAAGGAAACACTTAACCTAAAAATACAACAGAAATGTTGATTGAAACAGGTACTTGCGGTCTTGAGCCTAATATAAAAATATTATCATAACTTGTTAAAATTATCGCCAATAAAATCAAAAATTATATTTCTACATTGTAAGTCAAAAAGTTTTTTTAATTAAAAAAAAATGTTTGGCGAGTTTAGCGTTTGTCAAAGGTTTGTTAAGCAATCACTAATCACAAAAGTATAGTTGATCCAATGTTACACAGTTTGACTTGTGCGGAAAGCTTAGAAAACCCACCAAGGATCGAAAGAGTATTAAAAAAAAAACAAGTGAAAATCGAGACGTTTGAATTAAAGTTTTGTGGAAAATTTAACAAATTTTCAAACTTAAATGGCAGCGATCCGCCATTTTTGCGAAAGACAAAAAATTATAATCAAATTTAATTTAAATTTTATCTCTCTAACAACCCTAAACGCGATCTAAGGAAGTTTCTCGTGTACGTATACACGTTGTTATAGAGGAGGAAAGTTTGTTAATATTGCGAAATTGTAAATTGAAAATAGGAATGTGCCAAACTATGTAAATTAAAATAGTAATGTAACTTTATACATTACCTTACTTAGAGAAGAAAAAAGATTGAAAATTTTTGTCAAAAAGGACGATTTATGTTAAATAAAATAAAATAATAATGTAAAAAGTAATTTTAAAAACATTTGCATATTAAAAGTTTTGATATTATCAAAATAGGTAACAGAAAAACGCATTAACGGAAAATTTGAATTAATATTAGTATAAATATTTAATTTATCGTTATTTATTAATGAAAAAGTCGTACAAACAAATATCGAATTTAAAACCAAGTGAAGCGTCAAGTTATTACCATTAAAATTTGCTACGTACGCTACGCACGCACGAGGGTTTGTTACGAAAAATCGAAAACTTAAAAATACACAAAAGTAACAACAACTCACGTGTACATCGCGAAAAACTCATAAAAGCACTCAATATCACTTAATAATACATCGAGTAATACATACGATAATTAATGTAATACATCCATTTGTATTCCAACACGTAAAATTACTCTTTTTAATTTAAAATCACTTCCTGTAAAACAAAAACAGTGTGTTTTTGCATTATTAGCTAATACCGAAGCACACAAAAAATGACTGTTTTTTCTCTCTCCTCGCCCTTCTTTTCCAGTTAATAACACAAAATAGGTATTAAATATTTGAAACTTTAATGTGATACCACGTGTAACGTAATTTCGTATTTTGGGTGCTTTATTTTACGTCCTTAAATTTAAAGTTTAATGCGTAAAAGGTTCTAGTTAACAACAATTAATTGAAACCTCTTCGAGATCGTATAATTTGCCACTGCTGTTGGTAAATGTATACCTCGTTCCAAGATATTTTGAATAAAACTAGACACGTGCACGTGCTTATAAAATAAGATTTTCGTACGTCTACTAATATTTAAAGGATTATAAACTTAAAATTCGTCTTTTTAAAATTTCTGTTAATATTTACATACAAAGAGATCTACAGATTGAATAGTTTGAGTTAGCACATACGAAAATAGTAAGTGGAAACAAGTACGAAATATTTTTAAATGATTATGAGAGAGAAAGAGTTATTTTTAGATATAAAATAGGCGTTCAATAATTCATAATCTAATTATTTTCGTTTAAATCAAGAACCATTTTTAAAATAAAACACCAATAATAAAATAAAAATAAATTGTAAAAGTAAATACCTATCACTTATCAAAAATTGCAGGCGTGTAATTCATATTTGAAATTTATAATTGACGCCTTCCTTTTATCTAAAAGTAACTCTTTCTCTCTCGTAATCATTGAAAAATATTTCGTACATGTTCCCACTCATTATTTTCCTATGTGCTAACTCGAACTATTCAATCTGTATAAGTAGGACGCAATATCGTAAGAAGTTCAAAATTAATTTATAAAATGGATGGATTTTTTAGAGCGTGTTTGCAATCAGAAAATAACGCTCTTTTAAAAAATACTAAAAGTACTCCCCCTTGCTTTGTAAAAAAAAGGATCTTGTCGCCCATTACTCGGAACAAAAAAATGATAAAAATTTACATGTCAAAAAATGTCAAAAAATTGCACTATTTGCTACTTACAAATTTCACTCCATTTGGACAAGCAAAGTCACTGTTATTTAGGGAGCTCTCTGTATACTTATTTAACAAAAGAAACTTAAAAAGCTCTAAAAAGAGAATAAAAGTAGAAAGGAAAATAGAAAAATATGTATTTTAACAATAATAATAAACTTTATTTGCATTTAAACTGTTATACGTAACGGATGTGCTCGTCGATACAGATTAGAGATTAGAAATACAAAAAACCCACATCAATCAACAATCTACACACAATAGACCTGTGAGTAAAATTATTTAAAAAAGGAAAAAAAAACTATTTTATATGGATCCATTTACAAAGTCATTTTTCATAGTCCACCCTTGCGACACCTTGTTGGCTGTTAGATTGGCGAGCATCCGAGCAAGCTACTCGTTCAAGTCATAACTACAGCGAAGGCTATTCGTACTTCTTAACCCATTACCCAAAATTTGATGTCGACACAACGAAGCTTATTCATGTCGAGTATAAACCCATAAAAGTGAACGCCTTTATGACCAATGTATTTGAGATGGTATAGACATGTTCAGAGGATTATCAATCACATAGGGGGGAGGGGAGATGTGATAGATATAAATCCCGAACAAGAATATTTGGCAGGTCACGGAAAATTTGAGGTGAAGGAAAAGTTCACAAAATAAAACAAAATGATTTCATAATAAAAACAATAAACAGAAAGGTAGAGCTAGAACTAAGAGGGGGGGATTATGATTGATCAAGAGGTGTGATGTGATCAAACAAAATTCAAAAGAAGAAAGCTTGGCAGACCACCTAACAGCTAAAACGAAGGAATAGCTCACAAAATATACAAAAAATTATTTTATAAAAATTAAAGATATTCAACAGACCAAAAAGGAGTTGTGATAAAACAAAATCAAAAAGATGAAAGCTTGTCAGATCACCCAACAGCTGAGGCTCACGAAATAAAAAAAAAATTTTATAAAAAATAAAAATATTCAACAGAGGTGTGGAGCTTACAAGCCAAAAGCGGGTGATTAGGATTGACCAAGAGGGGTGATGTGATAAAACAAAATTCAAAAGAAAAAAGCTTGACAGATCACCCAACAACTGAGGTGAAGGAACAGCTCACGAAATAATAAAAATGATTTTATAAAAAATAAAAATATTCAACAGAGGTGTGGAGCTTACAAGTCAAAAGCAGGTGATTAGGATTGACCAAGAGGGATGATGTGATAACACAATATCGAAAAGAAAAAAGCTTGACAGATCACCCAACAGCTGAGGCGAAGGAACAGTTCACGAAATAAAAAAAAAAGATTTTATAAAAAATAAAAATATTCAACAGAGGTGTGGAGCTTACAAGTCAAAAGCGGGTGATTAGGATTGACCAAGAGGGATGATGTGATAACACAATATCCAAAAGAAAAAAGCTTGTCAGATCACCCAACAGCTGAGGCGAAGGAACAGTTCACGAAATAAAAAAAAAAGATTTTATAAAAAATAAAAATATTCAACAGAGGTGTGGAGCTTACAAGTCAAAAGCGGGTGATTAGGATTGACCAAGAGGGGTGATGTGATAAAACAAAATCCAAATGAAAAAAGCTTGACAGATGTCCCAAAAGCTGAGGCGAAGGAATAGCTCACGAAATAAAAACATTGAAATTACGAAAAATAAAAGCATTTAACAGAGAGGTGGAGTTTTACAAGTGACAATAGGGGGGGGGGCTCAGATACAGTCAGAATTCGCCGGTTTAATTTGCTAACGATTACACAAACTTGCCATGCTAAATTAAAGGCTAAAAGTCTTCTAATTTGAAGTTTCTGAGCAGAAATAAAATTTTACTATACAGGGTGTCTCTAAAATCATCGACTACAGTAAATTAAGTAGACTAACACACATGTTTTAGGCATAACTTATTAACACCCTAAAGTACATCCCTAGAGAGCCTTTTAAGTTGGGAAAAATAAATCTCTCCATCCTTAACATAAAGAGAGCGTTTAAGATTTACTTGATATGTGACTAGCAGAGCATTAACATCGATCCACTTATGTAATATAGTCGAAGAGTCTAAGTTTTCATTTTCAATTTTAACCACTAGCAGCAAGGCACAATGGTGTAGCTTTGCATTTTCCACTTTAAACTACCAGCAGAGAGAAAGACTATTAACCATTGTGCCTTGGCTGTTAGCGGTTTAAGTCGAAAATGCAAAGTTAGGCCATCTTGACTATAAGGGCCGTTTTACATGGACTAAATATCGTACTAAGTTGTCAGTAGTGAATCAACTCCAGGAGCAAAAGTACGAGAATCTAAGTTTATACGTACGACGTTAAAGCTTAGAATCACGTGCTTTTGCTCTTTGAGTTGATTCAGTACTGACAAGTTAGTACAACATTTAGTCCGTGTAAAACGGCCCTAGCATTGAAAATTAGACTATTTCTACTGCACTATCGCTAGATATCCACCTCAGCGTTAGGAAGGGGCAGCTGTCCCATGTCCCTAGTGGTCAAAGTAATTTTAACATTTATAACGAACAGTGACAAAATTAATTTTTGGGGCTTAATTCAAATGCAGAAAAAACAGTAAGTATGTGTAACATGTAGGCAAATTAAATTCCAGGGTCCATGGGTTATTATTTGTGCCTTCCTTCCCTTCCTTTGGCAAATTATTTTTAAGTTTAAACAAAAAAATAATAACAATTCTGAAACTGTCTTAAGCACTACTACAGTAAACTGAAATAAATTCCTGCATTCGATTAATTATTGTGTTTTTGAACTATCTTTTATATTCCATGCACAATTAATTCTGAACATTCTGTAACAACGTAATGGTCGTAACGTCTCTCTTTTTCCTGAAAACTTGTAGAAAACTACAACTACTATTCAGTGGCCTTTACAACAATGAGACTTTAAAATATCTTTAGGAAGATATTAAATATTAAAAAAATTAGATACCTTGGTACAATGATAATTCAAAAGTAGGGATATGGCATGCACAAAGCAAGAGGAAACTCAAAAGAGCAACTGGGTGTGAAGGTGCTATAATAACACCGCTAAAAATTTCAATACATTTCCAATCATTTGTCGTGTTATGAAATGCTCCCTCCTCTCTTTTTTAACCTCCTTGTTGCATACCATGTAAATTACCTTTTAATGTATTAATTTTGCATGTTTCGTGCCATTATTTTACGTTTGAAAATTTCAAGTTTAATGCAAAAACGTACATTACCCCCAGACACACAATTTATATTACTTAACAACTAACAACGAATTGAAACCTTTCTTCGAGATCCTGTAATTTGCAACAGTTGTTGGTGGTGCATGCAGAACGTACCCTCCCACTTACACTAAGTTAATTAACTCGGCGAGTAAATTTTTCGCAAAATTTGAATTTTTCGCTTAAAAAATTGTTAAATATATTATAAAACAGCATTTAATGTTGGTTTTAAAGCCTATCCAAGTTGATTGATAAACGAGGCCATAATAATTAGTTATATCAAAATTTTTAAGCAAAGCATTAGTGTACTTGATAAATGCCCTCGGCTTTCAAATAATTAAAATTTTTAATTTTCCTTAAAATTATAGTTATTATACACAAATGTGACAACGTCTCGGGTCACATTAAAAAGTTGGCATCTGTCTGTAATATCTTGACAGGCATTTAACTTATATATTATCAACGAAAATCATGCAACATGCTAAAGAAAAATCAAATTCAACTCACCATCGGCAAAAACTTGTCCATTAAATAGCAAAATTAGTAGAGCAACCAGGATATGTACCCCGGGGCTCTTAATTCCGGGGAACGTCGTCATGGCAAACCTAAACCAAAAAATAATAATAACAACTATTGCAAACCCTTCATTCGGTACATCCTCTCGCTTTTGTAGTTTCAAAGGACACACAAACACTTTGCACACATAAATATTAATGATAAACCTCGTTCTCTCACACACTTAAACGTAAGTTTAAATCACAGAGCTGTCTGATGCTTATTATTTTTAAACGTATTTTTCCTTTATTTGTATAATTCGCTAGTTATGAAAATTTTTTTAAAACACTCATAATAAATTATTAACAAATTTCATTTTTTTTATTGCGAATTGCACTACTTTGTTATTTATTAGTATACATATCGAGTAAAACCAATTAAACGTAACAGTAGAAATCGTCATTTTTGTTGTTTATTTTTTTTGTTTAAATTTGTAACAATACTAATTTTCTTACGATGTTTCCAAATGCAATTAGTCCGACTGGGCAAACCTTCCATGTTTACTAAATGGTTTGCTAAATGTTGTTTTCATTAAAGTAGCCTGATTAGCAATGGCCTTAAGCTCGGAAAATGCCTCAACTAGTAGTTTTCGAACTCCATTATCTCCGATAAATTAACTTAATACCGTGTAATTAATAGAACTTTACTTAAAATAGTAACACAATACACCTATTAAGTGAATTATAAAAGGTAATTTTGTAAAATTAAAATTATTTTGGGACAGAGAAGTTACGTTTAAAACACAAGAAGAATTTAATGTGATTCGTGCTTATTCGCTTATGACGCTTTTTTAAAAAATAATTTCACTACTAAAAACTAAATACCGCTATTACACGTGTTTAAATAATAATTTTTGCAATACGTCCATGATTGTTGGTAGAATGTACACTACTAAATTTCAAGCGTCTGGACGACCAGCGTCGAGCGGCAGCGCCCCCGCGATCAACCCAACATGTGCGCCGGTCACCTCTTGCATATAAAATTGCACAGATTAACGTAATTATTAATATAAACAAACCTTAATTTATACATTTAAATAATCAAATTATATTTTATTAAGTCAAAAACTATTTATAGCCATTTGTTGCAATTTTAGAAATTTTACGGTGATTAATTTCGACAACAAACAAACCTTTTGAGAAAATTAATATTTCGAATTTATCGTTAAAAAAATCAAATCTAAAAGGTCAATACGTATCAAATTGATTTTTCGACTAAAACGTTTCAATTTCAATTTTAGTAATAAAAGTCGTCTTGTTTGGTGGGTTTAAAATATTCAATATTTCTAAAAGCCCGACCATAGTGGTTTAAGCCCTTCTAAAGCTGCAGAGTTTCAGTTCAAGTCTCTTAATTTCGACAAGTGACCGTTTTGCTTAGTAAACAGCGGAACTAAATGTCAAGATTACAAAAGCAGTGATTTAACAGGAATTACCCTGCAGAACAAAGAGGTATAGACTAATTTTGAGATAGCAGACAAGTTCGCAACAAAACTTAGCAATTATGGAAGATTGAACAATTCTTAACATACCACAAATGATATCAAACAAGAACAGTTTAATAAAACAACACATGCAAAACATATCTTAAGCCGTGTACTTGAAAGTTTTTAAAAACTTTTACAAATTGAACCACCTGTCGCTTAAGAGAACAGAAAAATTTGTCCATGTTAAAAACAGTTTTTATATTAGTACACGATTTTTTTCATATGAATGAAAAAGGTATGTAGTGACGTTAGAATAATACAACAACAAATAAAAGTATTGGAACTGAAAAACAAAAGTTTATTCGCTCGAGGGCAAATAATTTTCAGAGCTGTCTGTATCTGTGTTTCATAAAGCAAAGTTTTGAAAACTAAACAACTTTATACAAAAGCGACACTTTTAATTACTTGTAAGAGATTTACAACTAAAAATGAATTATTTCGTTAACAAACAATTTCTGTCAGATATTTTGAGATTTGTGGAATTTCCCTACTTTACTTTATAATTATAGTGTTACTGGCAGGTAATTAATACAATTGATTTTTATTAAATTCGATACTGTGTAAAAGATGAAGTATCTATTCAGAAATAGAATACCGTGAATATAACTACTTGAGTGCTTTAGACTCTTTTTGAAAGAATAATTATATAAAAAAATAAAAATACAAGAAAGAAGCATGGTGATTAGTAAAGATGGTTCAATTAAAAGAGCAGCACTAGTATATAAAAAGCTTGATACATTCAAATAATCTAAGGCTGAGATTACACGGTACCAGTAATTAAAACCGAAAACTACTAAAAACTGTTTTAAATTTTTAGTAACTCGTAACAAAAACCGACTCCTGAAAACGATTATTTTCTAGCATTTGCATGAGAATTTTTGAATTTTCTATTTACAGCTCATCCGAGCTCATGCTAAATTATGTTCCTAATTTTTCGCTATTTCACTGTACTATCTACTATGTAGCGCTACTGCGGAGATCCAACCTCACCATGCGAGGACTTTTCCCAAATACCACGGACTAATACTCCAAATACCAATTCGTTCAACGTCAATGAAAATATTTAATCTCTTTTACAACCCAGGATTTCGGAAGGGCGCGAAGGTTTTTCTACCAGTGCGCACGGCGTATCCTAAACAGGGAACTTAAACTACCGTCAGAGCAACCTCTTACTCGCTCACAGGATCATCCTGACTCTCAACTTAGCGTTCTTTACGGAACCTAATAATAAAAACTTCCTGCTTGTGATTGGGGGTCCTTTCAGGGGGCAAAACACGAGTGGGGCAGAATGCTAGGACTACTATCAGGGTGGACGTGTCTTTGGCACGTGCCTAACCCCTTGCATTGGGTTTCTTCATCACCTCTCTCACTCTCCTCAAGAGTAACACCCCTTTATTCTATGAACCCGCCCTGTTTAGGAAACTGGACCCTTCAGTGACCTAAACAGGCTCTCTAGGCTTATGAAGGGTCTTCACCTCACGACCACTATAGGTTCCGAGTCACTACAATAGCTTATCGCAGCTGCTGGTGGCAAAGACCTGTCCGGTCCTCTGTCAAAACCTAATAGTCGCAACTGGAGTAGTTTTAGGATTATCCTTAACAAGGCTTCGGCTGTCGGTTGCGACCTCCTCGCATTGGCTTCGTTCATCTTTCACGAAACCACTACGAATTCTAAACAAGGTAGCGGAGTTGCGCTTGAGATAGTTTTAGGGATCCTTAATAGGGTACTTACTGTTGGCCCTAATCGCTGAACTTCCATGAACCAAATCTATACCCGTATAGCGAAAGATTTTGGACCAAAAGGACAGCGGTTGGGCTGATGGGGAACTACCAGTCAGCTCTCTTGAACATAGGATGTACTCTACATGCTCAAGTTCTGGGGCCAAAGCGGGCGGGTAGGAGCAATTGACTCAGGCGTAAATCCGTTTAGCCGCAAACTCATTTGATATTCGCTAGATAATTAACACTTCCGCAATCATTTTTAGAAGTGTGGAAGATGGTGGTGTTCCTCTTGCCTGTGGTTTCCAAAGAAGGAACATAAATCTTCGGTGTGCGGTAGGCTTAGACGAAAGGCAGAGCGGGCTTCCATCTCGTAGAATGAGTCCGTGCAGGGGAGTAACGAGGGCTTCGCCCCCCTATCAGCCCTCCTGGAGCGACTTCAGTATGATGGTTGTCAAAATAGTGTTGTACTATCTAGCAACCCGAGCAATAACGAAAATAAACGTTCGAGCTTATGATATGCTTATTGTTAAACTCCTTCTACCTATATCAATTATTTAAGAAAATCCAACATTTGCTTGTATTTACAATATTTAGAAAAATGTTATTTGAATAGTACTACAAGAAGTTTAAAGTATGACCACTACGAGGAGCTAATCTTCACAGTATGCACATCGCCTCTACATTACATGATGCAAAAGTAATTTTAAGTGCTCGGATGCATTGAATTATTATTAAATACAGTCACGCTAGCTTTATTAGCGAGCTGAGGGGGCGTGGCAAGCGCAGATTTTGAAGTACACTACGAGTTAAAAGCATTTCAGTCGCTAAATTTGACAAGTAACTGTCGCTAAAATTCAATATAAGTTAACATTAAAACAGTGAATTTGAAAAGTACAAAGTACAACGATACACGCGACTTTTAACTATGCCTGTACCTAACCTGAATTCTTATGATTGGACGAATCTTTTTCGGTAAAAAATATTTTAAATAAAATTATTTTAGTTTTGACATTTTCCGTAACAAAAAATTTGTTGGTGGAGTTGTATTGTTGTAATTTTCAAAACGCTCAAATGCGGTTGTCTACTACAGAGGTTTTTATATGATATTTGTTTTAAATTTTAATTTGATTAATAAATAGTAAGTTCCGTAGCAATTTATGTAAATATTTAAAACATTAAAAAAACAATCAATTGTTGAATTTTAAAGTTTCAATTGTTTCTCTTTAAACAAAATCATAAATAAATGAAAACGAGGAGAACAAATAAACAATGAGAGAGAAAACAAAAAGCAATTGTTTATCCTTATGCTTTGGTTGTTTACATAAAAAGGGGATGAAGAATATAACTGAAAAAAAAATGTGCAAGTGAAGCAGAACACATTTGCAAATTGTCTGCTTCTATATTTTCCGTATTTCTTTATAACAAAACATTTTAATATAAAAATTAATTATAAAACATGTAATAACAAAATTGAATTGCGGAAAATAGGTATTTAATTTAGTTTTTTTAATATTTATTATTAATCTACATAATTTTAATTTAAACCAAATATTATTTCGTTATATTTTATGAAATTTTCCCCAAAAAAATATTATCTGAAAAGTTTCAAAAAAACCGTAATAATTAAATGTTGAAACCATCAACTTTAATAATCTTCTTAATTCTTTCATTAAAAATTTGTGTTAGGCATATAATTGCTCACCCTGTATAAACATGGTCTTTAAATATTTAATTGGGAAATATAAACTTCTTTCTGAAGCGTTTACAATCCTTTTCTTAGGGTGAAATAATCCCTTTTGCCTTTTGAAGTGTAATTTCCCCTTTTCATATTTTTGGAGATTTTTCTCCATGTCCTTTTCTTTGCTTTCTCATTTCTCAACTCCCCTCGTCAACTCCTCTTTAGTTTACCTATTCTCCATTTGGTTCCTCGTCTCTTTCTCTCCCGTATGTTGAAATGTGTCGTTCTTTTTGAAACTTTCTTTTATTTTTCCTAGTTCATGGTCCTAGTTCTTCATCGTTGTCCTTTCAAACCTCTTTGCCCTCCTGATCTCTCTGTCTGTTGGTAAGTATTTAAAATATTCCTACTATCTCAAAATTACCTTTCCGTTCTTATATTTCAATCTTTTAATTTTTTTATATTTCTTTATTCATCTACATAATTTCAATTTAAACCAAATATTATTTGATGGTTTATTTTATGAAGTTTCCCCCACAAAAAAACAATTTATTAATGAAACGTTTAAAAAATGCAATAATTAAAAGTTGAAACCATAAACTTTAATAATCTCCTTAATTCATTCATTAAAAATTCGAGTTAAGTATATAATTGCTCACCCTGTATAAACTAAACAAGGTAGGTATTTAAATATTTAATTAAGAAATAAAAACAAAAGCATTTTGCAATTCTTAACTTTCTTAATATAAATAATTAACAACATCGATACTTTAGAATTCAAATACAACTTTTTATTTACTAACTTAATTTAAGCGTAACTTCCAAGATAAAAGACGAAAACGGTGAAGCGACGCTAATTTAAATTTAATTTAATTAAATAATCCAAATTGATCTCAAGTTTTAAACACTACAGCGTAAATTAATTGTTTGGTGGTATATAATTAATGCGAAATTAAAGTTTTTTTTTTACGAGAAAGTCCAAGTTTGCTTATTGCTTTGCGGTCGATGAGGGAGCAACTCTCATCTTAATTGGTTCGAACTTTCCTCCCAAGTTATAATCAAATATGATTTTAAATTATTGTTGTTAAAACAAAATCTATGTATTTTAAACAGTTTATATTGGAGTGTGTTGTTGATTAAGCAATTTGATTTTGAGCGTTGATGTATATGGCGAATTAAAACAATACTCTGGACGATTCTAAATTAGGACTTAAATCTCGTGCGCGAGTTAAAAAAATAGTTTAACAAAACAAATAAGTAGACATCAAACGACGGTTTTTAATTTTATAGCTGCCTTCGTAAACGACGGCTTTTATCTTGTCTACTATTTCAATCTGTTTTTCAAGTTTACAATAGCAATAAAATTGTAAAACATAAAAAGATAACAACAAAACAACAATAAGAAAATTTACAAGGGAGAAAGATCGGGTGAAATCCGTCTCAGAACTTTTTTGTGTAATAATCTCCTGGACATTAAAATTTGCTTAATTATCCTCCACATACAATGTAACTGTATGTAATATATCCAGCGTGGACAGTTTTAAAACCTGAAGAAGTTGAAAATTCTATTATAGTTATAGCTACTGCAACACAGATCCCCGATGACGAGCGGTAGGGATGGAGTTCGCGCAGATTTGGCCACGCCCCTTTAATAATTTAAGTACGTTTACTACTGCGTTGGTGGGAATAAATACCAGTTTTAGGTATCTGCACATTTCCACCGCTCGCCAACATAAATCGATCTTGTAGTACTTCACAAAAGACAGCTAACTCGTTAGCCATGTTGGGTCGTACGGCAAAGTGACTTTTAATGTTATTTGGGCTTTTCCGATTTTTGCAAAAAACAAGATGGCAGCTACATAATGTTGTCTACTATTTTAAGGCATGTTACCACCAAAAAAACTAAGTCGGTTACTTATAAGCTAACCCTATTACTTTATTTGGGATTCAGATATTCTTAAATTTTTTCATGACAACGAGCCTTTGTAAATTCATCAAGTACGATAGATAGATCTGGAAATCAAAAATAGAAAAAAAGAAGGCTAAGAGATATCTGAAATAATGCTTTATGAAACATCTTAAATCAGTAAAAATGGCAGTAAGAAGAGTATTCAGAATTCCAAAGAACTATATACTATACTGGGTGTCTCTACCACGATCCTCACAGTGGGGTGGGAGTACTGACATAGATCTAAAGCATACGGGTTCGGTATTGGGGGGAACAGGGCTCTAGTATAGGGGTTCCGTATTGGAGAGAGCTAGGTTTCTAGTCTAAGAGCCAGGTTTAGAAGAGGAGAGCGACATTGTAATAAGACAAAGGAAGTAAGAGAAGTATTAAAAATTACAAAGAACTATATACTGTACTGAGTGTCTCCACCATGGTCCTCACAGTGGGGTGGGGGAACTGACATAGATCTAAAACATACGGGTTCGGTATATGGGGAACAGGTCTCTAGTATAGGGGCTCCGTATTGGAGGAGAGCTAGGTTTCTAGTCTAAGGACCCGGTATTAGAAGAGGAGGGCGGCATGGTACAAAGGCTGAATGTAGTCCTTAATTTAAACAGGCCTCTGCTTAAAAGCGAACGCGAGTCAGACTTGAGTCAATTAAGGACGTATACTTTAACTGTCGATTAAGTAAATTCAAACTAATGGCGATACCTTACACTACGCTACTTACTCTTTATCTATCTTCTAGAAACTTTAAGAAGTTGGTAGGAGAAGAGTAAAGAGTAGGTAATTGACGTAGCGTTATCTGACGTATCGCCAATAGTTACAGTATCTTAGAGTTAGTAAGAGATAACCAGTTATCGCCCCCATTGTGTTTAATAGAGACTTATGGTTAGTTTAACAGGTTTTTTAATCGGCAGTAAAAGTACCTGGTTTAAATGAAGGGTTAGCCATTTTTGTAGACCATTTGATTTGAGAAGAAACCTATGACCCATTAACACTCAAATTCTTGATAGAACCTACCACATTACTGTGAACTAGGAGAACTGGAGAACCTAGTCAGTGCAGCGTATGTTAGTCAAAAATAAAAAAGTCGCAAGTTTTGTGGTCATAACGATTTCCAAAGCATATAAATTGTAGCATCCAACGAATAGTCGAGTAGTCGACTTAATTTAATTAATAATCAATATATCGATTTACCCGAGCTGTTATCCAGAGACCTATTCTGAATTCCACATGTCGCCATTTGAAATACAAAATCTAGTTTTTCATTTTAAGAATAAGACATTGACAAATAAACGCTATCAGTAAATGAACAAAATATTATAAATTGTTTACCTATTTTGAGGTATTTTCAAACTAATTTATGCCCTATTTAATGCCGTTAAAAAGTGTAAAGAGTAAAATTTCTGTATTGATTTCAATACAAAATTCAACGCCCTACAACTTCTATTCAAAGCATTTTTCTCTAAAATGATTAGGGAAGTAGCAAATTACCAAAGTATGATTTTACATTTTAAATCCCAATAGAGAGCCGTGGTCACCGCACCCTTTGAAGCAAATCTGAGAACTCAGAACTTACAACTATGTAGACTGCTGGGGGGTTATATCCACTATTTCAATAACAATTCGTCTAATATCGAATTTTGACACAAACTTGAAAATTTAATTTAAACAAAAGCTAATAATGGTAAACGAGTTTTTACCTACGAAAATTGAATTTTGTTACAAAATATAGCAAATTCTCGAGTGTAGATAAATATTAACATTTCTTACATTAAAGTCGACTTAAACTAGAACACTCTAAAAGTTAATGCGATTACATCTTGGTAAAGTGGCTACAGTTTACATTTATAACATAGGGTAAATCCTATGTACTTAATCAGTTAATGCGCAATCTAATAACTTACCCCCAAAGGGAATATTTAAAGCTTTTTAATATTGTGTCAACTTGTATTTCAATTAAAAACATTAACGTTTTCTAATTATAAATATCTATTTACTTTCGTTTTAACAGCTTAGTTTGCTCTCTGTCGAGAGGAAGCAACATTCACGTTTTCAAATATTACCTTAAATTTAAATTGATTTTGTTCATAATTATTTGCTTACATAATGCCAATTGGTTGCTATTTAGCTTTGATATTGGAAAAGAATCAATAGTATATTGTTTTATAAGAGCAAAAGTGACACTTTTTCGGAGTGTTCCGAAAGTTCTCTTGTCAGATGTCAGATGAAACGTTTTATTTATTCTTAAACGTAAAAATTAATTAAAACTCATTTAAACGTGAAAAATAAAACATTTTGAAAAAGCATCTCTAGTCAATTACTTGTACTTCAGTTGTTTAATATTTTTTTTTAAATCACTTTAAATTGTAAAAACAAGCTAATTATTTATTATGTATAATAATAAAAAGGAATTTGAATAAGTAAGGTTAGAATTTACTTTTTTTACTAGTACAACGTCAACCTTACTTAATCAGTAACACAATGTCAGCTTTTTTTGACGTTTGAATAAAAAGTTTATATATTTTTGTAAGTAGAAAAAATTGTACATTTTAAGTTTAGTAATTGCATCAAATATAATTTTCATCACACACAAAAGTACGCAATTAAAAAGCTAGAACAATTTTTGTTGATTTTGTAACTTGTGCAGAATACAAACATTTTTTGTGTTGCAACTAAAATTCAGAATGTAATATCACTTATAATGTACATTTCAACAAATATACATTTTCCAAAAGCTCTTTTTAATTAAAATAATCTACAAGAGTTTTTAGGTTAGAAGTGGTACAGTTTTCGCTACTTTTTTTCAGAAAGTAGCCACTTTAGATTTTTGAAATATATTTTTGCAAAAATTCCTCTTTGTTATACAAAAAACCGAACTTGAAGTTTTTATTTTTTAAATATTTATTATAAATATTTTAAATATTTTAGTAATAAGCTCGAAACTTGCAACGTCCTTAATAAGTAGGTAGGCATTTCCAACGATTGAAGAATGTTTCTAATTTTCAAGTCAATTAAAACTAAGACGAATTAACCATTGCATATTTGATAGAATTATGCATATTTTTCTTGATATTTTGCATATTTTCGCATACATGAGCGAAATTTTCCACTAGTAGTAAGCTTAACGATACCCCGACGACTAGAGGAAAAGCTTGAATGCGATTTTTACAAAAATCGGTGCATACATCTGTTTAAATTTTTATGCATATAATTCCGCTCGGCAATAATAAATATTATTAAAAATGTATAGCGTAATTTAACTGGTTAAATGGATATTCGATATTCGTATAAACTAAAGTTTGAACGTGTAACTGACAGATGGCATAGTGCAAGTACTTCTTATTAAAAATTCATCATTCGGGGTAACAGTCAAGTTGTACCTATTTTCCATGTTTTTCGCTTTTTAGATATTTATAGCTTGAACACCTACTGCTAAATGGAAAATTTAGTCAATATGGTGGAAATACACTAACGATAACAACGTCCCACTTTGAGGTCGTGGATTAAAGTGATATGTGAAGATTTCAACACAAGCCCACAATAAGTAAACACTAGAATGAATTACATCTGTAGTGGCTCTTTACGTCGAACAAATTCAACGATCTAGAAGTGTAACGATTATATCGAATGTTAGAAATTTTTAATTACAAAAGGTGGGGAAATTTAAGTTTTAATTTAATTTTTTTGTTTCGTACGTTGTACCTTCTGCAATGTTGCCACTTCTATCTGATATTTAATACGTTGCTTATATCCTAATATTGAGAGCTAACCACCGTATATTCTTATTTTATTTACACAACTGGTTAAATAAGAAACCTAATAAAATGCCAAATTTAATTAAGTTATTTGGTACCTTTTATAATATCGCATAACATTTGCTCACTTATTCGTTTGTTCGTATTTACAATAATGTGAAGTAAGAGCTGAGATTCAAAGAAAGAAGAAGTTTTTACCTATATCAATTAAGAACGTAAAATTTAGAAAAATTATAATAAATCTACTTTAGTCTTTTACCCTTACAATAATTATTGTATTGTATTAGTATTAATCTTATAGTAAGTATACTTTGTTAAACGAAATAAGAAAGTAATGAAAGTTGCCTTCTTGACTTTCACTTTGGAGACCTAATCGTAAATCATAAAAAATTCCACACATTTTTCCACATAATTATTTAGTAATCAAATTGTTAGCTCACCAAAATATAGTTTCCTTAAACGGGTTTACGATTCAGTTTACTACAATTATTGTTCCCATACCACATGGTTCTCTTCTCTTTTAAAATCCTCTTGTTAAATACAAATTTAAGGGAATAATGTTCAACCTTTTTTGAATCATTTATGAGGCCCCCACAGTGAACGGCGAGATGTCTACTTTCTTAAAGCTATGTACAGACTTTACCTGGTATTATAGCAGGTAAATATTGTCAATAAATAAAAGATTTTTATGGCTTTAGTGGTGATTAACTATAATACGAACACAAAGAAGGGTTTACGATATTCAAAGGACAAAACAACTTTTCCGTTCTATTTTTAAACTGGCCAAGTGCCTAAGGCTTGAAAAACAGGGTTGTTTTAAGAAACACTGGTCTACGACAGTACTACCTGTCTATCAAGTAGTATGCACTTTCTTGTCGGCTCTTATTTTAAAAGTACGGCTATTGTTAAAGTACTTAAAGAGTCAAAGTCATAAAAGCTATTTATTTTTAGTTTTTCTATACCTACTATTATAGCAGGTACCTACTATAACACTTTAATTTAAATTTAAAAATTTTGGTATCGAAATTAAATTAATTTGACTTGCTACAGTAAGTTGTCTTTAACCGATGATAATGTAGTATTAATTTGACGTTTTGAAAAAAACAAATCAAATGCGTCATGTTAAATTTAATGCTACTGTTAGTTAAACAAGAGCTTTATAATACCGGTTGTAAAACGTCATCAAATTCTGAAAATCATAGTATAGCAGGTCTACTACAAATTTCTTCAATAAAAAATTAACTTTCAGTATCAGCATTAGGAGAAAAGTATTGGTAGAACTCGCTTGTCAATGCTATATAAAGTCATTTTGTTCGAAGACTAAATATTCTACTTTTTGTACCGATCGTTAAATTGAATGTAAATTCTGTTTTTAGTTACCTATTAGATTTCCTTACAACTTATGGCCTTTGAGGTATTCTTACAGTTCCAATATTATTATACTGAAGTCATCTGAAGCTGGAAATAAAACACTAGATATACAATTTTGTAAGATAATAATATACAAACATTCATTCCTTTGTACGATACAATTTTTCTACAATATCATAATATTACATCTAATTTGTTGATCTTCACAGAAGTTGTATTTCAATTTCAAATTGTCAGTAACAATAAAGCGATGGAATACAGAAAGCGGAGCCCACTTTTTTTTTAATTTTCTAGCATTGAAAATAACGAATCATTTTATAAAAAAAATAAATCGAACGAAAATAAAAACTAAAGAAAAATTAATTACAATAAAAACTTCATTAATATATTGTTAGATCCAATTTAAATATTGGAATCTAGCCGCTCTTTTGTAAACAAAAACGCTACATCCAGTCGCCTAGTCTTGAAAAACAAGGAACTGACTGGCTGTCGTAAAACTGATAAAATATCTAAATTACATAAAATCTAATATCAGGTGTGGGGTATATACTCGTGCAGTTTTGTTCAGATCTTGTGTGTTGTATTCTGAAAAGCAAAATGTCAAATGCAGAAGAAAATCTGAACAAATCTTTAAGTGCTATAGCGACCATTTTGGAAAATCTACGGAAACATGCAAAGTCCAACGACTTGAAGACATCTTCCGTTCCATTTATGTTAAGTACACCTGCTTCGTTGGTTCTACCAACTTTCGACCCAAATGTTGTCAATAGTAACACCAGGTTACTAAAAATTGAAGGGTACAAAGACGAATTTGGTTGGTCAGATCGAGAAACTGTAAGTAGAATCGGTCCATTTTTATTAAAATCAGCCAAACGATGGTTTGCTGCTTGGCAACCTGCTGAAGAAACATGGGAAAATTTTAAATTAGATTTTGAGATATCTTTCCCAAAACAGAAAAATTTGAGCAAACTTTTGTTAGACGCCGCCAATTTATTATCGAAGTGCAAATGCAAGTAGTTATGTCGAATACGCGAGACTCAAATTAGAAAAACTAAAACGTTTGAGAGCAAATTGGTCGGAAGCAGACCTCGTAGAAATGATTGCTTATTCGATTGACGATCCGGCAGTTCAAACTGCCGCTTATAATTTAAGTGCACCCTCAGCAAGCAATTTGATTGCATTCTTATCCAACTACGTCAAAAGTACACATGAAAAAATTGATTCGCGTTCATTTAATCCAAAACCCATTATTTGTTTTGCTTGTGGGCAAAAAGGTCACATTTCGAGAGATTGTAGTGCGTCTAGTAGTACCAAATATGGCAATGGTAAAGCAATAGGTAAAACTAATTTATTTTGTAGTTATTGTAAAAGAACTGGCCATGCTATTGAAAATTGTTTTCGTCGACAAAATAAACGGGACCGTGAAATTGACAACGGATGCAAGCTGCCAGATAAGAGGTTCAAAGAAGACGTCGGGTCTATTTTGTTGTTCTTTGACAATAATTTACAAACATTGCCAATCATAATCGCAGGTCGCACTGCAAAGTGTTTAGTTGATACAGGATCTACGTGTTCATTAATTAACGACCAACTAACAGATGATTTAAAGTTAGAAAAATTTCCTCGTGTAACTCCCTTGCAATGGTTTGATGGTACCGTTCATTATTCGTCATTTTTTACGAAAACATTAATTGAATTGTCTGAGGTAAAAATGGAACTTGAATTTGTCATTGTACCACAATGTCATTCCCAATATGATGTAATAATTGGAGAAAATATTTTTAGTCACAATGTCGTTTTAATTAAGGACAAACATACTTTGAAAATAATACCCAACGTTCCCATAAATAATACTGCGTCTAAGTGCCTGTTGAAAGAGGTTTTTTACTGTATTATTGATTAAAACTATTTTAATTGGATTTATTTTTATTAACGAACACACAAACTAGCGGCCATGTCAATCTTACCATTTTACATTATTACCAACTTCTAAAACTAAAAATATGCTTTTTGATTACATTCTCCAACAGTGCCCCATAATAAATGTAATCACAGATATAAAATCCGAAGAGAAGCAGCAATTGTTAAACTTACTCTCAAAGTATCATAATTTGTTAACTTTCGGTAATCGTGTGAAGGCGATAAATACCAGCGAATTAAATATAACTCTTATGGAAAATAAAACAGTTTTCTATCATCCTTATCGAATGTCAGAGTCTGAGCGGTTAAAGGTGAGAGAAATTGTAAATGACCTTGTAGACAATGGGATTGCACGTGAGAGCAACTCTCCGTTTGCAAGTCCTGTGGTTTTAGTCAAAAAGAAAAACAGCACCCATCGTCTATGTGTCGATTACAGGGGTCTTAATAAGATCACAATAAAAGACAGATACCCTCTGCCGCGTATAGATGATCAAATAGACAGATTGGGCAACAAGGGAAAGTTTTTTACATCCCTTGACATGGCGTCCGGGTTCCATCAAATTCCAATTGCTGAGGATTCCATATCCAAAACGGCTTTTGTGACATCGGATGGTATCCGACCAGACGAAAATAAAGTAAAAGCGATTAAAGAAAGCCTGTCACCCGCGATTGTTAAACAAGTGCGGCAATTTATTGGCTTAGCTAGTTATTTTCGCAAATTTGTTCCATCTTTTTCTACTAAAGTTGCGTGCATAACAAACCTAACACGAAATAACGTTTTATTTAAATGGACTCCTGAATGTGAACAAGCTAGGCAATACGTAATTGAAGTACTAACAGAAAAGCCATTATTGTCAATTTTCGAGCCTACTTTAGAAACACAATTGCACATCGACGCTAGCAGCCTCGGTTACGGCGCCATTTTAATGCAAAAACACGGTGATTCGTTCCGAGCAATCGAATATTTTAGTCAGAAAACATCTCCAGATAAAAGAAAATACCATTCATTCGAGCTAGAAACCCTTGCAGTTGTTAAAGCTCTCAAAAATTTCAGAGTTTATTTGCTGGGAATTAACTCTACTTTGGTTACTGACTGCAACTCTTTAAAATTAACGGCTAAAAAAAAAAAAAAAAACCGGCGAGGATCTGAAATATCTCATGTTGATTTTTTAAGCAGAAATCCAATTGAAACTGTAAATCAAATTGATTCTAATCCTATTGATTTTAAAAATTGGCTCTCTATAGCCTAAAATCAAGATACCGAATGCAACCAAATTGTCAAATCTTTAAAAAATAATGAAGATGATTTAAAAAAGAATTTCATATTCGAGAAAGGGACTTTATTTCGAACTAATTTAAATGAGGAAAATCTTCATTCAAATTTTTTTTCCTGCCCACAATAACAACAGATATAATCTTTTAAAAATTTTTCATGATGATCAAAGTCACGTGGGATGCGAGAAGACTCTTGCGTCTTTGAAACTTTATTTTTGGTTTCCAAATATGAGAAGATACATAAAAAAATACATAAATCATTGTTTATTATGCGCAATTCGAAAGAACACAACGGGACCAAAACAAGGGTTTATCACATCTATCCAGCATCTATCCTAAAACCAAACGAGCCCTTCCACATAGTTCATGTGGATTGTTTAGACCCCTTGCCTAAAAGTTCATGTAAATTTAAATACATTTTTGTAGTAATTGACGCATTCTCGAAATTTTGCTTACTTTATCCTCAATCCACTGTAACCACCGAAGAAACAAAACAAAACTTTACAAACTTTATTATTATCCTTGGTACGTAAGCTAATTCATGACGCTGGAACAGATTTCACTGCTAAATTGTTTAAAACGTTTGTGGAATATCTTGGTATCGAATTGCACGTGACAACCTCAGATACGCATCGCTCCAACGGACAAGGTTGGCCGAGCAAAATCTGGAAAACTCGGTTGATAATAAACACAACAATTAAAAAAACGACGGGATGCTCTCCGTTTAAAATAGTTTTTGGCCAAGAAGGTCACACACCTCAAATTCGTGCAGTATTAAATGATTTATCCATATGTGAATCAAATAAATATCCGATTAATTACAATCAAGTTTTAAATAAACTACACAAAAATGCGGAAAAACAAACGATCAATTTAAATCGTAAACGAAGAAATAATCAATTGTACAAAATTGGGGATGCCGTTCTTTTAAGTCGGGGTCAGAGACCCGAAAAATTTGACTGTGAGTTTGTTAGTCTATACATTATTAAGGCATTATTACCCAATGATCGTTTTTCCATTCGACGACTTGGCGCTCAGGAAATCCTTAAATGATTTTGACACCCGATGATTTTTTAGCATTACTTGAGTTAAATGCATGTGAGTAATCCAAAGTTTTTTTTTCTTCTCTTTCCCTTTAACGGTTATTTAGCCGTGTTAGATGTTTTAAACTTAAAATTGTTTAAATCCGTCCCTGAACTTTAACTAGTTATACGGATCAGTTTTATTTAAATCCGTCCCTGAACTTTAACTAGTTATACGGATCAGTTTTGTTTAAATCCGTCCCTGAACTTTAAGTAGTTATACGGATCAGTTTTATTTAAATCCGTCCCTGAACTTTAACTAGTTATACGGATCAGTTATATTAAAATCCGTCACTGAACTTTAACTAGTTATACGGATCAGTTATATTAAAATCCGTCACTGAACTTTAACTAGTTATACGGATTAGTTTTGTTTAAATCCGTCACTGAACTTTAACTAGTTATACGGATTAGTTTGTTTAAATCCGTCACTGAACTTTAACTAGTTATACGGATCAGTTTTGTTAAAATCCGTCACTGAACTTTAACTAGTTATACGGATTAGTTTTGTTTAAATCCATCACTGAACTTTAACTGGTTATACGGATCAGTTTCGTTAATCTGTCCCTGAACTCTTTTAAGTTATACAGAATTATGTGAAAAAAGAAACACTCATTGTGTTTTAGTAACTTATTTTCTTGAAGTTTTTTTTGAAAAACTTGATTCTCTGCAAATAGTATCAGTAACAGTTGGTTAATTGTTACAGTTAAATCTAGAAATCCGCCGCCAATTGCTGACCAAGCTAGTTAATAATTAATCTAGTTAATAATTTATTTTTGGAAGTTTTGCACCTACTAAGTTATTTTGTTCTTTGGCATATTTGTAATGTCTTAATGTTCTTCTTAAATAAACAAAATGTTGCTAAGTTAATGAGAATGTTTATTTTGTGCATTCCGAGAGCGGAATGTTGTCAGTTTGGCCGTGTTAGATCCAATTTAAATATTGGAATCTAGCCGCTCTTTTGTAAACAAAAACGCTACATCCAGTCGCCTAGTCTTGAAAAACAAGGAACTGACTGGCTGTCGTAAAACTGATAAAATATCTAAATTACATAAAATCTAATAATATGAAAAACTTCATTATCAAAATTTTTAACCCAACTTCCAGTCACGGTAATAGATATAGAAGGTATACCAACGGGCGTTCTAAGTTGAAGTTAAACTTCAACACTAGTCGCGAAAGAGAAGGCACATAAGAGGATTAATACGTAGGTTACCCCGAAAAACTAACGCATTTTTGTAATAACTTATCAGATTTTAATGAAATAAATCACTATTAAAAATTTTGATGACTGATTATGATTAAACACATTGAATTGGTGCGATTAATATCCCGTAATATGCTTTTTCTGTCTTATATTGGCGCGACAATGTCCCTTAACGTGAATTAAAGTGATTGACTCCAGAGTGACTTGGTGATATTTAGTCATGATGAAGAGGACTTATTCTTTTTAAAAAAAGGCTTTAAAAAGAATAAAAATATAACTTAGTAAAATATCACAATATTCTTCTTGATTACACTACCGGTTTCGCTTGATAAGCATCATCATGATTCTTCTACACCTGATGATACCTGGTAATCAAGAAGAATATTGTGATATTTTACAAAGTTATGTTTTTATTCCTTTTTAAACCCTTTTTTTAAAAAAGAATAAGTCCTCTTCATCATTCCTTAACGTGCTTTCTCTGTCTTATAAAGTCGTTCTCAAAGTGGCATTAGTTCGCTACGAGTGGTAAGATAGCCTGTCGGCACACCTTTAATATCTATTACCGTGCTTCCAGTAGAAGTTCACCACCAAAATATATTCTTCAGATAGTACTAGTGTATCAGGGATTCTCTCTCATAAAGTCACAGACCACGCCCCCACCCAATGGGGAATTACAACCTCCACTTTTTGTGACGTGAGACGTCATAAGCTACGCCTGTTTAGCGGTACTTGAACTATCGCTGTAATACCGATAGAAGTTTTTCAAACACCAGTATCTCAAATACTATTGTCACAAATACAAATAGACGGTCTAGGAACAAAAAATGTGTCTATCTAGTTTAATGTGACACCCGAACACTAATTTAGGAAGCTATACACTTAGTGGTTTCCCATCGCCTCCCGAGAAGTGACGCCGATATACGCTTCTATATAGTTAATTCAATGGTGTAGAACGTTTATTAATAGAAGTGTTTTTATTTCTCGTTCTTTAAAGGATTCTAATAACGAATTTGGATGAGTAAATGGATTAACATTTTCTAGAAATGGCTCGTTCTTAATACTCTTCTTATAAATGTTAAAAATACCATGGCTTACTTATTAATATCGATAATTATTTTTTATTGCTTCGTTTTAAATATTTCTAGAATTATTCAAACTGCATTAATTCGTTCAAACTGTATCCTGAATATTCTTTTTACAATGATATGTGACTTCTTCAAAAGAGAGAATAAATAACAGGAAATATTATACTAATCCCTATAGAACTGCAAAATTGTGACCAAACCTCCAATACGTAACAGTATTATACTATGAATAATGAGAGTCGTAAAGTTTTATAAAGTTTAAGCTAAACATATAAAGGCAGAGATCACCTACTTCGAGAATGAGTTTTCAATATGTTATATAAAATGATTTATATTCTAATGCAAATAACCTTTAGAAAACTATTAGATACACATCATTTGCGATGCTGCATTGACAAGAGCAGACATACAATATTTTACCTGCAACGTGCAACTTATTGATAAGAATTGGCAAACACACAGACAACACATATTTCAAAAATAAAATACGCTAAATTTATGCATCTATAAGCTCTCGATTAGAATAACTTCTTGAAGAAATTTTTAATTTCGAATAGTCTACACTTAAGAGGAAATTTCTATTTGTAAATTTTTTTGCGATGGTACAATGGTAACTGGACTACGGAGCGTCTCGGGTTCGAATCCCGACCCTGGAAATTGTATACAGGCGTGCAAACCTGTGGTAATAATAGATGATTAGAAGCTTGGTGCTAGCCACACCGTCTTAGCGACCGTACTAACTAAAGTGTTATCAAACGTTAGAAAAAAGAGCTAATAAAATAAAAATTTAAATTGTAGTAACCGTCGTCTGTTAATTAAGTTTGGATGTTAGACGACGTATTTGAAAAACGTCACCTATGCTATGATTAAATTTAACTTCTCGAAAGTTTTTCTTACAAATGTAAAGATTAAAAATACCAACTTTCAACTAAATTTTTTAATTTATATTTTAGTTCGAATTTCAGCTTGGGAGAAAATTCTATAGCAAAAGGAAACTTGATCAAACAAGCGAGGATGATCTCGTGTAATGACATACCGTGGCCAAGCTCTATCCACCTATGTGCAAGGCTTTACCTAAATTTGGAATTTACATACCAGTTCTATAAATACCTTTATCAAACTACTCGCCTTTTAGATTCTAAATAAGTTTATAGTATACAAATGCTATCTATGTAATAGTTTATTTTTTGAGAAAATAAAGTTTTGAACATTGAAGTTTTTAACGGTTGATTAAAGAAGCCAAATAATTTTTGGTTTTTGTTAAAGGGGTGTACTTTCTTTTGTAACTATTGTTTTGCACATGTTTCATTAATATGAAAATATTTTCTAATTACAAAATAATAAAAAGAAAAAGAATTTATGAAGTTCTCATCAAAAACTTATTAAAAAGTTGATTAAATAAAAAATACACGGTGTTTGGAAAGTTAATATTTTCATCAAATAAGCAAATATGAACGTCATAAAAACTAGTATCTCTTACTCAGAGTCAATACTACAATTGGCAAATCAACAAAGTTGTAACACCAATCTTACGATTGTATGTACATTATGCCCTCGACATCACTCGATTCGAAGACGGGAGGGGTCCACTACCAAGTTCTTAGCACCATTCAGAACGCAACTTTCGATTTTACTACGAGGTGGGAACGTACATCTTACTCCGTACGCTTCGTACTAATATTTTTACGACTATCACCAAACTCTTACATAAATGCTTTTTATGCGATTATGTATGCGATTTATGCGACTTACAAGAGGCAATTTCGAGGATGCAAGTAGAATCTTAGGGATTCGTAACACTCTGACACGTGTAAATCAATAATTCTGAATATGAGGAAGTGCCTAATACTACGTTTACCTTTGTACATTTAAAAAAATATCTATGACGTCATCAATTTAACGAATTAAAAAAATCAAGAAATAGGGTAATCTAATACAGGCTTTAAGTTTGAGAGGACAACATATAACGTGATAAAAATATATCTAATATTATACACAACGCATTAACATTTAATGGAGGCCCGACGAGGTTTCATAATCCATCTTAAATAGTGAATTAAATGCTTAATCTGGATTATGGAGAATAATCAATAATCCTTAAATAATATCGTGAATAATTTGCATTTGTTTCATTTTCATATAAGTAATCGACACCGCATAAAAGGCCCATAATATGTTAGCTTGTTTTTATGAGGCTGTTGTATTAGAAGTTCAATTTAAATGTAAATTAATAGAACACAAGTTAAACATGCGATATAGTAATTTACTTAAAGTTGAACTAGTTTCTATTAGGAGCTTGATACCTTAAAAACGAACAGTTTTAGGTACCTATCATTACAATGGTGTAGTTTTAAGTCTAGATGTAGCTTGCGTACATTAATTACCATCGAGCACGTACAAAATTCTATTAACGACGGTAGTAGAACTTACAATTTAGGAAATGATTATCGTTATAAACTACGACATACGCCCTTTATATCGAATCCAATTAACTATAGAAATATAATCGTTTTGAAGGCATAGTTTGTCGTAACTTTGTTCGAATAAGTTTAGTTAATTTTCCAATCTGCTTCACAACAATCAAATCCTACAATAGGTGCAGTCACTGTACAACATTGCATTGAGGTGGCGCGCTCAGATTTTATATAGATAAATGTTGATATGGGCATTTATATTAATATAATAAAAGAATTTTTTGCAAAACGACCAAATTATTTTCAATTTGGAAAAATGTTTTTGAACGCTTTGAGAGCTTATTCGATTTTTTTTATTAAAATTTCTATTTTGTTATCGATTAATTGCTATTTAGTGCGAATTTAATTAGCGGTGGGTGCATTTCTCATGTATGCTAATTTGTTATCTGTTATCGAGAACGATAATCATAGGAAGCAATGCCCTATACATAGGTATACAGGGTGGCGACCAGAGCTCTCGCTCCTGCTTCCAAATTTATTTTAGAAAAAGAAATCTTCGAATGAAAGTTTTAGAGCATACTAAATCAAAACACAAAATTAATTGTTTATAACGCTAGGAGTTTGTTTAATTTGAAAATTTCGGAAATTAACAGAAATGGTAAATTTAACTCTTTATAAGTGGTAAAGAGCTAACCTAATGCGTATCTCTCGACCTGGAGGACTTAGGCTATCTCTCTTTGTCTGATCCTCTTCCATTGACCAATCAGAGGAGATGTAACAGTAGCTAAGGTACGTTATCATAGCTCTTAGAATCTCTTGGGCGAACAAGCTTTGTCACCACGCTAATGTGACCATTTACTTATCAGAAAGATCTGTAACAGTAGCCACGCTACTGTGATTGTATCTCTTGGGTGCACAAGCCGTCTCACCACACTAAAGTGAAGATACTTTCGAGAGGTATCAGGTATTGTCATGGGGTTGGAGAACTTCTGTGCTCGACATGTACAGAATTAGTGGTCATCTCGTCTGCATCAATCTTAGAGATCTTCGTAATTGTGTAACAAATGATTGAGTCATGACAGTGTCGCAGTTGAGAGGGTTGTGGAAAAGTCTGACTACATCACAATTGATCAGAAATCAAGCTCTTGGTGAATGTGAGAAAAATGTAACAGAAATGATCGATGTAACTCTTAATAGGTGATCAAGAGCTAATCTAACGCCCTTATCTGCCGAGCTGGAGGACTAGGCTATCGCTCTTTGTCTCATCTCATCACAATCGATCAGAATTCAGGCTCTTAGCAAATGTGAGAGAAATGTGGCAGAAATGGTTGATTGAGCTCTTTATAGGTGATAGAGAGCTAACCTAACGTTCTTATCTCCCTACCTGGAAGACTAGGTTATCTCTCTTTGTCTGATCATCTTCCATTGATCTATCGGAGGGGATGTAACAGTATCTAAGCTACCTTATCATAGCTCTTAGAATCTCTTGGGTGCACAAGCTTTGTCACCACGCTAAGGTCACCATTGACTTATCAACAAGATGTGTAACAGTAGCCCCACTACCGTCATCATATTTCTTAAGATCTCTTGGGTGCACAAGCCGTCTCACCACATTAAAGTAAAGATACCTTCGAGAGGTATTCACTACCCTAGTGAACCGCTATCACTTTTTAGGATGTCCGCAGACTCTTGATTTCTTGTCCTAAATTTAGATACGTTCCACGCACGTCCTTAGTGATTGTCATATGCCTTGTAGGGGAACTCCTGTGCTTGAGATGGTTAGAATTAGTGGACATCCCGTCTGCAAAAATCCTAAAGACCTTCGTAATTGTGTGACAACTGATTGAGTCATGACAGTGCCGCAGCTGGGAGGGTTGTGAGAAAGTCTCACTACATCACAATCGATCAGAATCCAGGCTCTTGAATAATGTGAATCTGATCAAATATTGTTATACATAGAGAATCATGTGCTATTTAATAAATATGTTACTAGGAAGTAAGTAACAAAGATTGCAATAACTAGAAAGGTAGTTCGAGTTAATGCAAGATCAAAACAAGGAAGGGAATACGAAGTATGCACAAGACAGCATTTACGACAGTTTTAAATAGGAAGTTAAGAACTACTAAAAGGTCTAGAATGAGGAGAGGAGTTGCTAACTGGCTGAGTTTACAGTTAGACGGTCAGTCGGGATTGAGAGGGCGAAGAACCCTAGTTAACGACTGATCGTAAGGGAGGCGCGAATTTAACTCGTAATTAAGTGGAATGTTTAATGACAGCAGAATGAGTAAGTATTTATTATTGTAATAAATATGTATTTTATTGAAACTGTTGGCATATTTACAAACCATCAATTATCCTGGTACAACCCGAGAGTCCCTCAGGAGTCACGAGGCCAGTCGTGACAATAGGAAGAATCTTGTTTGTCCCGGGATGGTTTGTAGATATACATGAATCTTAACACTGATATCTAGAAAACGTCATTGTTAAGAGAGAATTCTTACGCATTAAGTCAGCGTTCTGGAATTATTATAAGCGATTACCGTGATTACTACGATTACTAAGAGTGTTTACGAAATCATCAGAATAAAAATTGCAATAGTTGGGTAACAGAAATGCTTAGACTCTTGTAGATGTCGTGGATCTGAGTTTAAATATGAAACTCTCTAAAGACAAAGAAGACGACGAAAAATGATACCCAGAAGAGCAGCCACTCCACGTTAATATCATAACCTAGTGTTTACTATCTTACATGCTCTAGTACACATTCATTAAATTAATTTTCTTTTCTCAAGACATTCATAATACCTAAGTGGTGTTCTCTAATAACAAATTGTTACCCTTAAAAAAACTAAGAATGTTGTTCCATTATAACATTGTTTTAAAAAATTATTAGTGTTATAAGTTTAACGAAATCCCTTACTTACTTTTTAAGAGCGAATACGAATATTGGAAATAATGAAAATTTATACTTTGTGGAAGCATTAAATTTTTTATGTAAAAACTTTTGCTATGTGGAAAAATCATAAATCGATAACATTTTATTAGATTCATAGTGTATTAACCGAAAAAAAAATAAAAAAGTTCAACTACACTTTGATAATATGCGCTTTGATCAGCCATGCTATGTATTTTATATTCGTAATTGCTTTGGGAAAAAAGATTATGTACAAAATAATGAATTTTAAACAAAAACGGTAGGCCGATATAATTGGATTGTTTTTAATACATAAGGCAAAATAATACCATAAAACTTTATGATATAAGATAGAGGGAAAATCATTACATGAATCTTAGTATAACATCGGAGGAAAGATTATTGAAAGATCATTTTACACTTTTTTGAATAAAAATTTTGTAGTCCAATATTCAGTTTATTTTATAACTTCGAAACAATGTTTATGCACGAACTAACAGAAAAATAGTGACGAAGAAAATAAATAAAAGACATGATCATATCTTGTGAACTATTAGACACGAGACATCTACCACGACTTCTAATCTCTTGTAAATAATACTACGTCACGTTTGGAAAACGTTTCTCAATATTGCACTTATGAAAATCCCAAATTTGGCGTAATTAGCTGTGTCCATATTTGTATCATCGAGGTGACCTGTAGGTAAAATATTGAACGTCCCTCAACTATAACAAATTTTTGAAGTTCGAAATATGCATGCACCATTATATGTATTTTAATTCAATTCTAGAATTAGATTAAAATATTATTTTTAAAAAGATAGTAATTCTAATTTATAACACAGACAGACACTTAAAAATAATTATGTTAAATTAAATATATTTTCAAATAGAGAGAAGTACAAGAACAATTATGTCTCGACATTTGGAAAGAACTATACAATTAACATTTCTAAAATGTTTTCATCTGATACATTGAAAAGCAAACTCGTCGTAGCAATGCAAATGTCAAATGCTAATTACTTCCTTTTTGCTCACTTCAATTTATAGTCAAAAAGGAAAATTGCATACAACGGGATAGGAAGAAGAATAAGACAAAAGTGAATTGACGCAACTGTTGTTAGTAGCTTTAGAGAAAAATAAATTGTGATCTTTAACTTGGAATAATTTTTACGTGTCTATAAGAACACGAATAAAATAATTTAAATTAAATAAAAAAATAAACGTCATGAGAGTGAAATAATATTTTAACAAATTGAGACCCGCAAAAATGTATCTATGACGTTTTAACGTATTTATACATGAATTACATATAGCAGTATACTTTAGGCTAATGGAAGATATCGAATAGCAATAGATACACATTAAAATTCATTGCTCATAAATCTCAATAAGACAAATGAAATACGAGTATAGCAAGCACGAACTGAGCTGGAGATTTTATCGACGCCTTCTATAAAATATAGCATAAACTTAAAATTCAGAATGCTATAGCTTCTAGCATTTTCAAACTAAGCCTTTACCTTTAAAGAAAGTGTGTGCCTTAAATTCGTTAATTTCTTTAAAAACAACAAAAACACGCCTTCGACGATACTATTATATTTAAATAGGACGACTAGATCAATTTTTAAAAAGCTCCACATACAGCTTTTATATTTTTCATATTAAATTCAATTTCGCATATATTAAATAATGCAATTCTACTTCAATGCAAAATTTATTTTTAATAATATTAAATATTAAATTTATGAAATAAATAACAGAGTTAAACAATTAAAAATACTAGTTATAAATACATTAGGAATGGATAAAAGCTCCATAATGAATGAGTAACAGCATTATTTCGTGACAATACAATTTCCAACTGAAGAGCCTTCTAAATAGCGCAGCACACGAATGGATGCGACAAAAAATTTATTTCATGCCAATTGTGGGACAATTAAATTTTGTGTGTATAGCGTTTAAATGTTTGAAGTGTATTCCCTATTATCTGTGTGTGGCAACTATCCAACGTTCGACGTTTAAAAGGGGTTTAGACTTGAGCCTTTTTTTAGATACGACTAAGTTTAAGGAAGTAACCACGGGACGGGTGTGCATATGAGTAGCGAGCAGAGGCGTCTAAGTCTGCTTTAAAGCTTCCTACAGATGATGCGAGAACATAATCAATGATCGGCAGACAAAAATTGGACACACCATGATGCTTATTGGTAAGTGCAAGAAAGCGATTCACGAATCTAGCAATTGCACGAAAAAATTGATAAACATTGGGTTGTCGTCCTATAGGAGTGTATCACAATCACATCCATATAGCCATCCTAATGTTTTCCAGCTGTTCCCAAAACGACGATGTACAAATACAGATAATCATCCACCCCCAACATTCCTACAGCGCCACCTTCAACTGAATCGGTTCCCTCTCCTCGCACAAAATCAGATTGATAGCATCCCAGACCTCATGATAGACTATTGTTTTAAAGGGGGATTAGATGATGGTCTTCTACGCTTTCCGTAACTTCTACAGTTTCCGGCAACTCAATGGGTTACCAATGGGAATACATTAGTTCGTATATTGACGTATAATTCGTCTTCTTAGGCTTCCTATTTTGCATTAGTGCCCACCCACTCCAACCTATTTTTGAACCGGACTTCGATGTATCCTCCCCTCCATTAACGCGACAACTGCCTAGATATATTCTTCCCCAATTTCGGTTCCGATTACATTGTTTATTGCAGCCCAAGTCTGTGACTTGGTTCATTAATGAAGAAGTATGCGTAGTCACGTTGCTGTAAGCCGTTGGATGTTGTGATGAGATATGACAAAATTCACTACCATCTCGTCTATATAATAGCGCAGCAGCAGCGTTGCTAGCAGCACAATGTAAAATAAAGAAAAGGTATGAGTTATGTTAGACAAAAGAATCAGTTGCACTCTGCTGGAACGCTACTCAAAATTGCCAGTGTGTTAGAAGTTGAAGTCTTAGGACATGTACTTTGTATCGCAGTTAAGCGCTGGTTACTGAGTGGTTAGGTTAATTTGATTTTTGGTTAAAGTTAAACGCGGTTAGACGATGGTTTTGTGTATTTTGCGAGGGGTTGTCCATTCTCTGCAGTCAATGTACAAAAATTGAGCTGTCAACGGTAGTCATTTGCAGTCAATGGTAGCCATAGCATATGAAGCTTTGAGCAGTCAGTGTACACATTCAGAACACCCCAAAAAACCCCTCGGTATTTTGTGTCATAGTTGAGATAAACGTGGTTATAAGTAGACTTTCTCCGTATCTAATTTAACCTAACGTTCTCAGAACAATTTTAACACAGACTTAAAGTAACGACCCTTAATGTCTTCTTTCTCTATAGCTCTATTTAAATACTCTTTAAACATCGGTCCTTCCTTTAACTTCCAATCCAATTTAAGGTATTTTGATCTGGAAATGCTACTAAAGTAGCCAATTTTAGCCTAGTTGAAGTTATTATATTTCCCTTATTCTGTTTGAACTGAGTATTAGAGAAGGGCACAGGAAGTCACATGTCAGAAACTTCACTTCAATCTTAATTTGACAGATCTTTTCTTTTGCCCAATTATGTATGATCTTGCATCTCAAATAATAGAAGAATTGCGATGTACACACCATAAATACGCAGATAGAGGTCTAAACCTTACAGAACTGCGACCAGTGCTGATCTACTCATATTTATGTTCTCAGGAATTCAATCTTGCCATCTTCGGGCGTCAAATGAGCCCGCCCTAAGTGTTTCAGCCTAAGCCGAGTCAATGCATCGCAATTGCAGAGAATGTGTTCGGCGGATTCGATCTCCGATTCACAGAGTCTGCATATGTCACTATCCTCCAGTCACAGTTTCTTGAGGTGGTACCTCACTGGGCAGTGTCTAGTAAACTGACTCATGATGAGTCTAATTTCGTTTTTTGATAATAGAATAAGCTTTTTAGCATTCGTGGTCGAATACTCAATGAATTTCTTCGACTGTCTTTGTCCTGGTGCGTTGTTTCAATGAGAATTTTTGTTCTAATTTTCCAATTTTCCAATTTTTGGATCTCTGCCCTTCTATGTGTTCTAGATAGTCCACAGAATGGTTCGGGTCCAATCGGAAGGGCTTTTGAGCCTCTTCTAGCTAATTCATCAACTATTTCGTTTTCTTCAATTCCCTCGTGACCCGGTGCCCAATGAAGGGCAACTTTGTTGTTCCTCGTCAGAGTTTTTAGGGATTGTCTGCATTCCCAAGTGGATAAAGGCTCAAAGCTATTGGCTTTGAGTGCCTTTATCGCAGCTTAGCTGTCAGACATTATGTAGACTTTTTTGCCCTTTAAATTCATTCGTAGACATTCTCGGGCACATACATTTATTGAGAAAGTTTCAGCTTGCTGGTAAGTCACATCCTTTTCATTACAACAAAGAGCGTTAGTCCACTGCCTTAGCGAAAAAAAGGTTCACTTCCGGAAACCAGCACCAACTTTTAGTATGTTATTAGGCATGTTATCCTGACTATAAAAGTGCCGGGAGACACTCTCTAAAGTGTCAAGGTCAGGAGTTATAAGGTCATCAAGATGGCCGCCGCCGCAATTTGGGAATTTCGAATAACTCCAAAACGGCATAACGTATTTGCTATTTTTTGGTGTCATATGAAAGCTTATTAAATTTACTATAAATAATGTTCGATAACTAATGTGCGTAAGTATTACAGGTAGCCAGATATTTTAAGATAAGCGTAATTTTTATTATTAATTTGCTAGTATTTGTTAAATATCAAGCTAACCAATAAATTTACGTAAATACCACCTCTATTAAATATTATTTGTGCGCTATTCAGCTTTCTAATAAATTTTGAAAAATTAAGATCTGACCCAAAATAGCTGAGTTACGCTTATTTGTTGTTTCCGCCGCGTCGCCTTGCTGATGTTATCACTATAGCGAGCCGCTGAGTATGTATGTGTGCTGCTCTTTAAATTACATGGAGAATCGTTCTGAAATAGCCATAAAAAAGACTAAAACAGTACATAATTCAAATAATTTGATAATAAAACTAAATAAACATTTTCGAAATATTTAAGCACACCCTACACAATTTGTATTTTGTTTTATTAGGAGAGAAAGTACTGTTTTGTGTGACAAGGCTGTGTTTGGCTTAGGCTTAGAGCGAGCGTAACGAACTAGTCTGGTAATACAAGCGAGTTACACAAAACTACTTTCATTCCGTATAAAACATTTTATTTTTTTTCTCAAACGTAAAACTAAAAATTTTGAATTTTGAATAACTGCCATCTTCTGTCAATTACTTGTAGTTCAATTTTCAAATATTTTTTAAAATTAATTTTAACTTGTAAAAAAAGGCTAGTAATTATTAAACGCAACGAACAAATTATAAAGAAAAACTTTAAAAACATAAACATTTTTTAATTACAAATGCTTAGAAAATATTTTTTACGTTATAAAATAAAAATTATGTTGAGTTAAGATTTACTTTGTCTGCCTAGGTCCTAGACAGAGAAAAGTACTTTGTCTGAGAGCTTTTCCTCCCGAGGCGGGAAAGTTAAACTTCACCATTGAGTCACACAAAGTCGACCTTTTTTGACGTTTGCAGAGAAAATTATAATTTGTAGAAATTCTAATATATTCGTAGCATTGCGGTTTCATTTTGGACCTTTGCAGGCGCAGAGGAGAGTACAATAGTACAAATACATCTTGTGCACATTTTCGTGCCAACTTAGGTTCACATCGGTAATGCGGAATAGTCTTCCCACAACTAGTAAATAAGTCGATGTTCTTTTGCCAACCCTAGCCGCGTGGATCTAGCAGCGGAGGGTTAATTTCTCCACATATCCTGGTTTGTAACATAACTAATTTCAAATGCTGAAGGGGAGTTTCTTGGGTAGACGATATATTTGCAATAATTGTTATGTTAGTCTTTGTGAATAAAACGCTTCTTGCAATATTCGCTATAATTACAGCACTAGAGCAAACTCTTTACTGTTATAACAGTGATTGCTCCAGAAAAATATTTCTAGAAGGTCCATCAACCTCCTTGAAAAAGTTCCACGTTTTCTATGCGTTCTTCTTATTGATACCACAAAACGACAAAACGGTATTATAACCATTGAACACGTGGAACAACAATAATAATTAAGACGGGACAGCTTTGCAAACAGTTGTTCTACCAAGCCAGGTATTTGGGAAAATGCAAAGAGTGCTATTAATAACTCATCAGAATTTACTGTTTTTGGTAAATTGGTTTGAGTGGCCATTTTCTGGAGCATCTACAGTGTGTAAGTAACAACCTACCATCAGCTTCTTCATGTGAAGAAGACACTACTTTTTCGGTTTTAATTGAAGTTAGAACCTTGTTTTTACAGGTGCAAATTATAACTTTACCAACAATTTGCATTTTCACCAAATTTTTGTAATGATTTTCATGACAAAAAATTTCTCCACATCGATCCTGGCTCGCAACATTTGGGAACTTTTAGAGGTCGTGTACAACTCAAGACAACCACAGCGTACTTAGTTAGTTCAAGAATGAACATCCCGAGAGGTCATCGACTTTCGGCAGTTAATGAACAAAAATTTAGCAATTATAGGCAGTTAATGGCAATCATCGACAGTCTGTATACAAATTCATAACAGTGAACCCCCATTGAAACACCCAAAGAAATATGCTTTGTAGAGAACTTACAAACAAAAGCGGAAATATCGAAATGTGTATACTTCGTACGAGCAAGAGGAGCTGGTTTCTAAGCCAGTTGTTCAGTATTTGAACTGGACTGATTCTTTTTGATTTCTTACGAACCACTGCAAAAAATTCCCTGTCTGCCTGTCGCTTTCAGCAAGAAATGCCTCTTCTCTAGCAGTATGTTAAGAGCTGCAGTGCTTACCTGCGTATCGGCTTTTCTGTACATGTGATGATGTGAGATGTGAGAATGCTTTCTGCTCTACCTGTTGTAGTTACGGCAGCTTCCACTAGTTGTTAATCCAGCCACTGTTTTCAAACCACTATCAGTGATATCACAACCATTTCAATATATGTAGTGACCCTGGCATGTAACATAATTTGTCTAGTTTTCTACATACTACACCTGGATCTGTTTTGCAATTGTGTGGCCTGCATTTATAACTGGAGTTTGCTCTGAATTTAACTTTTTTAAAGCTGAAATAATAATATTTATATTGTGGCAGATCTCTGAATTCAGAGGTAGAGGTCTGCATTGTTTCCCTCTGCGTCTGGTCTTGGAGAGCGCTACAGAATTAATGTGATTGACTAATTTAGAATTTTGCATTATTCTCCAATTTCTCCTTAATATTGTTCTATATTTTTACACGAATTTTACACATGGGTACAAATTAAAAAAAAAAACAATCTACCATGTAACGACAGAATTAGGTGTATAACTGCATTTTTTTATAATATTTAAAATATTACCGTATTTTGTATATTACAATATGGAGAACTGTCTGATGGTATCAAACACATTATGCCTATGGATTAACAAGTTTGCAAGTAATTTGAAGAGCAGCATAGGTACTTAACGGCTGCCTACCTCAGTAATAACATTAGCAAGGCGACGCGGCGCAAACAACAAATAAGCGTAACTCAGCTATTTTGGGTCAGATCTTAATTTTTTAAAATTAATTAGAAAGCTCAATAACGCATAAATAATATTTAATATAGGTCATATTTACGTAAAGTTATTGGTTAGCTTGATATTCAACAAATACTAACAAATTAATAATAAAAATTACGCTTATCTTAAAATATCTAGCTAACTGTAATACTTACGCACATTATTTATTAATCATTATTGGTAGTAAATTTAATAGGCTTTCATATGACACCAAAAAAAAGCAAATACGTTATGCCGTTTTGGAGTTATTCAAAATTCCAAAATTGCGGCGGCGGCCATCTTGATGACCTTATAACTCATGACCTTGACATTTTAGAGAGTGTCTCCCGGCACTTTTATAGTCAGGATAACATGTCTAATAACATACTAAAAGTTGGTGCTGGTTTCCGGAAGTGAACCTTTCGGACCTTTTATGTCGCTAAGGCAGTGGACTACGTGTGCCTTGTGAGAAAACCTTAGTGAGATCATTACAATTCGAGCACCATCTTTCCAAAATTATTTGTCAATAAAGCCATATTATACGATAAATAAATACTACGTTAGAAAATCAATTAAAAATAAGAAAATTAATACTGAAAATTTAAATTCACAGACAGCGGCTTCTTAAAAAATTCTTAACCTTATTGGTTTAACGTTTTTTGCACATTTAACCCTTTTCACTTTCTCCAAGATTTAATTATTTAGTAGTATCACTTACGTTTTGGGGTCAGCATTTTGTTTCAGGTATTAAACATTTTCATAGCTTTTAAAAGCCCTCGTAAGCTGGAAGATACAGAGCAAAAAATGCACCTTTTTATATGATCTCATATTATTACCAAGTAAAAACCGAACCATAAATAATGTATTTACAAATTTATTACAACTGAAAATGTACCTTCTTAAAAGAGAAAAAATATATCTTTGACTTCCGCGTTATACAATTTTGAATTTATTTATCAAAATCATAACCGCCACACACATTAAAAGTGAGGGATTTAACAAACTTTGTGAGAACCCTTGCTATAAACCCCATGAACCAAACATTATTTATATTTTGTAGATGTTCAAATTTACCTTGCTGTTCGCAAAGAGAAATTGTAGGTGTATTTTACATTACAAATTAGTAACCACAAACTTAACTCCTAAGTACACAAACCGCAGTTATGTAATTATAAATTCATTTTAAATCCGAAAATATACATGTTCCTAATAAAAAATAACTTTTTTACGGCCTTCTAAACTTTCACGTTTTAAAAAAAAATTGTTCATGAAATTTAATATCGGCAAAATTTTATAAGTGAAATTCAATTGAAACACTCTAAAATTTACTCACAAGAAAGTTGGTAGCCATCAATATCAAATTTCATCAAAATCGATTCAACGGTTTTAGCTAAAATCAATATACGTAGGACCTCTTAGTATGGAAGGGTTGTCAAGCAGAGTTTTTTTCCTCCTAAAAGATATCTATCTATGCAATATATAAATAAAGTGTTACTTTAAGTTTCCAAAAGTGTTTAAATTAAGAGGAGATGATATAATCCATTTCCTAATAAACATCTGAATTTGCTCACTATGTAAATTCTTTTTTTAAATGATTGGTTAATCTGCATACGTAATGTAGCAACCAAACAAACTGTTAGACAAATAATTACTTGAAAGTTTATTAAGCGATGAGTATCTCCGCCCTTAGTCAATCTTTTAAATGCGTTAAAAGTACATGTTAAAAATACGTTAAACAAACTTTGCAGAACAGTAATGGAGAGTGGGTCCATATCGACAATATTTACTTTCAAAAATAAAAAATAAAATAAACGAAGTACTAATTAATGATATATTTGATACTACAGACAAGGACGAATAGGTACTTGAAATTAAAATGAAAATCTGTGAAATTTACAGCCGAACAGAAAAAAAAAAGTTCACGGAAATAACACGGCGCACAAGTTAACAAGACATTTCAGTGTTGATGTTAACACATGTGTTACTTATTATTAGGTAATGTATCCGTCTTGCACACAAGGGGATCAAATCAATCATTCAAGAGTCTCAGTCAATTATAGTGAGTATTTCTATCGTTTATTCAAATGGGGTATAGCTCGGAAGATCTTAACATCTAACTGTCTTAATTTTCTAAATTTCAAACAACTACGTAAGAAAATCAATAATGAATACGAGATATTACATATTTATGATAAATCTTTACTGTAAACGTTCAGTACACAGTTTGCAATCTTTGCTTTATAAGAAAGTAACAAGATGATCTCTAAAAATTGATCATCGTTTGAAAAGTTACACAGCAACTTCCACAGGGATTTCGCCTCTTTTCGTGTTCACTATTGGTCAACTACGCCATATAGAGTTACATAAGTTTAAATACGTTTTGAAGTACAGTGTTGGCAAATAAAAGAATCCAGAGAAGCAGAAGACCAATTTTCTCATCAATGATAAGCTGTCGAAAAAACTTCGTTTAAGTATTTTAATCTTTTTCGATTTAACTACTTGGCAGAATAAAACTTAAAAGCCCAGTCCACGTACTCACAAAGGGGATATAGAGGAGATGAAAGAGGACGGAATGAACGTTTAAATATAGCTATTTCCGATAAATTTCTCCAATTAAATAGAAATGATTGCTTATACTCCCACTTATAAGGAAAGATCATGACAGGCAATGATAATGTAAACTCGACGGAATGAACGAGTCATCCATGGTTTTCTAAAATGGCATTTCCGTCGCATTTTCTTTTATGTAGCAACGGCAACGGTTGCTAACCCTCCTTCCGGATCTTTATGTTCTAAGGTGTTTGGAGAAGTTAGGAGGTAAAAATACACAAAAAAGGGGTTAGTCCACGGTCCTAGCTATATGGCTACTGAGAGGGAAGGGTGGAAAGATCCATCCCTACTTAAACGGTCTGTGTGTCAGTATTCGTGGATAGAAATTCGTTGCTTAGTTCACGCCGATCCGTTTTTTGGGTTTTTATTTATATCTCAAAAACGGTGGATCCTAGAGAAAAAAATTACTCTTTGCACAATGAAAGCTTATCACATTTCCTACAAGATTATTTCTATTTATTTTTTCTCAATTGCTTATTATCCGGTAATTGATAATAAATGAAAACTCCGAGTACCAGTTTAAGATAAAACAGTCAAAGAAATTTAATACACTACAACTTCTTTTCTGAAGACTTTTTTACTGTAAAACAAAGGGCTGAGGTGCTTTTTTCTTTTACAATGCGTAGGAACAAACAATCTTGTAGGAAATTTAATAAGCTTTCATTTTCTTATCAGTAATTTTTGTCCCTAGAACCCACCGTTTTAGTGATAGTGAAAACCCCAAAAACGGAACCTTTCCATCCTCCCAACCCGTGGTCGGGTGGGGCCTCAGCTCGGCCTTGAGGAGGTGGCATTTATAACTCGGCATTTGTTTTATTTCGTTACAAGTCAAGGCCCTTTCTTGGCATATTTAAACAGGATGGATCTGGTCCACATTGATGCGTGCCCCTGTGGGCATTGGCAAACGTTCGAGCACCTGCTTCTATGGTGTCCCCGGACGCTAAATCTGAGGAACCAGTAACGAGTTTCTTGTGAGGCCGGGGTTTGGCAGCGGTTACCACCTGATATGGGGAACTTGAAATTAATGGCAGCGCTGGAGAGTCTCAGCGCAGGCGTTTGTGAGATTTCGAGACGTCACATCTCGGCTTTAGTAGTGTAATTGAAACTCACGGATTCTATTCTGTACTCTAACTGCCCATACTCTATTAGTTTTTTTTCGACTCTGTTATTCTGCTCGACTCTATTATAATAGTTCTACACCAAGCTTTTCTTTTCATACTATGAGGAAAGCTCTACCTAAATTTTAGCTCCACCATAGCTCTTGCTCTGTTATAGGGTATTCTCGGTACTTTTAGAGGGGCGGGTTTAAAAGGTAAGAATCCCACACTACACATCGTACCGGGCGATGTGGTGTCTTTCGAAAATTCCCCCCTTTCACTTTATAAAAAAAAACTATAGTCATTTAGCTAGGACCTAGAACTTTTAGTATTTTTTACCTCATAACTACTCCAAACATATTCCCGAAGAAACAAATTCCACCCTCTTTCATGTCCTCTATAACCCCTTCGTTGACTAGACTATAATTTGCAAGTGCCGGTCAAGCATTTGACCCTCGAAAAGACTTCAGATTATTTAACTATATAAAGTAATTTTTACAACTACGAAATTGGTGCTTTCTGATTACTCTTCGTAGTAAACAAAATTTATTAATTGCAGATTAGAAATAAGGGACTTATTGGGACGTTAAAAAAAGTACGCCGCCAACAATTTTGTGGTAAAAGCAAAGTGGTCCACACAAAACCATTACAAACATATGGCTTAAGTTTGAACAATCCAATTTTATAAATAATTGAAATAAAATTGTATAATTAAATTTTTAATTAAGTACGGAGGCATCTTGAAAAAATATAATTTCAGTTTTTTTTGTTCCGTAATATCGACCAGTTTTAAAGAAGCTCTTAAAATTAAAAGCAACTGCTATAGTATTCATGTATTTTCGTATAATGGAGTATCCTTCAAGTACTCAATCTGCAAAAAACATTCAAAAGCTGCATGTATAAACTATTTCAATCAGAACTGTGTTCAACAGTTCGCCAACTAATAACGAAAGACAGATTCGAATGAAAAGAGTACTTGTTCCAACAAAAGTACACGCAATTAAGCAATATTATCCCAACCAGCCCTCTGGCAAATTTGCTAATAAATTAAATGGAATATTACAACAGAACAAAAACAACGGACAAATCCCCTCTATTTTAATTACGTGGATTCGGGATGGTACCAACTCTCTTAATATATTATAAAATCCTGGCTTACTTATAATGTTCGCCTTTATTTCCGACCAAATTAAAAACGTGTGCAAGTAAAATTTTCAACGTGCGGTTTGTAATTAGAAAAATAAATAAGAATTTTCTTTTATGCGATAAAACAAAACTCTCTCTAGCAGTTTCAAGTTATTAACAACAAACTCAATAACCCATTATTGTTGTATTTGTACCCGATACTTTGTACAAAAATTTTGTAATAAAATAAAAAGCTTTTAAAAGCGATTACTTCGACTTTAATAAAAAAAATAAAACCTCCGCTCCTCTTCAGATTTCAATAAGGTAACAAGCGCCCAAAGCGCTGTTGAAACACGATATCTTTTCAAGGATATCAGATTACAAGGAAGCGCAGGAATAGGTAAAGAAGACAAAGTTTGTTTTATTTGTGACATAAAAACTTATAGAAATTTTTATTTATGACCAACGCCAAATTACAAGCGGCTTACATAAAATCAAAAACTATCAATTTTATTAGAATCTTGCAAAAATGTATATCCAGAGATTACCTACCCTTCTATCCTATTGAACTGCAAATAAATGCTTTATTTTCGTGGCATATTTTACTTACTTTCTGATCCTAATCACAAATCAAATACCATAAAAAGAAAATGTATATTTTTTTCGAATAAAACTTTTCGTATATCTCAATTTAGAAAATACCTCCCACGTCTATGAATATTTAGTAGTCGCGAACAATGATAATATTGGAAAAACATAAATTTGACTAACAAACTTAAATTAGCATTATTTATTAAAAAAAAGTCGCTAAGCCATCATTGCTTTGTGAAAATCGCCTCTTGCTCAACCACGCATTTTGAGGAAAATGCTTCCCTTTGTGTTTCAGTAAGATCCCCCTCGAATGGGGTTGGGCCATAAAATTGAGGATAGGTTGGTTTTTATAAAAACTTATGTTTGCATCATATTTCCCAAAGGGCGAAATAATTTTTTTCGTCGGACAGCCTGTAGAAACAATACTTTCTTACGACCAAGATTATAGAGTCAAGACTTTTTGAAAAACCAAGATTTGATTGAATTTTCTTACCTATGAGCTACGCTTTTAGGACACTTTTATGAAGACAACAAGTTTGGGTCTTACATGTAGCGCCCAACGTGGGGCCACTCGCCAGTAGCACTCCAGAAAAACGACTTATATGAAAAAGTCTAGAGTCATTGAAGAAAAGTAATCACACTTTCGAACGTGGGCATTATGAAAAAATTAAATCAAATAGAGGTGGTGCTTAATAGGGGACTTCAGCGGAGTCAGTTCTCTATGGAAGAAAAAGTTTATTATTTAGAAAATTTAGCATTTAATTTATTTATTCGAGAGGATGTTAACTACAAATTGTATGCCTTTCAAATAAGATATTACGTGTGGAATCCTCATTATGCTCACACTTACTTACCACTTTTAGGAAGAAGTTGAACATTTGTTACGTGAAAAATCATTACCTAATTAGCTAAAGGACTCAATTTTCGAAAGGTATTAAATACTTGTATTTCTTTGAAATTGGCCAATTTTCTTATTTCTGAATTTTCTATTCTCTTTTCACTGTATTTTCCCTGATGGGTTTCCGTTTTTAGAATTCTTGTGCCTCCTACTAACTGTCGTATTTCACTGCTTGTTTTTATAAGAATTTTCTATTTTGACGAATGGTTTTAATTTTCTGTTCGTTTCATACTGTTAAAAGCCATCAACTTCCGGACATACCTACACTTTAAACATAATATTAGCTAACAAACCATTTTCTATACTAAAACCTCTTGGTCGAGCTCATGGTCTGGGACTCAGTGCTAGAAAAATGTGATTAACTTGTCACTATAATGAAAATAGTCCCACATACGCGTAGCTTTCTTGGTGTTCACAGACCATGAGGTTTGAAACTATATGTCTAATTAGCTACTAGTTATACGGGTCTAAGGGCCACTATTACAAACTCAATCTAAGGTTAGCTGTCATTTTAATTTGATATTATTGGACAAAATAGTGAAATTTACGTTTATTTATAATATCAAACCTACGGTTGAGTCAACCTGCGGTTAACTAGTCTTTATAATAGTGGCGCTAAGAGATCTGCAGTTTAACGTGGAAATACAATAAAATAAATACAATGAACAAAGAAAAAAGAAGATACAATAGGTCATAAATGAACGGTACTTTTTTCAGTTACAAGAACAGTTTCATATTGCTAATTTCGATCGTTACCAACCGCGGAACCTACAGCTTTACATGCCCCTTTTTGGAGGCATTCAAGAGACTAGCGCGTTCGATACGCGCTACGCTTACTCTTTTAAAATTTGGAAAGCCCAAAAACGCTGTAAAATAATATTCCTATGTTTATGTATAAATGAATAAAATTCAAAGCCAAAAAGTATCCCTTACACGAAACCTCATAAATAATTTAATTTAATCCGCCCTCTAAAATATTAAATTATTTTAATAAACATTTACTTAATATTTAAAATTAAAAAGTAATAATAGGTATAAATATTTACAAAAGAAGCAGTAGTATAATTTAAAATTGAAATTACATTTAATGCGCAACCTTTTTTACTTTTACTTTTGTTGTTTTTCGTCGACTCATATAATACCAAATGTTATATATTTTTTTTAACTTCGTGTATAAAGTTGCCAAATTGAAATAATCTGTATAAAGCGAATGTATACGTATGTAACTTGCACCACCACAACGTAAATTCGATTTTCGAATAGTAAGTAAAATGAAATCATGATATGAATGAGGTTAAAATTATATGTTGAGTGCATCATTGAAACCATCTCTAATATTTATTTTTGGGTTAATAAAATGAAGTTTATTCCGTTGAATACAGAAATCTATTGACTTTTCTTCGACCAGAAAAGAGAAAAGTACAGAACCTCGAGTGCAGGTTTCCTATCAGAACTCCACGGATTCGATTTCGGGGATTAAAATAATAAGCTAAAAATTACTAATTAAATTGTATTATATATACGGTCAAGCTTTAGGAAGGCACTGGCAAACCCCCGAGAATAAAACTGTTTGCTAAAGCTTCTTAGAGTGATTCGGACTCCACACTAAACTGTAGTAAATATAAACTTCGATAATCGAATAGTAGGTAATGGAAACTGAGATTTGGGACAAAGCTACTAAAAGAAGTTTCAATGCGCACCACTATAATAATTAACCATCTCAGCAACATCAATCAATCAACTAATCAATCAATAAGTTAAACCGCAGAAGATAATTACTAATGAAGATAAAATTTTATGACAGCGGAAAATTTCAAGCCAACCACGATGGAAATTGTTTCTACTCGTATAATTATTACTATTTGCTTTAACTTTTATTTTGTCAAACCAATTCAACCAGTTTCAGTTTTAATATACATTAATTAATTATTAACTTACACACACGTAACGGGGCAATTTAATGTAATAAATAATAAATTAATGTATTAAAAATGATTTTCAAGTTAAACGATGTTTTTCTATTATTTAACTAATAGATATTTTGTTTAGTTTTGAAGTTTTATTCACGTGGGAAGTCAATAAATATAGGTCACAAAGAGAAGTAATTAAGCTAAAAATAAGATTAGTATAGTTCCTAATGAAGTCGCTACATTATCTAGTTGGGTGGTGACTGTTCAGGTTGATGTCGCCTCGTGAGCGGCTAGGCCTAACAACGATAGGAATATCGCATACTTAGGGGAAAATTCAGAAGCTGACATAGCAGATCAAAAACTTATATGTTGCAGGTTTTGAGGTATTTCTGAAGCGATGAGGTAAACGTATCGATGTTAAGGCTCGATTAAGTTTAGAAATAATTTATTTACATCCTAACTTGTAAATAATGACCCTTCTACGAGGTTACAGAGATTACTACCACGCAGTTTGGTGTTGGATCAATGAAGACTAGAGGAAGACAATCTTAACCTCAAATTCCTGGTCCTTCAATATGGGAGTTGCGGCGATGCGGGCCCGCAGTCCAACACTTGGAAAAACAGTTAAAAGTACAAAATTCCATTCTAAGGCTTCGGCAACATGACGATAAATAAGCAAATGGATAGTGAATATGATATGATATGAATTCTCATTCTGGCATAGAGGGAAACGAGATAGCCGATGGGCTAGCAGTGATGGGCACTCTGATCCCTTTCTGAGAACCTTGTTATTAAACAAATTTGCTCTGAAAAGGCAAATACACTGCTTAAATTAAGCAGGCTTCAACTGAGGACGGTGACAGGTCACTGTTTCCTAAATAAAAACCTACATAGTGCAAGACTTTTGTAGGCGAGAGGGGATGCGCAGATCACTAAATTTGTATTTTGCCCCACCAACGCAGTAGTCAACGTATTTCTATTAAAGGGGCGTGGCCAAATCTGCGCGAACTTATCCATACCGCTCGCCATCAGCGATCTGTGCTGCACTACTATTGCAATCTGTGATGACCCTAGATGTAGAGATTGTGGGTAGGAAGATGAATCCGCGTAACATATTTTATGTCAGTGCCCTGCTTTTGCGATACTGAAACTCAAAACACTAGATGCCTCCTATCCAGAACCAGCTGACACAAAAAATCCATCCTTGTAGGTTAGTAAGTAGTAACTTTCTTTGCGGAAAAGGAACTAAGGCTGGATTCATAACCCCTCTAGATTACATAAAAGGCCGCCTTGGCCTAATTGTTGAGGTCACAATTAGGTCCCCCAGGAAAGAAAAAATGCAGATGAATTGTTTTACATGGAAACATAGAACGTTTTCACAAAACAAGCATAGAAGAAAAAGAATAAACTAAAGGGTAAAGGTTATGAAAATGGACTTCTGGAGAGGCTCTGTAGACTTAAAAAAATGGATTAAGTAGGAACTGACACAATTAGAAAAATGATGGAAGTGAACATAGATATCCTAGATAAAGTAGAAGGAAGAAGACTACAATGGTACAGCCATATGCGACGTATGTGTCAATGTGTCATTAATAAAAATCTGAAAACAAACGACTGGTAGAAGCGACTACAAAATATAAAATAAAACAAATGTTTACGTACGCCACTAAACGCAACATAAAACTGTCAATATTTGACAAAGTCAAGTGGTACCTTAGAACATAAAAAACATCCGGAAGAAGGGTTAGCAACCGTTAACTATAAGAGAAAATGCGACGGAAATTACATCTTAGAAATCCTTGATGACTCATTCATTCCGTCGAGTTTACATTATCACTGGCTGTCATGATCTTTCCTTACAAGTGGGAGTATAAGCAACCATTTCTAGAAATTGACCGGAAATTGCTGTATTTACTCGTTCATTGCAATCCATATTATTAGCTAAATGGCTCTTTCCTAGTAGAGTAGGGGGTATTTGTTTATTCAATGAGTAGCACCAACATCGATAATTAATTGAATTGGCGGGAAATTTAAACAGGTGACATTAATTATTAATCAAGCGTGTGTGATATTAAAAAGGTACACCTCCACCAAATACAAGTATCAAATATCGAACCTATTGTAGCATTCGTGCAAGCAAACAATTAAGGAAGAATATTCTACTATAATTACTTGTCTATGACGTAAATTTTAATTTCCGTATATGCGGCATTAAAATAAAATAGGCGTAAATTTAAAGCCATTACGTGGCTTCCCTAGTCATAGCACTACATAAACCCAAGACATGTTGCGAAATACTATTTTTCATTATTAAATTTATAATTTAATACCTTGTACATCGACATAATCTCTTCCATAATAATAATAATAGGGTTATTGTTAGCACTAGAGCAAAAACCAATCAATATCGTTTTATTTACATACTAAATTGCTCTTACGCAACTCACCTGTTATAACAATAGATTCAAACAATCCCAAATATAATTAACTGATTATCCAAATTTGATTAAAGATTAAATTGTTTCTAGTTTTCCCTAACCACAACTACAACAATGTCGGTTAAGCCCCTTTGTCATAATTTAAAAATTACATTTTAACGTTTAAATCCCTCATATAATAACAACCAATCAGATTTCATTATTTTATAAATAATGACCAATGACAGCTACTTCATACTGACGAAACTCAAGCTAGCTTTTTTTTTAATTTAGCCGTGATTAAATCCCTCATATAATAACAACCAATCAGATTACCCCAAACGAGGGATTTAATCACGAATAAACAGAACCTAGCTTTTATACACCCCTGACTTACATGATTATCTGTCATTATTTTTCTGATTTTTCAAATTCAAATTATTTTTGACGTTTTCTTTTATAAAAATTGTTACTAAATAACGCCCTTCAGCAAACCACAAACATAATTTGGAAATTAATCTTAATATACACCTCTCGAACTATGAATTCAATCAAGTAAATTACGGTCAGCTAATTTTTTTGTAAAATATTTCTTTTTAGCAAATGTTTACGACTTAATAATTTGCGGTAAACGCCGTCGACCTAGCGGTCTCGGGCATTTTCCTTAAATTATAAAGTCTCAAAAATTTTCTAAGCAAAATTTTACAAAAAAAAGCTACCCTTAATTTACTCGATTAAATTCATAGCTCTCGGGATATAACCTATGATTAAACTTTACATGACAAATAATCGCTTTCAGGTTTGTACGTACTACTGTAAGTTTTCCTATAAGAATGAAAAATTTTCAAAAAGTATATATAGTTCATGTATATATTTTGATTTATCCAACTTATCAACTATATTACAATTTTTTATATTAATATCAATATGTGTTCTATTTGAATGCACCCTTAGACACATTGAAGTGACATTTCACTTTTGCCATACACGAACGAACATGATTATAAAATTGCGTTTCGTTTCGAATTGCCTTTTAAAAGAGATCTTGTAGTTTTTTTTACTTTTACAATAACTCGCGTTTCATAAAAATTTTGTTTCAACAACACAAACACATGAAATATATTTGTTTGCTATTTTTCAATTTTAAAGTTCCAATTCTTGACGTTTTCGAAAATATCAAGAATCATATTTTTCAATTTCAAAATAAAATGAAATAACAATAAAGAAGGTACAAGTAAAAATTTTTATTTAAAGTGAATTTGAAAAAAGTAGGTTTTAGATTGTATTTATTACTTTGAAATGAATATTAGAAGGGTGTGTTTAAAAAAATTCAATTTGCTATTCAAAAAAGTCCACAGTTTTCCTCAAACGATCAGAATTGATTATTTTACGTTTTGTGAAAGGATAAATCAAAAGTTCCATGTTAAATTTAATACCTATGTTAGTTAATCGAGAGCTTTATAGTACCGGCTTTTAATTGCTTTATCTTTAGGGTCCTGATATTAAACAGTAACCAGAACTTCAATAGCTTCCAAAAGATAACTAAATGTCTAAAAAGTGACTACCTTACACCACCCTCTAAAATAATTCACATTACACAATACTACCCTTGTAACGAAGCAGATTTCTTATCAGCTCAGAGTAGTTATGAATCACCAAGATTCTTGATCTGATCTGTGAAATGCAGTACCGTTCCTGCCTCGTCTCTGGTGGTTCAGAAATAGTCACACTGGTTTACCTCTGCCCCCCTAATTGTTTTGCTTAACACTTAGAGTACCAGCCGGGTCCATCGGACCCGAATCGCACTTTCAATTCAGTTTTTCTCATTCAAATTTGAAAATTATGAGTTGTTCTTTTGTGACTTTTTCTAACTTCCTATTTTGAATAACTATTTTTAATTTTTTTCATTTAATCAACTTCCTTCCCTATGTAATAAAAAAAGCAGCGCCGCGTACCAGCAGGGTCCGACGGACCCGTACATATAAATGGATTATATTTAATGGAATTGCCGTTATTTTTTTGAATATTTTGGATGAATCCGTATATTTCGGGGCTACTGAATCGATCTGTGACCATACCGAATTCGTTTGAGCACCCCTTGGGTGCAAAACCCTTATTTTTCTCATCGGCGTTGTGAAAATCCTCTTCTAAAAGGGGTCCAGTAAAATGATACTGCCCCTTTGGTTAATGAAATGAAACTTGGTAGATAGTTTACTGGAACCATATTCTGTACGATGAGACAAAAAAATATTGATAAACAATGCCTTACTGGCATGATTTCAAAATTTTTGAAAGATTGTTTTTAACAGCACTATAGAGGCAAAAATGGCGATTATAAGCCCATGGAGTTACTCAGATCGATTCCAAATGGTCACAGATCGATTCGGCACCCTTAAAATGTAGAGTAACAATACTTTTCACGACAAGATATCGCCAATATCCGCCAATATCAGATCTTTTCACAAGAAAGTACGGTAAATATCAGATTTTGAAATAAGGGGATGTGGAGCACCCCCTTGAATATTTAATGGGTCTTTGTGAACAAAATCACTCTATATGGTTCCAGTAAACATTATGTATCGAGTTTCATTCCATTTATTAACAAAAAGTGCAACGTAGCTGAGGTATTCGCCATGTATAGCCCTCATTAAAGGGGGTGTACAGCAGCCCCCATCGAATATTTTTTAATTCTCGTTGCAAAACATTACCCTATATGGTTCCAGTAAACTATGTGCCGAGTTTTATTCCATTAACCAAAAGCGCAGTATCATTTTACGTGTAAACCGCATTAATAGTAGAAATAAATACTCAGAGTGATAGTGAAATAAGCGAAATTCAAGAAGGGTGAAATTGAATTATCAATTTTTTTTATCAACATATAAACAAAATAAATGCATAAAAACGAAAATTAAAAAAAAAATTTAAAAAAATGAAAATACACGTATTATTATTGCGTTTAATGTACACTCGGGTCCGTTGGACCCGGCTGGTACTTCTCGCATAGTTTTTTTCTTGGTACTCTAAGTGTTAAAGTTAATTTGTTAATTAATTCCCCTGCATGTGTTTGAAAACGGTATGAATTGTTATCCGAGGGCGGTCGTTTCGTTCCATGTAAATGCTGCAAGGTCGGCCGCATTGAATTCCAGTACCCGCGATAAATCAAATATTTAATTTCTTAATATTCATTTTTTACCTTTTTTAAGCTCTTTTGGCATCACAAACTCAGTTTACTACCTCCTTAAAATTGTTTAGGTCCTTAAGACTCATTTAAAAATTATTTGTATCATTATTTAATTATTTGTTAAGTAGCTAAAACCTCGTGTTAATTTTTTCCCTTTTTCCTTAATCTTCATGAACTACAACTCCTTGATTCTGTTCTTATTGCGGATATGACCCTTCTTGATCTTACTCAGTAGTTTAATAACATTAAAATTCTTTTAATGTTGTTTAAATGATTAATAACCATGGTATATATCTCGATGAGATTAGAATCGTTCGGAAGCTACTGTTTGCGCACACCCAGTCCTTATCAAATATTGATAAAATTTACATTAATTAAAATGTTATTAATTAACGGTGAATTAGGTGACGACGTTCCCACCTAGATCCAAGTCCAAGGAGCGCTCTCATTGGTTATCCGCTTTTAGTGGTCGCAAAGCTATAAGTAGAAGTGCCTGTCAATAGATATGGGAGTCTAGTGTTAACATCGACTGTAGTATGATCGTGGAGCAAAGCAGGTCGTTCCTCGTACCCCCGAATGGCTCCTATCTGAATCATCAGTGGTGCCCCTTTGTGGTCGCTGTTCGTTGGTGGCTCTAACGAACATCGAACGAAGGCTTCCGCACCTTCCCCCACATGCCCCGTAAAGATCCACCCCAGTGGTAGCCGCCCCGCAGTGGCCCCGGGACTACTGTGGGGCCTCGGTTTCTGTTAACCCTGTCCTTTGTTTTTTTGTAAATAGGCCTCCATAGCTAGCTCTGGAAGGGAGGAGAAGAGTCATTTATTTCGTTCGAGTGAAGGACTTCATTTCGTTTTCGTTAGTCATTGTTGTATAAAATTTTGAGTTATAAGTTAAATTTTTTGGTATTATATATTTTTGTAATTTACTTTGTGTGTGTTTGAACTCGCACCTACCCCTTATACCTCTGAGCTATGCCAAAAAGGCCCCCAAATTCAGGTCTTACACCCTGTTATTTATTACATACTTCCCAATTATCTTAAAACCATTGCAGTTTTTCCCTAAATTTCAAATTTCATATTAAGCAATTACAAACATAATGTGAAAGCAAAAAAGTATCAAAGTTCCACTGGCTATATTGAAACTTTAGTTTTGGCTTACTTCCAAGACTTTCTTAAAAAGTCATGTATTGAAATGTAATTAAAACAGTTTCAAAGAGATGCTAGCAGACGTATAGAACCTCTTTAACTTATAAAGAATATCTTGCTATTTTATAATGTTATGTAGTTGAATAATTATGCAGGTAGGTAGGTGCTTGGTGTAATAAATTAAATATACCTACCCTATGTACCTATGTATTTAGACAAATAAACCTTTAAATGAAACTTATTATACTCGAAACCTTTGAAATCGCTTACATTATAAAACATTTTGAATGCACTCGGTGCAATTACTAAATGTGTGTTTTGTTCGTTAAAGGTATCATCACACCTTTGTGTCTATTTACTAATTAGCATGTTTTACAATTATACGAGTGTTATAAAAGTAGGTACTACATTTTCATTTTACATTAAATCTAAATAAACTAATTTTTTCCCTTTTTATTTAATTACTTAACAGGTACCTACGTACGGTGTATGTACTAAAAAGTAATAAAAGAAAATGGGAAAGCTTTCAACTACATAAGAAAATTATCTAAAGTGTTACATTTTCGAAATAAGTCAATCGAGTAAATAAATATAGTAGTCATAAAAATAACTAAAGAGAGCTCGCGAAGTGAATGTTTAAAATTAAAAATCGCTGTTGGAATAACATTTCCTTACGTCCTGAAAAGCACTGCAACGAACAGATAATGTGTACACTGCTAATTTTTACTACCTTTTGCTATTGCATACAAGAGACACGGGGATAGCAAACCTGCAATATTTTATAGACAGGGTGGTTGAAACTCGAATTTCAGCATGGGTATCTCACTTATTATAAAAGATAAAGCATAAAAGGTTTAAATTTGTCGAAGTTGCGTATTTTTACGCTCATGAATAATCCGTCAAAAGATTATGATGCAGCTATCACGAACGCATATTTTATAAACTTCAAGATAAAATTGAATTTTTAAATGTCGAGTATTAACTGATGAGAATTTCAAAACTACCGCCAATAAGAAAACAAAAGAGTCAGAATTAAATACGAGGCGCAGTATCTGCAGTCTTGTTTATTATTATATAATGTCAAATTTATCTCGTTTGCAGATGGCGCTACTACTATACAATCGCAGGTTTATAAACTGTACTTCATTCTGTAATAAAAGAAATTATGAAGTCGATTAACTTACGCAGTTCTTTGATCCATATAGAAACAAAAACTTTTTAAACCCTGGAGTGGTCGCGTTGGGTCTAATAGACCGAAGCGATTTTTATTGTTAGTTATTCATGTTCCTAATGCATTTCTATCGAAATAGCGGCTTGTCTAAAAGGATCATGTTAAAAATGGATTAGGTACATCAATAATCACGGGAATCGTCAGTGACAAAACAATGAATATTACTACACTGATTAAAGATTCGTCAACTAAGTATTTGATCCGAGAGGCACTAGAAGTGAAGCAATTATTATGTAACGGTCGTCCCTTAACACGAAGAAATGTCAGTTTGTGTCAGTCCGTGTGATTTCAAATAAAATATCCCCAGTTTTCTCTAGATGACCCTGTAGTCCGTTATTTATTCTCCTTCAAATAAAAGTAGTTTACTGATGAACAAAAATTGAAATTTTCTCGAGAAAGATTCATTTTGATGGGCATTTTGCTAAAAATTAATGTTAAATATTAACCCTTATGTTTAGCATGGTTAAACTTATGCAAGTTTTACTTTCGGGCATAAAGAACATCAAATTTAGCAGATCGGTATACGTATCTTACCGAATACCGTCAATACCCATCTTCAACCCCAAATCAGAGTGACGGGGTTAGATTATCTATGAATTCAGGGTTCTACAAAGATGGAAAAAGTAACTCGTACCATTTACACACCCTAAAAACTCGAGTTTTCGTGCTTTTCTCGATTTTGTATTTGTCACCATTTCTAAATTTGTTTGTACAGTAACTTTTGAATTTTCGTCATTAATTAAGCACAATCAATTAAATAATTAATTGAATGATTAAGTAATTATTTAAAGAATTTATCAAAACAAAACTGAATTCGAATTTTCCACTCGATACTCAATTTCATCAATAAACTAAATTTCGCAGTTTGATAATTAAAATTTCAATTATCCCAAAAGGGATTAAATATCGACCCTTGTCAATTAAATTAATAACATTAATAATTTCGACGAACCTGTAATAATTATAATATCCCTCCATTGTTATAATTAAGAATAAAAACAACTATCTTTATTGCGCGATCTTTACACAAATTTATAGATGAAAAAAAGAAAATTTGTATGGAAATTTAGGAATTTAAACGTATGGTTTTAAAGATATATAAAAAAGGAAGGACCTCAACAAAGGTAATATATTCAACAATGATTTCAAACAACAAGTACTTGTATATGTAACAATGCAATTTTTGTAGAGGTTTTGCATTTTACGAAATAAATACCTAGCCATAGTATGTAAGTACTTGCATTTGTACAATGTGGTTTTGTATACAGGAAAATAAAACAAAAAGTTTACTACAAGCTACTTACTCGCTTTTGTATGTGTAAAAATGCAAGTGCTATAAATTACACAAACGTGTGACATCTAAACGCCACCAATAACAATTAGTAGTGTCAATAATTATCAGTAGTCGTGATGACGTTGTTAATTACAATATGAGCTAAAGTGTAATATATGCTATCGATGTAACATAAAATGTCTTCTAAATCAGCAATAACTGATTGATAACTTTGCCAAAAATATAAATCATGCATGAAGGATGATAAAGGTAATATGTAGTAGATATCTATACATTACATATACATGGCCTACTTAATGGTAATTTAATAAAATCTCACATTATTTGTTGTGCTTGTATTTGATGAAAATAGGCACTAAAAAACTCTTCAATTACTACGAAACTTTATGATTTTTAACAACTAACTAATGAATCAATTTTGAATAAAAAAGGAATGCACGAAAATGAACGTATTCGAGTTATTCGTTTGTAACAACTTGCACAGAATATGCAATTATGCATCAACACCTGCAATTTTTATTCAACATAAAATGCTTACTAATTGTACTTATCGTATACTATTTTTTGATATCGTTTTTACATTCAAGTGACCACGCAAATATGGTCCTGAAAGGCACGGAAAACGCTTTTAGCCATATGATCTGCGATCATAATATGAGCGCCAAGGCGTTAAAAACAGTGCCAGTATTGCTTAGGCTCATGCTAATGGACAAAACCCGCTAAAACGGTTAATTAGCTCACATAGCACTGTCTGATTGCACAAAGTCGATACGTCAGTACTGTTTCGCGCCCGACTGTTTTTTTTTAAATGGTTCGTATGTAATCCACTATCTGTGATGACATTTTAAATGCTTTTTAAAATTATTTATAAGTCACGTACCTCCCCAAAACTTACCATACTTACTCTTACAAGCCCTATCTATCACCACCTACATAACTGCATAAAAAGCATTTACGTAAGAATTTGGTGATAATCGCAAAGATATGAGTACGAAGCGTATTAAGTAAGATGTACGTTCCCACCTCGTGGCTAAGTATCAAGCAGCGTTCTGATTGGTGCTAAGAACTAGATGGCAGAGAGTTAATAAATATTCGACCTGCATTGATTTCAAGAGAGTCCGTATGCATCCACTGTACAGAATGTATCATTGTTTCCCTGTCCAGTGTGATCCTCTTATGCTGCGGGTAGTTGATGGTCTGGCGTCCCTGCACCAGCAGCTGTTACAAACTGCAGTTGTAGGGTTGGAGCTGATCGCGTCTACTCCAGTACATCCTTCTTGTCGGTCAGGCCTTCGGGCTAACCACAAGTCACTATTCAACGGTCTTTCGATTTTCTAGGAGTTACAGTCTTGGGCTTCTTCGCCGACTGTCGATCTGTTTGCAAGTGGGATGGACTGTTGGCTAACCACTTCTCAATGGTCTTTGAGCTTCTTGGCCGATCGTGTAGGGTTTAATTACAGTCTTGAGCTTGTTGGCCGACTGTCAATCTGGAAGAACGCTGGTCAAGCTTTCGGGCTAACCACGCGCCTCCTTTGCGTTCGAGGATCGAGTTCTTTAAGAGGGACCACAGCGCGGTGTCCAATAAGGAACGTCTGTCATCTAGAAGAACGTTTTTGATTTCGTTTTTTTAAAACCTGTTATTTTTGTTTTTGGGTTGAAACTGTCCTCACATAAGCGTACGAGGAGAAAGAAATATTTCGGAAATTGATTACATGCGAAGCGGGTTAAACGGTAATTATAATTTGATTCGAGTTGAGAAGCTTCATTGAACAAAAAAAGAGAAAAATAAACAAGATGTCAAGAATTCAGATAACATGTAATTTGGAACGAATACAACTGTCACTGTTAATAACTGTTACCTACTACCCTTGAGGAAACGAATGTTGTTTCACATGTTATTATATTGTATTGTTAGACGGAAAAGTGATACAATAGTCCGGACGACAGTGGCAGTCTAGCAACCACAGAAGTCTGAGAATTATCAAAATTTCATACTGTGAAGATTTGGCTATTTTTTAAAAATGTTTATAATAAGTAATTAATTTAGTGTCATTTTGTCCAACTATCAGCAAGTAAGACAGTATGAAATAAACGTTATACGTTAGTAGTCCATTTGTGTGGAAGAATTGGATGATCAAGATCTGAGGAAACTAAATAACAATTACCCATTTCTAATGAAAAAACAAACGAGAGAGGAGAAGAGAAAACCACGTTTTCATTAAAAAAACAACCCTAAAAATCTTTAATTTTGTCTCATTTTATTGCTTTATAATAATAGAAGTAACAATAGAATATAAAATACTATTTAACCGTATGTGATGAGTATACCTACTGCAGCTCTTGTGTAATGTAAAAACTAGGAAAAGAAAAGAAAAGTAAGTGTCTTATACACAGAGGAATTTTAAATATTCATAACAAATAAACGCTGTATCCAAACTTAGCAAATTGAATAACAAAAGTCTATAATGTAATTGTATTATTCTTTTCTGAAATTGAAACAAAATAAAATATCCTCTCCATTCAATTATACCTACATACGTATTTCCGCAATAAATATAAAAAGAGCAAATAAATTAATAAAATATAAAAACGACATAAAAATAACTTGCGTATTTTCAAGTTAAAAATAGCTACGAATATGGTACAAGAAATGGATATATACAGGGTGGATGACGAAATGTGGCCCGAGCTTTAGCGACGTTGGCATACATCGGATGTCAAATGCCTTCCTTAAATACTACGTTTTGGTGTAATTGGAACGTCTTCAGGGTTTGCTAGTTTTATTTTTAAATCTGAAAGAGTATTTTTTTCCTGACTTCAATGATGTATGAGAAATCATTCTGACCTCACCGAAAAATAGTAAAAAGTTTGCCCATGTGCCTTTTAAAAAAAATTACATATCTGCAGTCAGCCACAGCGCTAAAGTTCGGAGCTCAGTTCGTCATCCACCCTGTATTAGGAAGAATAATTATGATCAATTTATAAATGGTTATTATCCCTTAAAACTAAATTCAATTTTATTGACGTTGAAAAATAAGTGTGGGTGTATTTTAGAAAATAAAAATATTAAATTAAAACTTTGATGTAGATACAAACAAAGTTCTTTTTTAATTCAATCAAATTAACAAAGTTGCTTTACCAACAAACGATTGAAAAATTAGTAAACGCAATATTATTTTAAAAAAATAAACAAATTTAATTCAATAAAAAAACGATAATAAAACAAACAGAAATTTCAGCAACTAAACTTATTTATACAATATCTCCGCAGAGACTGGATAAATTTAACGGAGATGTCCACGATGTTTCCAGCCAATACACATCAAAAGTTGGATCCGACAGTGAACCCGGAATGGGCTTTTCAAACTGTGCCTTGATGCGATGCGCTCAGGGAAGCAATTCAAAATCTAAGTTTGTTTTATGCTGCCCACCCTTTCAGTCTGCTCAAGTATTCCAAGGGAATAACTAGAACCATTCACTACCCTCGACGAATATTTCCAAAAGACTTGCAATTGAAGTTCTGTATTTATTTTAAAATTTATGTATCCACAAGTTTATATTTATAGCTTCTAGTGTTATTAAAAAACATTTTTTTTCGAGCACCACAACTCGACTAATCGATGAAAAAAGTTAAATTATAGAGAGCTGTGCTTTTTGCAAGTATATCAGAGCTACCTAAATTTGTAAATATCTGACCAACGACTGTTGGTAACAATGAATTTTTTTTAATTAAAAAATATAGAAATGAAAATATATTTCATTCGCATCGCGTTATAACACACACCTACGAACCCGGTAATTTCATAAAACTCGAAAAATTGCGAGTTATTTAAAAAAATATTTAGGCAAGACTTCGAAGAATTTTAATTTTAATAAAATTCAAATCAATAATGCTCACCTTACAAAAGTTATATTATCACGTTCAACTTATGTTTTTGTTTTATTATGTTCGACAACTTGATTTTCTATTGTTGTTGCAACAATAATAATCAAAGAACAACTTTTGAATAGTAAAATATTTTAACGTAGGTGAAAATCTAGCAGGGAGAATGTTTAGAAGGTAAAAAAACTAGTGACATAAGGAGACAATTAATTTTGCGCAAAAAACGTACAAATAGAAAACACAACACCATCAAAGCTACCAAGAAGTTAATATTACGACTGTCAAATTAAATGGCACATCATAATGATGTCATTGTCAAATTATAAACAATAATGAGCTTTCTCGATATCCTCTTATTTTGATTGCACACTATAACTATTTAATCGCTAGATTCTACCACTCTTAGTTGAAGACTCGATAAAATAAAGACGATCACGGAAATTCGGCAACATTGGAAGACATTTGAAGGAGATAAATAAATAAAAACTTCTGCAAGAAAATTATTAGAAGGTCAACGTTACTGAAAATTCTAAAGATATTCGACAGTTTAGATTTGGTTGGGACTTGTGTAAAAAAGGGCAAGTAAAAAATATCACGGAACGAATAGAATTTTCAATTATTAGATGGATAGAAATTCCACAATAACTTAGGGTCGGTATTCTTGGCCTTGGTTAAGACTTGTTAGGTTAATGTGATACTTGGTTTAAATCAAACGTGATTACAAGTAGGAGTTATAAGTAGGGTTGGTTAATTAGCTGGTTAGTTAAACAAGATTAACCGAGATGCCAAGTACCGAGCCTTAGTGTCCAAAATTGAAGTGCAAACAAACTGACTAGTGGTACAGCAAAAATATTTTATTCTGATGAGCTGTGAACATGCGCAGATACCTAAATTCGTATTTATCCCCACCAGCGCAGTAGTCAACGTATTTAAATTATTAAAGGGGCGTGGCCAAACCTGCGCGAACTTACCTCAAGTTAAACTATTTTTACTGTTGTTAACTTGAGGTAAGTTCGCGCAGGTTTGGCCACGCCCCTTTAATAATTTAAATACGTTGACTATGTTGGTGGGAATAAATACCAATTTAGGTATCTGCGCATTGTCACCGCTCGTCTCCTTAAAATATTATTACTGTTAATTAAGGTTAAATTATTTTTGCTCTATGGATCTATTATAAAAATATTCAATAGTTATTATCCGTTCACTGTTTATTTGTGCTATGGTTGGCCATGTTAGGGTGATAGATTCCACCCGGTATAAATTATAAAAAAATCAGTTAGGTTAAGTATTGTAGAGTAGCCGCTTTTATTCAATTGTGTTAATAGTTGCTCTGTCAAGGGCCTGTCATTTTTTTGGTACTGTCAAGAGCTGTCAGTCAACTTAATAGGGATTTTTTATTTTGGCAAACCAAAAAACAAAAGTTCATGGCCAACAATAGCACAAATAAAAAGTGAACGGATTATAGAGTCTATATTATACTTTATGAGAGTCAACTGCGGCAATGAACGCATCCGTTGAGTTTAGTCTTTTTACGTACAGTGAGCGCATAAAGTATGGAATAATCTAATTATTTTCTTTCCTGATAGGACTATCAAAAAACGGTTGAACACGTCAAATTGATTTGTTTTAAAACAAACATTTTCCGATAATTTTCATTTTTCTACCTCTCACCCCTTTCGAGCAGTGATGTCATCCAAGGTTTTTAAAAATATTTTTAGATATATGGATAGATTATGAAATTATAATTTCAGCAACATGCACATGTTTGCCCTTTAGACTCACAGTTTCGAAGATATTAATTTTTAAATGGGTGGTGATTTTTTTACGATGCTAAAACTCACAAAAAGCATTTCATCGTTTTTCCAACATAAATTATTTCACTTGATCATTGATAAAATCCATTGGTAAAATAATTTTCGTTGAAAAACTAGAAAATCCTTTTTGTGAGTTTTAGCATCAATATTAAACCAAGCTATCATCGTTTTTCCAATAAAAAATTTTTACTTTGTGAAAAATTCTATTAAAAAATGTACTCCCTAGTACATTTAAAAATTAATATCTTCGAAACTGTGAGTATAAAGGGAAAAGATGTGCATATTGTTAAAATCAGAATTTCAAAATCTATCCAAATATCTAAAAGAAATTAGGGGTTGCAATTTAAAAAAATCTTTGATGCTGTTACTGCTCGAGTATCGAGAGGTAGAAAAATGAAAATGATCAGAAAATGTTTGTTTAAAAAAAATAAATTTGACGTGTCCAACCGTTTTGAGATATTTCTATAAGGAAAGAAAATTATTACCTAAGATTATTCCATATTTTACGCTCTCTCTGTATGCACATTTTCATAGCGTGGACTCGAGAGTCGTTAGGCACAGCTTAAAATCCATTAACTACAATTTCTTGAAATTCAAAAGTTTGAAATTTTGTGCTTGGGCGTTAATGGGTTTTAAATATAATGGGCGTTTGCACCGCTTACATATTAGATAAACTATCTGTCAGTTAAGTTGTCAAAATATAATCTATTTGCCACATAAACTAAAATCGGTGCAAAAGGTCATACATAGAAGGTAATTTTGTAGAAAATGTATTCGTCAGTTATTTGATTTATGCTACAGTAGCTGAAGGTGCAAAGGTTTTTGACAACTTAACTGCCCAGATAAACTATCTGTCAGTTAATGTGTAAGCGGTACAAACGCCAATTAGTAGTCTATACTGTATTTATTTAGAGCGTGGCTTAAACTTGAGTTAGAGGTATAAGGGTCGATTTTACAATCGCGGCTTAAGAGCTGGTCTTAGCTAAACCAGGTATGAACCCTTATACGGGCATGCGCTGTAAATAAATCTATCGTGACGTAAACGAATTATGATGCATGCGCTCCTGCGGGTTCATACCTGGTTAGCTGGGGCCAGCTTAAGCCGTGATTGTAAAATCGACCCTAATATGTTCATTTTCAAATGTTTTGTACAACCAAGAATTAAAAAATTCCTATAATTCGGAGAGCTATAAACAGCTATAACTGACGATTAAAAGATTGGTTAGGGTTCCAGATATAAAGCAATACTTTTGATCAAAACGAGACAAAATATGAAAAAAGAATAATGACTATTTTCTAAAATAAAAATTAAATTAAATCGTCAATACAAACAACTTTATTGCAAAAGTCCATTAATTGTTTTCTGAAAAATATTCATGCTGGGTCACAAAATCAATTAATATTAGAATTCAAAATTTTACATATCGAAAATGGTATTAAAAACAAAATGGAATTTATAAATATCGAGACTTATCATTTCTTTCTTATGCAAATGCTTATATCGTAAATAATAGCAGCTTTTCAAACAATTTCTCATTTGGTGAAAAAATTTTAAATTGCAATTATATTTGAAAAATGAAATAGTTTTTTCAAAAATGGCTGAAAATATTAACGATAGGAAGACATTTAGAAATTAATGTTGATCACGCTGTACAGGGTGGTTCAAATTGATTGTCAGTATTTGGGGTCTCTCAGTTAATATAAGAGAGAAAACTAATACTAAAACGTTCTCAATCTACCTTTTTAAGAGAAAGGTGAAATCAAAAATTTAGACAAAATCTTCAAGTCAAAACTATGTTAGGCACTGCTCCTTATTAATTTTGGGACACCCTGTACACTCTAAAATAATGTATTCTGATATGCTTTTGAAATTGTAATAACAATATGAAATAGCATACACTTTGCTGTTAATAGACGGTTAATAAAGGTTAGCGTTAGTGCTAGCCACATTACCTTCGTTATAATCTCTGATGGCTCAAGCGTTGAGCTATCGTACCACATAAACCGTCAGTGAACGGGTGGTAAAAGATAATGAAGTTGAAAAATTAAAAAAGCATTTTATTATTTTTTATAAGTAGGTACATTTTACGTATTTTTCATTTTATCGTTTAAGTTGTGTCAAAATACATTATTTATTCTTATATAAATATAATATAAAAAGGCAAATAAAAAATTATATAAACATAAAAAAAAATAATGCCGTGGCTCTACTTGAGTACACGAAAATTACTGTACAAATGCATATCGAACACGCAACATCAAGAAACTTGCAGATCTTAGAAAACTTGCGTTCGTGACGCATGCACGTATATAAAATTAAATTTTACGTTTACAATTTTTGCATATTATTATTATAGAAAATATAAAAGGCACGTTCGTAACTTTTAAACGATTATACTAGAAAAAAATTTAAATAACAGTCTATGATAGGGACGATATTCAAAAAAATCAAATGTTACTTTAAAAAGTTTTTCATTTTACTTTGAACACGAAGTCAATTTTCTTCTAATCAACTGTGATTTTACTACCTGTAAAGAAAAACGAATACAAAAATAAAGAAACTGTCCCTTTTGATTAAAAAAAGTATTAGACACTAAACTTTTTCGACAAGGATCGTTGTGCTTCGGCGTACACAGCTAGCCGTCGTTTACTAAAGTGAGCTCTATTCAAATAACTAAAAATATACAGGATGTTAAAAAAATTGACTTATGGTTAGATACATTAAAGTTATCAATTTTTGAACTGCTGCAAATAGCATCCTGTATAAGAAAGTTTACCTTTGAAATGCCTCGAGGGTAGCATGTGGTGTTGACTAATATCTCGCACAAGAAAAATGTTTCCACTGATATTAGGGGGTTGGTATGTATTTCAGTGTTAAACGTTGAAAATTAAAAAGTTTAATAAAAAGAAAGAAATATGATGGCAAAGAACTCGCCCAGAAATAAAAATTCACACACACGCACAGTCTGAGAAATTATATGCAAAATGTAACGAGCAAAGAAGACGTAGTGGGTTAAAGTAATATAAAAGAATAATTCCATATCTGAACTTCAACCGCTCCAGCCTGGAGCTATGCCGCACCGTCAAACATTAAGAAGACGCAGATTATCCAAAACAAGATCTTGAGAGTCATCGTCAACACTTCATAGTTCTTACGCAACAGCAATCTTCAACGGGGCCTACAAATGATCAGTGTCCAAGATTTCATCCCAGAAGCAGCCTCCAAGTTCCATGAGACAACACTGGACCATAACAACCCTACCCTCCAACGACTATGGGGTTACAACATCAACGAGTCGAAGTTTCGGAAAAGATCCAAGTTGGTGCTTGACCGCCACCAAACAGACTAATGTTTATCATCAGTGACTTCGGTTACACTTCACACCACAACATATTTAATCAACGTTTTTTCTTTTTCAGATCCGACCGATGAAGGAGGTATTGGGCCGAGCCCAGGTACTCCAATAGCCAGTTTCAAGATTTCCGATTCCAACCTCAACCGCTGCTCTGTTCCTGTTAAATAAATCCCGTAGCTATTTGTAACTGTATGCAACAATTGTACAATTTTGTAGCCGCAACGTGGCGTTAGACGGAAAACTGTTTAATTTTGAACATAAAATGCTACAATAGGTATCAGCTACAATAGCTAAGGATTTGTGTCATAGAGAACCGGACTGTAATGAAATGTATAAGAGCCTTACGGCTTATGAGCTGTCTTTGAAAAATGAGACGAAAATACCGAATACAGGTACTGAAACGGTACCTCTCCGCTGTAAATATTTGAATTTCTAAAGTAGAATGTAAATCAGAATAATACTTTAGCAGTTGGCAGCAATAATATGCTTTATAAGAAAGCTCGTCGTATAATTAATTTTAATGAAATAAAACTTGATAAATTACTTACAATTTTCAATCTTAAGCTTTTTTAAGCTGCCCTCTCTCTTCTCTGACGTATGGATTTTGTCAATTATTCAAACTAAATTAAAATATCGAATTTGTTCCTAGAAAAAGTATAAGCAGACAATTTTTATTATTCCTACTTCTTGACGTTGAATTTCCAATTCCATCAAGTAAAAGTCACTTAAACTCATGCATATCCTCGATGCATCTAAATTGCTGATAAATAATAAATTTCCACTAAGTTTAGTATTAAATGCGCTAGAAAGTTTCCAACGCGGAGGAAATCAAATCAACAAAATTTACAATTATAGTATGTAGTATATTATAGAAAATGCAATTTTAAATAAAACATACAAATATGTATGTCAAACTAAGAATTAATCTCGCACACAAAAATTTAATAAAAAAGACAGTTGATTCATTCGTGCGTTTGAAATTCCAATAAAACCATTTTCCACATCCTACTTAATTACAATTAATTTCAAAATTGGAATAAATTAAACTACATCTCTATACCTTCAAGTTTCTATAAACTACCCTTATAACGTCAAGTTTCTATAAACGTAGTCTTGTTAAGAGGGATACCCTAATGAGAGTGAAAAGTTATAGCCACTTTCCCAAGTCAACTTTTCGTTTTGCATGTTAATGCCCAAATCGATAAATTAAAGATTATTTAACAAATAAATAAATAAAGAGTCATCTTCTAAGTTTTAATTTTTTCAGTTACCCACTTTTGAAACTTTACGGTCAATTTAACTGTCAAACCGATAAATATTTAACTTTGTAGCTATTTGGAATTTTTATTAGCGAATTGGTTTTCAGTGAACTGAAATGATTATTGCTTTATGTCATATTCAGATTTAAATACGTTTTATTTGGGTTATAGACTATGAACGAAGCTTTCATTTCTAATTATAGGTTAGCCTACACTACACCGACGACTAAGGAGCACGATCTACATGATGGAAGTGCTATCTGGGGTAAGCTCCATGGTCCACCAAAAGGGCGTCTAACAGGGCTCTTATGGAGGCCCACAACTAAGATAGCTTCGCGGGTTCTAAGTGACTAATGTGGCTTGGTTATTTGATGAAAGAACTATAGACATTTTCTAACATCCCTATCTACATTTTCTACTTAAAACGTTTGAACCCTTCCTAAACAAAGGCAATTCTCTTCGTGACAAACCCTCCATAATAATTCGATAAAGCATTATTATTTAATTGTTTCAGAAACAAAGAGTAAAAAAGGCATAATTCATTAAATGACACAATTTTAAGCTTCTAAATGAAAACAAGAAAACCCTTTTAAATTTCAAGTCGAATAAATATCTATTTTAATTGACACGAAGATATAGCGAGAAAAAAATTAATTAAAAAAACAAAACGATAAATACATTTTGCGAAATTACAATAAAATAACGAAACCCAATTTTCGCGATAAAATCAAAAACGCATAACGTTTTCTCCAATTATCTAAAAAAGAATAAATCAACCACAAAGAAAACAAGATATAAATCCAGAATATTCTTTATACTGTCAATCAATCAAAATTTATTCAATTTAACATTTTATATCTGAGAAATCTGTCAGATGCAAGGCAAGACAGTCGTACAATGAAACCACTTTAACAAAGATGTCTACAAAGCGACTTCACCTTTATCGAGTATCGTATCTAAGAGTTAAGTCGTAAATCCGTGAATTGTAGATACGACACTTGATTATCTAAAGTAAAGCGGCATCCAAGTGTACTTCCTCTATTAGTTACGACAAATTTTATTGACGAATTTTACACAAGTCATTTCAATCAGTAGCGAATTTTTCAGTAGTCATGTGGAGAGTAAAGGAGGCTTATTTTGGGCCACAAAATCGTCTGCAACAACTGGTGAGTTACAAATCTACATATTTATTTGTTATGAGTTTTCCCATAGTTTAGGTATTCTACCACAAGATGGACACGATGGCTTAGGAAAGCGTAGTTAATCCGGCCCTGATTCTAATTAAACTCGCTAAACTTTAATATTAATTACTGATTAATTATTACAATTAGAATGTGGTCGATAATTATTTACTATACAGTGTGTCTGAAAATGACGTATAAAATGGATAAAAAAAATTGCAATTCGAGACCTTTAAATCTTTTTACACGACTAGTCGCTCTGTCATAATATTCTTTTGTTTTTACTCACATTTCTGACAGTAATTACGCATCTGATCGATACTTTTTAGCGTCTTAAGTTGAGTTTCCATTACTGCGGTGTGTGTCGCTGCGTTACGCAATTCTAATAATCGATTTTGAATGTTAAATGTCAAATATTTAAAATAGACCGATAGAATTTCGTAGCGCAGCGACGCACACGGCGTTTCCAGTAATGGAAACTCAACTTTAAGGGAAATTCAATAAATTAATACGGAGTTATTTGTTAGTTTGAGTTATGAGATCGCTGGTCAGTTATCGATATTCTCGGTTTTGACCTGATACACGAAGCTAAAGACGAAGCTGCATTATTAGCAATACTATTGGATGCAAATGAGGAGAGGAAGGGATAATTTGCACGTGGTGTTAACGGGCTCTTTCAGACGATAGAAATTTGAGTGATCAGGAAGGGATAATAGGCTGAACGGCATACTTTTTGGATCGCTCCCTATCCTCAACATCAATCATAGATAGAGAGGATGAGCGGGGTCCATTGATAACCTTGAGTTATAGACATAATTGAACAAAACCAACGTCTCGATGCAAGACTACACCCCAAGAGTCGAGGCACTGTACTGTCAGTGAAACATCCATCTATTTCCAGAGTACTATAGACGACCTTCTGCCTAACATTTTGTCTTTGCAGTTTTATCTGATCGTCACTCCCCAGTCCGGTGATCAAGTCCTTAAAGGATTTGATTGTCTCTCTCTTTATTGTTCTTTCTCCTGATGTACTAGACACTAAGACGTTCTCTAAGAACCTCTACTAAAGGCTCTGATAGTCAAATCGCGTGCAAGCGACTCTATGCCTCATCACAAGCCCCAGCTTACTATAAGTTAAGCCCCTCGCCAGCTATCTGAACGTCTCAAAGTGAAGAAATAGGCAGGATCTGATCGCCATCTTAATTTGTGTTCCACTTAATGTTCAAAATAGTGATAATTAAAGAAAACCGATTTCAAAGTCGCGGGAGTTCTACGAAAATTTTATTCTACACATTTCCACACTCTTTTTCGAACATACTGTATATAAAAGCTCATAAAGTTACAAGAGCTTACAGAAATTAAATTTTAATCATTACTTTTTCCATGTTTGTAAGCTTTTAAATAAACATTACATGTTTTTCTTTCGTGTACGCTATAAATTCAGATGAATTTACCTTTTCCAAAAGAGAAGACGTAGAAATTTTGAGTGGGTAGCAACTTTTTTTTAATTGTGGCTAAAGTGGATTCTTTAAAATGGAATGAATCTGTAAAGCAAAGTTGGTACTTTACGAGAGGAAAACATCTTTTCTCATCGCCTAACTGAACTGATGGTTTAAGTACACATCGACTATTACGAACATTAATAAATCCCCTTGCAATCGTAAAACAGTAAGGTTCGGTTTTTCAATTGCTGGTTAACCAGAAATTTCTTGAATAAATTTTTAATTTAAAATTTATAGTATTTAACATTACAAGTAAGGTAAAACTATTTTTAATGGCGAAAAGAGGATTATGACTAGCGAGCCGCAGCCGAGCCTGTTCCCTCTCCTAGCCTGTAAAAACAGTTAATTGACTTACAAATTAATTAAATTATAAGTCAGTTGCGTCAAAAATTTTCCAAAACGATTTCTAGAAAGCTTTGAAAGTCAAACGTGTAAACATTGATTTTCAAAATTTATAGACAGCTTGGTTAAATGATGTTTTACAACTGAGTAACAAACACAAGGTTTCTCAGTTGACGGTTACGTTAAATTTCATTATTAGAACAAACAAAATTAACCAGGGAATCAAAGCAACTGAAAAACCGGGCCTAATAGTAAAACATTACCTACTGTAAACAACGGGCAAGTTGCAGCATCTCAAGGTTCACCACCAAGGGGTCGATCTTAAGCTGCCGACATCGCACCCTCGTAGGACTATTAACCCGATTAGACATGCAGGTGGACTAGAAGAGGGTGTTGAACAATATCGACACATGTGTAGTTAGTCTTCGACTGGTTCTTTTTGATTGAAGATCATTATTTCATTATTGTTTATAATAATTGCTACCAAAGTCTGTGTATTCTTTATAAATAAATAGTTAAGAATGTAGTCCTTTTTAGAGCAGCGGTGGGATAGACCTGCTTCTTCATTAATCGATTGTAAGAAGTGATTATAAGAAGTGATTATAATAAGTGATCACAATAAGTGATTATAATAATAAGTGATTATAATAACAAGTGATGTCTACAGTGATTCAGTGATCAGTGCTTAGTGTATTGTTTTGATTGCTAAAAGTAATAATAAGGATTTATTAGTTTACTGTAAGTACAAGCATGATCATTGTTCGTTGAACAATATCGACACATGTGTAGTGAGTCTTCGACTGGTCCTTTTTGATTGAAGATCATTATTTCATTATTGTTTATAATAATTGCTACCAAAGTCTGTGTATTCTTTATAAATAAATAGTTAAGAATGTAGTCCTTTTTAGAGCAGCGGTGGGATAGACCTGCTTCTTCATTAATCGATTGTAAGAAGTGATTATAAGAAGTGATTATAATAAGTGATCACAATAAGTGATTATTATAATAAGTGATTATAATAACAAGTGATGTCTACAGTGATTCAGTGATCAGTGCTTAGTGTATTGTTTTGATTGCTCAAAGTAATAATAAGGATTTATTAGTTTACTGTAAGTACAAGCATGATCATTGTTCGTTGACTTTTACGCAATTTTATTTTAAAGCTTGATTAACGTAAAAATTAAGCTGTCTACGAATTATTTGATAGTTATTGTAGTGGACGATTTAAGCTACAGTATTTTATTGGTATCGAGACAGAAATATTTAAAATTACCTAAATTTACTAATAGATTGAAAATTGATTGAAATTAAACTTAGTCCAAGTAAAAGAGAACCCTAATTAATGCAGAAATTAGGTTACTTCTTTTGAGTGATTGTTTACTGATATAATCAAATTAAATATAATTTGTTTTAACTTCCTACATTTTTGATTTTTATAAAAGAGGAAATATTAAGTTTTTTTGGGCCGCCTAGACGAAACAAACTGTAAACCAAATTCTAGGATAATTTTATGACCGTAACACCCCTTGTAAGTCTCATGTTACGTTTACCTACGACTAGTCGTCAATGACCCTAAAGTCAAAAATAACAATAAGGGATACATTTTTGTTAAATTCCAAAACACGTCATTAAAGTAGACATAAATTAAGTAAAGTTTGCACTTGATTAACGTGTAAATTAAGTTGCTGATAAATCGCTAAATACTAATTTCGAGTAGGTTGTGGTAATTAGATACTACTTTTATTAATTGTCTTCAGCTGATTAGCTCCAACCAGCAACTTTTGTAAGCAATGCTTGAATTGTATTGTGGTCGTAAAAATAGTACGATCAAGACCTCATTAAAGAGTCCTGCTAGGAGACGATCGAGGTCTTAACTCTACAAGTTCTTCAGGTTCTAGTAAGATTTCCTATCGGAGATACGATTACGAACGCAATGACAGCCGCGAGCTGCAACTCAACCTACTGAAGATTCAACAACTCAAAAGGGTTACACGTCACCTTTTTCACCTCAACCTCACCAGTCAGATGATACGATACAACGAACGGAAAGATTCAGAGACCATCAGGCTCTGGCAAAGTTCTCTCAAAACCAAGATGCATACCCGAGTTTAAGCCAGGAAATTCTAATCTGAATCGCTTCAATTGGCTCGAAATAAAGTTTTGGGACATGGTGATTTTATTATGCAGCTCAACATCAAGACTACGCCAATGTATTAGGAAAGCTCGTTAGCAGACCCAAGTTTCTTGCAGAAAGTTGGAAAGAATGCTACTTCGATAAAATGGATTATGTTAATGTCTACAAGATTAAGCTTAAACATGTAGTATCATGCCTTTATCTATGGGATAAATTATTGGACGATACGGGTAGGTGCTCGAGCTGGAAGGTACGAAATTTCAGACGCCTTGTATGCCGATATGCCTGTTGTCATTAAGGCCTCAAACTATGTCTACGAAGTACTCGGACGTAACCGTAACATTCCTTTTTAAGAAGACAAGACTCTTAAAAAAAAATGAGAAAAGAAGTTATAATTGCAAATTCCATTTTGCAAACACCTGTTCGAAACTAAAAGGAAGATGTTCGAAATGTAAAGGGTTAGACCATTCGTTCGACTGTTGTCGAAAAGAAGTTAAAATGCAACTCAACAGAATCTCCAAAGTAATCACACTCGTATAATTAAAATCGTATTACGTATTTCGATTGCACGATAAATGGAAATCCATCTCGTACCTACAGATGATACAGATTGCGTGGTGATATTAATTAAGCAACGAACTGCATAGGAAATTGAACTTAAAGTGAAGTGAAGCCTAGCTCAGTAACGATAATTGGCTACGGTGCTTCAAAGGTTTATTAAATCGAAGAGATCGAAGTGACTATCGTTGCTGAACATGTGAGGGTCAACGTAAGTGCTCTTGTGCTTGTGGTTCTGAATACGGTGCAAGATGTACCGATTATAATTGATCAACTTTTCCTGAATGTACCTGGTGTACAACTTTCAATAGTAGCAAGCGAAAAAAAAAATACGAATCCTAACACCATGACGACTATAAGTGAACGAAGCTCTGCATTTGAAACTACGGAAACTATACCGTTCCGGACAAGAAAAGCCGTAATCTCACCAAAAGAATTGGTGCTAGTAGCTGTAACTCGTGGCTAAGATGGTTACATGTCCATCACGAACATGGTGCAACAGCCAAGCGAGATGAATACTACTGAAGCATTAGCAAGATGTGTTCGATGTTTTGAGGGCACATCCCCGTGTCCTCTTTTGAACAATTTTTCAGTTGAGTTCAATGATGATGAGTTATGAGTTATTAAAGCTTTAGCAAACCAAAACTTTTTGCTGAAAATGGTTTGGCGTCTAATATAAATCTTACGCTCAAGTAAAATGTTTGCTTGATCTAATAAACTTCTTCGGATGTTGTTGTGCACGAAATAGTGAGCTTAGGAATATGATGTAGGTACTTAAAGTGTCAATTTATCTTAACGATGATAAACCAGTGATTTACCATCCATATCGACTTTCGTGCTCAGAATCCTAGGAGGTCAAAAACATAGTAGAAGACCTTCTGAAAAACGAAGTTATTAAAGAGTCAAGATGCAATGGGACTTTTTCAACGCACCATAAATTAATGAGATATTATGGGTAGATAACGTACGAAGTAACTTACGTAACGCTATGGCAATGTAACTGCCTACATGGACGACCTATAACTCCAGTCCACAGTTGTTGAATTAAAATTTCAGGTTTTAAAAGATGTTCTAAATCTAACTTAATTAAAAACGCTGGATTAACACTTAAGTTATTCAAATGCCAGTTCTTCTTAAAGAAAGCGCGTATCTAGTGCTGAAGTCATCATCAAATATCTAACGAAGGTGTTAAACTTAGTTATATAAAGATGGAAGTCGTCATAAACTTTCAAGAACCAAGTGACGTTCAAGTTACGCCAATTATTTGGATTATTGACTAGTTAATAATGTTGGACGATAGATACATTAAAAACAAATTTTGTAACGTGGCGCGTCCTCTAACTACATTAACACAGAAAAGTGTAGAATTTCGTTGGGAATCGAATCAACGTAAAGTATTCGAAACCCTTAAAGAAAAACTCGTCTCTGGACCTTTGTTGTCAATCTACGATATCAAAGGTAAGAACAAAAGTTCATAACGATGCCTCAAAGTGGGGAATATCAATATATGCCATTTTACTACAAAGGTACGATGGAAAGTTAAAGTACTACATTAAAGCAAAGAAAAGTATAGTTTAGTAAAGTAAAGATGCCATTTCTAAGATTTGAAGCGATCCATGAAGCATTTTCGAAATTTTATTCAATTGATATTCACTTTACGGTTGTTATCGACTACAATGCAATTCGGTCGAATCTCTGTAAATGTTATTTTTTTGTTATACCAAGAATAGGAAGGTGGTGACGGTGACTATCTATTCAAGAACTTACTTTAGAGGTAAAGTATCGACCAACCTTAAGGATGATACATGCCGATGGTTTGAGTAAAAATCTAGTAAGTCAAGTCGATGAAGTAAGTAATGTTAATGTGTTAGAGATTAACATTACAAACGAAGACTGGGTTTTACATGCGCAACTGCTGGATGAAAGATGTAAATACGTTATCGAAATTCTGACAAGGAAAAGCCAATGGACTAAGAGAAAGGACTGGACTTATCCACAAGGATTCCTGCTTACAAAATGGGCGACTATCGAGGCGACTCTACAGGACAACGTCAACCGGGAAGAAGTAGATGATACCTCAAGCTGCAAGGCGTCAAGTTCTACTTCATTTACATGATTGGATTGGTCAGTTGTCAGTCCATAAAACACTTTCATCCATAAGCGGGTTGTATTGGTGCCCAGAATTTGGAGATAAGCGATCTGGATATTTGCATCCAATCGAAAAAGTCTCCACTCCGTTCAATACCTTACATCTCGACCACATAGAACCCTTTGTAACAACGAAACGAAAGAACCACTACTTGATAGTAATAGTGGATTCTTCCACCTAGTGTGTGTCTTGAGCTGCAAGGTCAACGTGACCGCACCTCTTCTCACATTTTTGGACGATGTTGTAGAAAACTCTGGAGTTTTACTATTTACGAACTACTGTAAGAGTTTTAACGTAATACATGTTCTAAACGCTACAACAACTACGGGAGCAAATGGTCAGATAGCAAGGTAAAACCGAACGATCTTGTCCTCACTCGCCGCATCCACTGATGATGAGGAAAAGTGGGACATTAACATTTCAAAAATTCGATGGGGTCTGAATTCTACAACGAATTCGACAACAGGAAAGTCCCCATATGAGACACTCTTCGGATACTCTCCAAGAGGCGTCTGTAACGCTATGCTCGACAACGAAGTTGGTCTAGAACCACAGAAAAAGAGCAACCTGGTAGGTGCGCAACCAAAAGGTGCGATTTGATGCACGCCGCACGTCCGCAAAATCATTTGACGTCGGCAACCAAGTATTAATACGTTGTACAGCTGTAACGAATAACGATGGCAGGAGCAAAAAGCTAAATTTTGGGAGCTACTCCCAAAATATAGTAGCCCATACGTTATTATTGAGAAGTTAGATCATGATCACTATATTGTCGAGGATCCCAACGGTACTTATCGCTCGCAGAAAAAGTATCGCGGGGTAATCTCTGTCGACAAGATTAAGGCATACAACGTCGAAGTCAGTTCGGATTCTAACTAAGAAACCGACTATGACTAAGACGGTAAAGATGAGCGCTCGTCAAAAGAAATGTGCTGAGGGCTATTTAACAGACGTGTTACATAGAGGGACTCACACAAAACCATTAATTTCTCTGTTTTTTTTATAGCTTCATTTATATTATTTGTGTTGGTAATATTACTTTAAAAAAAAAAAAAAATGATGCATCATTTGATCGATTTGTATATTGTTTATTACTGTTAGGTTTTTAGCAAGGACCATGCAAGGACGCGGTCGCTTCCAGACTGGCTCTGATGAGAATTGACATGTTACTTTTATTTTAACGAATACTACTAACACTTACGTATAAATGTAACCAGTATTAAATTATCTAATTATTTGTTGTTCCCATATAGATCAATTAATATGTCAAATTAAGAGCCTCATCTTCATCGGACCACGAGGACGTGGATATTGGTAGCGCAGCCGACTGTAAACAACGGGCAAGTTGCAGCATCTCAAGGTTCACCACCAAGGGGTCGATCTTAAGCTGCCGACATCGCACCCTCGTAGGACTATTAACCCGATTAGACATGCAGGTGGACTAGAAGAGGGTGTTGAACAATATCGACACATGTGTAGTTAGTCTTCGACTGGTCCTTTTTGATTGAAGATCATTATTTCATTATTGTTTATAATAATTGCTACCAAAGTCTGTGTATTCTTTATAAATAAATAGTTAAGAATGTAGTCCTTTTTACTACTAATTTGTAAACGCCGCCAAATAGATCTTGAGACGATTTTAAATTTTGTGACAACCTTATTTTCTGCTAATGTAAATACAGCTCAAAATTGAAAATAATCCAAAGCCAACTTCTAAACTTGTAATCTTAAGCTTGTGTAATATCAAATCTCTCCGCAGTTGATAAAATCAACTGCTGTTGGTATTGTGTAGTTTGGTAATAACAAGAAGCTCGCGTTTTAAATATACGCGATGTAGGGACGTTATCTGACGCGTCGAAAAATCAAAATCTCAACAAACGACCGTCAATAGCGTTTTTATGGTTATGGTCAACCCGTGCGTCAACATAACAACGCAGTAGAGCCGTATAGAAAGCAACACACGACCATAAAATATAATTTCATTTCAGTTTTAGACTACACTAAAAAGGTTGTCTATAATCTATAGTGTGCGCTGTACGAATAATACACACGCCGGTTAATAAATGTTGTGATAAATAGCCAAAACTCTTAATTTTACTCTTTAGCGTTTGTATCTTATAATTTTTATACGTTTAATAATAAGCTCAGACAACTCAAATTTAAAAATATTACGTTCAAAATAAGAATTAGAGTACTCACCAATAGTGAAGTCGTCCTACGAGTGCTGGAAAATCTGCAAAAAAAACATTAATTAATAAAAGAAAAGTCACAAGGAATTTAAATAGGTTACAGCCGGTACTATAGGACTTTAATGTCGAATTCGAACTAATTTGAGCTGCCCACAGCTGTTTTTGACCAATTAGAATTGAAATATTAATTAGAAGGACAAATCACAAAGTAATATGCTTAAAAATGTCTAAAATTGTTAATCAAGAGCTTTATAGTATCGGTTGTTAACACAGCAATTTTTTTAATATTAGGGAGCACCGTTAAATTCTTCAATTACATAGTTTTAGTAATCAGAGGTTAGAATCGACGTGTACACACTTCTTATGCCCGGTTGCATAAAAGAGAATTAGATTTATGATCCTTAGATATAGCAACGTTACACAATAAATAAATAAATAAATAAAACAATTCAACAAAAAAGAACTTAACCTCAGATTTTAATATTTATCTGCAAAACTTTGACATTAAATTGTGTAACTTTGCCATATCACAGGATTATAGATCTAATTCTCGGATTAAAATATAATACTCGTTTATGCAACCAGGCATTAGTGTCTTTAGAACAAAACGTTTTCGTTTTCAACAACTATAGACAAAAGCAGGGTCTGGGACTGGACTACGCTCAAAAAGTTTAAACTCTGCCATCGTGAAATATTTAATACAAGGTAATACAGATTTTGTTAACGTTCACCCATGTATAAAAAAATTATTAAAGTATACAAAGTTTCTTGACTTGAACTAGTAGTAAAGTATTTTCTTTCACCCCTTTCTGTCAAAACGTCTACTTTATATGGAATAACCCAAGAATAAGCTTAAAGTGAACATTTTTAAAATCCAGAGTAAACTCATTTTAGCGCTTATTTAAAAAAAAATTTCACGGTTTGGCTTTTGTAGTAACCCTAAAGGTACTATAGAATATGGATATCCACACGTGAGGCCATGAGATACGAACGTGACGTTAGCACGACAAACATAAGTATTCAAATACAGAAAATGTAACCAGCTTACGTTTATGATAGTGCGCAGTTTATCTCGCTAGTATTGTAAGGTATAAAATGAAAAATAAAGTTGTAGTTTATGTTAAAGTAAAAGTCTATTATCACTATTTCTTTTATATTGTCAAAATTTGGTTTCTTGCTATAGGCAATTCTTGTATTGAGTAAGAGCGTCACGTTGAGAACATACATGAACATGAGTTTTATGCTTTGTAGCCAGTTTCAATTGATATATTTTTGCTTTCCATTGTAGTTACTCGTTTCGAAAAGAATTAATTTTTTTAACAACAAAATCGAGTTACCTGCGCTATTTTGTTTAATGAAAAATTGAACTAGCTTGCAGCTGTTCGGCTATGCGTTAATTTCTAATTAAACTTTAACAGCTACCCTACCACTTAGAATATGTAAGTTGATATCATCTTGATTAAATGGTACTGAGAAGCCTACTAAATCGATTCAAACTACATCAAAAACAATCTGTGATATGTCTGCGAGCTCCTTCAAATATCACTTCGTCCATGTGAGTAGGATAAAAATTTACTCGAAAATTCAATTGAGAAGAAAAAAAAATTAAGTAAAAAATTTCTCGATTTGTACAAAAAAAACCGAGGGGTCAACCACTGGTCTGAATTTGTACAATGACTGCAGAAACTGCCGTTGACTGCAGTGACTGCACTTGACTGCAGTTGACTGCAGCTGACTGCACTTGACTGCAGCTGACTGCACTTGACTGCAGATGACTACACTTGACTGCAGGTGACTGCACTTGACTGCAGCTGACTGCAGTTGACTGCACTTGACTGCAGATGACTGCATTTGACTCAAATTGACTGCAGATAATTTATCGATGTTTTTAACCCCCCTGAGTCCAAAAATGCAAAAAAGAGTGATAAAAAAGAAGGGGGTTATTTTGGGCGCGTTTTTTAAAATTTAGGTCAAAGTTGTTTTACTTGGCTAAAAAATAATACATCTGAGTCCCAATTCAAAAAATAAATTTCAAATATTACATAGAAAATGGCGGTCAACAGAACAATAATTGTCCGATTTTGTGGTTTTCCCTGAAACTTGACCGGTAATTATTATTACGAAATTTTCAAAATAACATTGTATAGCTAAAATACAGAAAATCCTTTCTGTATGTTACAGACAACGTTAGTCTCTTTCAAACGTCGATTTTTTAATTTACTTCTATGGAGCAGGGCCGAAATTATGATTTTTTGAATAACTAAATTTTTTAATTATTTCTAAACTCGGTTATAAAAATGAAAACTTGAAAAGTGGTAAATATATCAATCCCATATGTTATTTCACACTATTTTCGGCGATTTTCTGTTAACAAAACGCTTCCGGTTAGACCGGAAATTACAAAAATATCAATTTTTTTAGAAGAATGCTGATGTTTTTAAATATTTTGAAAGCTGTACGAATTAGCTGTTACATGATACCAAATATTTCATGTGTTGACTTCCGGTGTATTATATTTAAATATATTTTAACCCTGTATATTACTTTCCGATATGTTAAGGTATATTATACATATGGGTATACCCTGGAAAGTATTGTAATCGGGTCGAAAAATTTTTTTTAGATAACACCAGATATATCTAATTTGATGTTCCCTGAGTTGATCTAGAGCTAGACTATTTTTAGAAAAAAGTCTGTGTATATGTGTGGATGTAATCCGTCACGAAATCTCTGAAACAGCTGAACCTATTGACTTGAAATTTCGCATAGGGTCTTCCACTATCAGATAACAACGGAAACGCTTCCGGTTAGACCGGAAATTCCAAAAATATCAAAAATTGTTAAGAACGTCCTGTGAATTTTAAAATATTTTGAAAGCTCGTACAATTAGTTGTTAAACGATACCGAACGCTTCATTATTTCACTTCCGGTTTAACCGGAAATGGAAACAACTTTCTTAATTTAAATGGGACACCTTGCAAATTTTTCAATTCTTCAAAATCTAGTAAAATTAGCTCTCTGATAATATCTAAATTTTGATACTTTACTTCAGATTTAACCAGAAATAGGAATACGCACGACCAAGTTCTGGTATGACCACATCGGAGTTTTTTCTTAATTATTGGTGTAAATGACTTTTGATAAGTACGTAATCAGCAAATACAAAATTTTAGTTATTTTGTTCCTATTATTTTAATACACACCATCGCTTTTAACTTTTTGCAAAAAAAGCTGTTATAATTTATAATCGAAAACAAATCAAACTTTTTTTTGCATTTATCGACTTTTTTAATTCTCCTGATTCCAAAGATGCGAAAAAATTTAGATTCTACCTTTTTCCAAGAAAAAGTTGTTAAAATCGAGAAAATTTTTATTTTTATTTTATCTCTGGACGTTCTGGGTCCCAAGTTCGATTCCAAAAATCGACAGAAAAAATTTAGTGAGAGCCGTGTCTTTCTGTCTATCTTTTATAGCTGTGGGGCACAAACTACTGAACTGATTTTGATAAGATTTGATTTTAGCCACTTTAAAGTAATATAATCGGCAAATTAAGCTTTTATAAGAAATCTATACAGGATGTCCAAAAATAAGGTTGTTATTTTGGGCGCATATTTGCAAATTTGAGCCAAATATATTTTTACTTGGCTATAAGATATTACATCTGAGCCCCAAAGCTTTGTTTCCCGATGAAATAATTTTAAAGTGCCTAAAATCAGATTTCATCAAAACCGGTTCAGTAGTTTTTGTTTCGAGTTTCGGACATACATACACTTGTTCCAGCGGATCATTGCCGGTGAAAAACTCGGCTAGGTACGCAAAAACGCGCAATCTGATACGTCTAGCAACTATCTTTGTTGGCGCTGCGTAATATGACGCTAAATTGTAACGACGTATGTCGGCTTATCGTTACATACAGCGGAAAGACTCCTGGAACAACTATACAGGGTGGTTGGTTTTTTACTGTCCAGGTGTCCAGCTAATATCTGCTGAAACATTAAAGACTGAAAAAAGGTTAAATTAGAAACTTTTCAAACAACATCTCATCTACAAAACAGCGCAAACAATTTTTTTCATGGCCTACTTGTTTTCCGGAAAAATATAGAACTTTTGTTTTTTAAATAGAACACCCTGTATACTTTTACACAATCGTGTTCTAAATCAATTTATCTTTACAACGGTATATCGCAAGTACCATTTTGCTTTCTAATTATGCCCAATATTTAAAACAATTACAGAATGAGTGTTGCAGAAAAAATAATCAAAGAGAGCCAAAAAATGTTGAATTCCATGGTGGACAATCTGAACAATCATTACCTATAAAATAATACATTACGTGATTACGTGTTAAAGTTTGTTCCGAAATTTCTTAGTTTGTTAATAAAAATAAGTAAAGAAATTAATGTTAATCAAGAGTCACTACAACCCTCATATTGGGTGCATTCACCGGACGCAACAGTTGTGGAGCAGCTACCAACTGTTACATCACCCCACTATCGTGCAGTAATTTTGTTCACTGAGCAGGTATCGAGATAGTTCGACATAATGGAAATGAAATTAATGAGCTCGATAAAATGGCGACCGCTCCGCACACGTTCCCAAAGCAGGACAAAGTCTACGAACGATTTGGTAGCTGCTCCACAACTGTTACGTCCGGTGAATACACCCAATGTTCCTTTTTTTGATATATTGGGCATAATTATTATTAGAAAGCAAAATGGTACGTGTGATACATCGTTGTAAAGAGAAATTGATTTAGAATACGATTCTCTAAAAATATATAGTGTTCTATTTAAAAAAACAAAGTTACATATTTTTCCGGAAAACAAGTAGGCCATGGAAAAAAATTGTTTGCGCTATTTTGTAGATGAGGTGTTGTTTGAAAAGTTTCTAATTTAACTTTTTTTTGTATCTTCCATGTGTCAGCAGATATTAGCTGGACAGTAAAAAACCAACCACCCTGTAGACATTTTCATTCAAAAAATCCAAAAATTTTTTTTTGCTTTTTGTAATCAAAAACTGACTCAAAACGTCGAGAAATGCAATAAAAAAATTGTTATTATTATTTTTTTCTCGCTTATAACAACTTTTCCTGGAATGGAAAAAGTTAAAATACAAAATTACAAGATTTGACGGGCAGGAAAAAGTTCTCGTTGTTGCTTTAAATGGCATCATATATCGAAACAACTCTACCTCAGATAGAGTATTTTTTTTAGAATACAACGCTACCAAAAACTTCATACTTCAATTAATTACAGTAAACCCTCCTATAACGCGGCATCCTTATAGTGCGGTTTCCATATAACGCGGTGAGTGTTTGACGACGTTCCCTCCTATTACGCGCAAGGTTTCCATATAACGCGGTTTTGTAATTCATTTTTTGCACAATCGTGTTCTATTCTGTACTTACCAACAATGTTTATACTAATAGGAAGTTGATTTTACCAAACCATTGTATGTGTCCATAGAAACAATAAAATAATGATTTCGAAATATTTAACCAAAAGCACAAGGGTGGTAAGTGAAACAGATGTTTGAACTACCTATTGGTTACTTTTATTCTTGTTACTGGGACAACATTGTTATCCAGCGGTTACTAGTATTTTGAATATACTTTAAAATTTATTATAAAAATTATTTACAACTGTCAACTAGTGTCAGTTTAAAAAATGAATTTATTCTTAGTTATTTTTCACGATTGTGCAAAAAATAGTATGCAATACTCGGATCGTTAAGTGCTTTTCTTAACAAATCTCGAAAATTAGAAAAACTCGACCCTACGGGTCTCGTTTTGCTAACATTTTCTGGATTTGTTAACTATGCACTTACCGACCATGTATTGCAATGTACTATAACGTCTTTGTGTTTAAATGCGTTCAAACGTAATGTTTAATAAATTTTGACAATTTTATAAAAACTCTTTATGCAGATTATTAAAATAAGTAAAAATATATTTGGCCCAAATTTAATTTATTTTTGGACACCCTGTATAAATAGGTTTCTTATAAAAGCTTAGTTTGCCGATGAAATAATTTTAAAGTGGCTAAATTCAAATTTCGTAATTAATATCGGTTCAGTAGTTTTTGCTCTAGGGGGAGGGAGGACATCCATGCAGACATTTTGGTTCAAAGAAATCGAACAATAACTTTATCTTGGAAAAAGTTAAAAATGGACCTAATCGCCTAATCGCGGATCTATGCGAAATTTAATATAATAATCTAATAATTAATAATTGTTGAATTGTTTTCATTAGTAATTTTACACTTCAAATCAAGGTTGAAAGGTCTAGTTTAAAAAATATGCATGGTATAAATTTACATGGTTTCCTGATAGCGCGGTACGAATTCATGTGATTTGTATTTAATTGTGGGTTTCTTATATAACCCGGTTTCCGTATTACGCGATACCAATTAACCGCGTTATAGGAGGGTTGACTGTATTTCTTTTAATAATGCAAATCTGCAAATCTTTTAACCATTTCATAAATAAACACGAGTACAAATTAATTAAAGACGTGATTTAGTAGGCATATGCTATGGCAGTCGCACTCATTGCTTAGATAGACAACAGCTAATTTTGCATTCTCAATTTTTCAAAAACCAAAATTTAAAATGGAATCTGCAGTCATAGGCAGTCAACTGCAGTCGGTGTACAAATTCAGAGCAGTAATTTATATACAAATCTTTACAGCAATAAAGATAAAAACCGCTTACTTTGCTGGCCTAGCGCTAGGTGCGCCAGTATAAGAAACCTGGTGAGAGTGGTAAAAAACCTACTTATATTGCCGACGTCTGCCCAAATTTTTCCTAAACTGCCCAAATTTTGTCAAAACTGCCAAAATTTTGCCGATACTGCCGAAAATGCCGATGATTGCACTTGACTGCAGTTGACTGCAGCTGACTACACTTGACTGCAGTTGACTGCAGATGACTGCACTTGACTGCAGATGACTGCACTTGACTGCAGATGACTGCACTTGACTGCAGATGACTGCACATGACTGCAGATGACTGCACTTGACTGCAGATGACTGCACTTGACTGCAGATGACTGCAATTGACTGCAGAACTTTTGTACATTGACTGCAGAGAGTGGATTACCCCTCGAAAAAAACTATTCCAGTCAGGGATTTTTTCTGTCTCTTAAGGGTGCTGAGCACTTGCCCAACTTAAGTTCGAGACCGCGGATTTAAGTCCGTTTCATAAAGTTTTCTCAAACTCGAACAATTACGTCGCCGCTTTCGGCGGTTATCGGTTGAAAGTAAACGTAAAGAACGATTAAATGCGCAAGTTTCTAAATGGTTGGCACTTTGTAAATTTTCCACCGATAACCGCCGAAAGCGGCGACGTAATTGTTCGAGTTTGAGAAACATTTCGATCTCGAACTTAAGTTAGGCAAGTGCTCAGCACGTGCATAGCACCCTTTATGAAACGCACCCTATGTATTCTAACTAACTTTATAAGTATCTTTAAATAAATCGACGTATACCTATAGAAATTTCAATTAAGAACAGTAGTCGCGGCTTACTCACTGGTCACTGCCATCTAAAAAAAATTTATAGATATGTAGGTATAGAGGATATGAGGAGGATAATAAATCATTCGATATTATTCCGATTCCCAGCTGTATGTTTAAACTTAACGGGTATCATCTGAGATACAAAGGCTCCACCCTAAGGTTTGTAACCGACTTCGAGGAAACAGGATTGCATATTGACCCAAAACTCTGTCTGAGAAGTGCGGGGACCGCCTACGGATCCTCCAAATCACGAAGCATTCAAGAATTGCTTATTTTTTAAGTAAGGCGTTAACAGCTTTTTCCTTAAATTTTTGGTATGCTATGCTATGCTAACTGCCTAGCTACTTAGGGTAACCGCCGTCATTAAGGACCTCACAAATGTAACGAAAGGCTCGTCGTCAATAAGAGTAGCGTATGCTAATAAAAAGGTCTACTACCAGGCCCCAGAGATCGTCCAGTCCACCAAAGTCCTCTTCGGCAGTTCAGTAGCCATGGTTGCGAACTCCTTTCGCACTGGAGTGGAACAACTGCCTAGCTACTTAATGTCACCACCGTCATTACGGTCGTTATAGTCGTATGGAAAGGCCTGTCGTCAATGAAAGTGGTGTATGCTAATAAGAAGGCCTACCACCAGGCCCCAGAAATCGTCCAGTCCACCAACGTCCTCTTCGGCAGTTCAGTAGCTATGGTCGCCAACTCGTTCCACTTGAGTGGAACAACTGCCTAGCTACTTAGGGTAACCGCTGTCATTAAGGACGTCACAATCGTAACGAAAGGCTCGTCGTCAATAAGAGTAGCGTATGCTAATAAATAGGCATACTACCAGGCCCTAGAGATCGTCCAGTTCACCCAACGTCCTCTTCGACAGTTCAGCAGCTATGGTCGCTCCAGTCGTCGTCGGGGCAAGGAGGCATCTGGTGTACCCTAAATGAAGCATTTTTCCATGCATTTGAACTTTCTAAAAATTTTCTCAGCTTGTGTGGCGCGACTCAGAGCACCGCCGGTTGACGCTGGGTGCAAGGTAACAATTCTTTTTTTGTTCTGTTCGAGGTGGCAGCCAACATGCGGATGTGCCACTCCCAGCAGTTATTAAGTCGGCCACATACAGCTCAGTGCAGCTGTCTCTACTCGTCTCGCGGCAGTATTTAATGAGTTTTAGGTGCTATAATATTCGCGCACGTTATCCAGTCCCTGTTTAGTCATGTGCTGTCCTATTCCTGTTTCTTGGGCTATGCGTAATGATCCTTCTGACACCAGATACCCTAATATCCCCTCTGGCTCTTACCCCCCTCAACCCCTCAGGTTATAATATAACGTTAACGTTGAGTCTTTTATCTTTCTTCAACACAATGCAAGATACATATATCTAGCTTCGTTTAACGACTGAACGTTGAGGTTATTTATAACCAGTTCCTTACAGCACACGGCTGAATGTCAGTGTACAAATAGGAGTAAAAATAATTATAAATGGGTAAAATTCAGCTTTTCTTACTTTACCGACACGTGACTTAAAATACTCAGTAAATAATTAATTTAATTATAAATCTTCTTAACAAAAATTTAATAATAATTCACAATAAATGTATTAAATAAATTAAATAATTAAATTCACTATTAAATAAGCCGTTTTCATCTTTATTTATACATATTAAGGTGGTCACGTTTCGGTAGAGTAAGAAAAACTTAACTATAGCTTCAAAAACATCTTCTATTCGAATAGGGTACTGTATGATGAATCTACATAAATAAATTCTACAAGGTATGTAAATTAGACGAATAATGATTATTTGTGGTTTATTTAAAAAAGTGAGGGAAACAGCATTTTTTGCAAAATTTTCGTGCCAAAATAATTTTTATTTCCTCATAAAATATCTTTCTTTTTATATTATTTATGTTTTAAACGCTATTAATCTTGTACGCTTTTATGAGAAAAATTCTTCATTTTAGTAGTTGTGTTATCTTTACAAGTGAAAGGCTGACAAATATTTATTTAAAATCCCCACAGATTACTCATAAAAAGAACCATATTTTTCTTTATCTTCCTTGATGTAAAAAAGGATAATTGGTATTTTCAATAGGTAAGCTTATAATAATTATAGCATAAAATTGAGTATTATACGAAAAAAAATTTCTTTTGAAAGCAACTGTTTGAAAATTCAGAAAAGACTTGACTAACTTGTGATAAAATAATCCAGGATAATATTTAAAATCTGGTTTATGTTACCGCAAAACGTCATCTATGTCAAACTTAAGCTTAATCGATCGCTAGAGAATGCACCAAGAGAGTAAATGAAGATAAGAGACGTTTCTGAAGGAGAACGCCTTGCATAATGCTCATTTTCATGCAAAGCATTATTGATAATCAGAAAAATAAGATTTAAAAAAATGCAAGACTGCAAATAATTGTTAGTAAATCAAATCTTGTGCGTTTTAAAAGAATTTTGATTAAACATGTAAGTGCACGCGGAAGTAATTACTTACGTTACTTGAGCTTTCGGTGAGTACAAAAACACATCAATAGGAAAATGTTGCACGAGCTTTTGCTCTTATACAATTTATACGTCAGGATAAATTTTCAAACGTTTCAACCAAAAATCTAATACAATACATCTTCTAATTCGTACGGGAATTAAATATATCATATCTCACAAACTTTTCAAACTTGAGTAAACCTCAAATCCCTAAACTAAAAGCAAATAAAAATAACAAGGCTTAGCTTTTTTTTCTTCTCCTCCTCCTACACTTTTCTACTTAAATAAAAATTTAGTATAAAGTAGAATTTTCGAGAAAAGATAAATGTTGTTAAAGTATCAACATAATTGGTAAGCAAATATGAGTAAATGGCCATTATGTAAAGTACAATTTACATTAATGTAAAAGGTATTTGCAGTTCAACTAAGAAATATGTGTTCTAAGTACACTTAAAATAAATTATAAGAATAGCCTATTTTGACTCCTCTCTCGGATATATAATATGCAAATTTATTTTAAATGGTAAGTGCACCACAATTAACTCTAATAATAGTTGGAATACTTAACAGATAAATAAGGCAATACCAATTTTACTTATTTGACAATTCAAGTCACAATCGACTACGTTTAATAAATTTCGCAATAGCAAGTGCCAATAATAGGTATAGGTAGAGGTATAGGTATAGGTATAGGTATAGGTATAGGTAGGTAGGTATAGTAATAATTACCACATCCCCTTTTGGATCAATTTCAGAAATAAATTCATTTTATCAATGCGACATTTTCACATCTTTATGACGTATCTGTTTTTAAAGGTCACGTAGAAAACGTTCATCGAAACTAATGTTGTAATTATTAAGGGAGGTAACATACCAATTTAAACCATCAATTTCACGTAAATATTGAAGATTCCCGATATATTGCAATTACAATTCTAAAACATTTACGATTTCTTTTCTTTTTATTTACGTGAACATTACCGGTTTTATAACTTATTGAACTAAAAAGAATACAAAAAGGAAGAGCTACACAATTCTTGAAATTGCAATAAAAAGTTAAAAACTATTATTTTCAATTAAAAAATATCTTACAATTTAGTTGCAGAACGTTATTTCTGAGCGTATCTAATTCTTATTACTTTTATTATACAGTAAATATCAGCATATAATATACAGAGTTGGTAAAAATCAGAGACTAAATTGGGCTCCACGTACGGATGGGTTAAATGAGCTGTAACTCTTTCTTGGGCTAACGTTTATAGGATCTTTTTTTACTCTAATGAGGAGCTTCATCGGGTCCTTCATTTTGACCAACTATTTCAGAACCACTCTGTACATAACTTGGGGTTCACAAATGCATTGATTTTTTCCTAAAAGTCTGTTAAAGGGTTTGCTTTTAAATTAAAAAAAAAGTTTTGGGCTAAATTTAATTAAAATAAATAAAGACCGGATCCCAAGATTCCAGGATTGTAGAGGTAGTACGTTATCTCGTGAACGATGAGTCACACCATCGCAGTAGGCGAAAATGTGAATAACTTGCTTGTTACTAAAAAATTTTAAATCACCCATCATTTATATAAATTAGTCAATGTGTTTATCTTTTAAAATTTCACTACAATAGCCCTCTTCCTTCTAAATAGCCCCGTCTTCACGTAGCGTTTTTCAAGGGCATCGTTCACGAGATACCGTACTACCTCTAAATAAGTCAATCTCGAAATTCCGGGATTGAAAACATTAACGGGATTGCAATCCCTATATCACAGGTGGACACATCGCCAAATTACAAATTACAGGATTTAACCCTGATCGGGGTCTTAAAAACGTTTCAGTGAAATAAAACTGCTGTAGGGTTCAAAAAACAGAAATCTTGAAGGCAATTAAATAGCACACGACCAAAGAATAGAAAGCCTTGGAGTTAAATAAGGAACAAGAAGCGACACGGAGATAAAAAAAGGCCATTAAAAGAAAAAAAAGAAAAACTGTTTTATCGGCCTTACGCAAATGTCACTTTGACGTACGCCTCCAGATGGCTGACGAGTAAGCTAGCTAACGTTATTTAAGACTGGCATTTATTAGAAAAGAAATTCACTTTTGCGATAGAAGGTGCAAGTAGTTTTATCTCGTGGTCATGAAGTAGAATAAAATCAACATTTGTTTCTGAGGTTAAATGTCATTAATACCTAACCCGTAGAACATAAAGATCCGGAAGGAGGGTTAGCAACTGTTACCTATAAGAGAAACGGGACGAAAACGAAATTTTAGAAAACTATGGATGACTCATTCATTCCGTCGAGTTTACATTATCATTGGCTGTCATGATCTTTCCTTATAAGTGGGAGTATAAACAACCATTTCTATTGGGGAAATTGCTCGGAATTCGCTATATTTATTTAAACGTGCATTGCAATCCATATTATTAGCTCTCTCCTGGTAGAATAGCGGCCATTTATTCAATGGACCAACCCCTGAAGTCAAAAAAAAATAAGAATAGCTGCACGAAATTCAAAATAGGTTGGGGATGCTCTCCCCATCAACGCTCTTATTTCTGACATCGAATTTTCCACTATACAACTGAATTACCTAAGTACGGTTTAACGAAGGCTGTGGTGTCCACTAGCCGGTTTATTAAATTTATATTTCCATTAAATTAAATTGGCGGGAATTTCTTTTCAAAAAGCCCCAACAAATTTATATTTTTGAAGGGAAAAAAATTGTAGTTTAACAAAGTCACCCTGTAGATGCAATAGTCCGATTAACGATTAATGTGCGATTATAACCCACCGAGAACCCACTAATAATGTGAAAGCTTTGGCTTCACTACATGTAATATGAGAACTTTAAGAGCCGTTTTACATGAACTAAATATCGTACTAACTCTTTAGTACTGAATCAACTCAAAGAGTATCACGGAAGTCTAAGTTTTAACGTCGTGTACGGTCGTGTGTTGAAATTTCAACGCACGACGTTAAAGCTTAAAATTCCTGTGCCTCAGACGAGACGTGATGGCCGTCAAAATAAATCCAAATAATCAATTCAATTTTTTTTTTCAAATTTTACCTCTGCTCCTTGTGTTGACTCAATACTAACATGTTAGTACGACATTTAGTCCATGTAAAACGTCTCTAAAGCATAGGTAGCTAAGATTAAAAATCTTTTTAGACATTCGTCGTTTCACGAAGACGAGACGTGGTGGCCTTCAAAATAAATCCAATTATTCAATTCAATTTTTAATTTTTTTTCAAATTTTACCTCTGCTCCTTGTGTTGACTCAATACTAACAAGTTAGTACGACATTTAGTCCATGTAAAACGTCTCTAAAGCATAGGCATCTAAGATTAAAAACATTTTTAGACATTTGTAGTTTCATGAAGACGAGACGTGGTAGACGTCAAAATAAATACAATTAATCCATTTCATTTTTCACTTTCGAAAATTTTACATCAGAAATAAAAGCAATTTTCTATTTCGTAATATTTTCCATAGACGTTTCCCTTAAACTTTTGAGTTACAGCTTTATAATGTAAATTCCCAAAAGATTTTATTACTTTCCAATTTTGAAAAATTTTCATTTTATTTTATGATCTTTCCACCTTAAATCCATATATCATTATTTTAAGTAAAGATCGCATAACGTATACGAAAGAAGAAACACTATACTGTTAAAAAAGCGAATACAAGTGAATTTATATGAAAAGAAAAATACTTTTCGTCTTGTTATTTCGCATTTAGTTTGTTCTACTTGAAATGCATTATGCACAAGTATAATCATAGTAATCAAAGAGACTTTATGGAGCGTTATCAGATCACTTCTTTGTTTCTACATAACTAGCTCCTTTTTTACATTACCATTATTAGCGAGCTTTAACTCAAATCCGACATCATAAAGAAAATACATAAATTACAAAATATACATACACGTATGTAAAACTCATAATTTTCCGACTACAAAAGTAATAACTATGAAAACTAGTAAAAACCACGTAAACCCTAGTTATGTTAAGTATTGCTACGCGAATACGGCTTTTATTTGATATTTTGTGTCACCACAAACGTCGAAAGCTTAGGGAACGTCGCGTTCTTTAACCCGCGGGAGTATTACATTTTCAAGTTGGCCGCGCGTCGCAGATTAGCAGAGCTTAGTTCTTGCATAATTCATCGAGAGCTTTTATCGATGTCGATGCTGTCTTATGATTAAACATTCATAACTTCAAGTTTCGAAACTGCACATAACACCACATACAAATTAATAAATAAAACAATATGAAAAAACTTCTCAACGTCGTTATTTTATTACGAACGTAAAGATGTGCTCGACTTATAAAATATTATAAAAGTCGTTTTATTCAAGTATATTGTTTATGTTCATATTTTTAAATGTTGTAAGAATAGTGCTCTTCCACAAAGTAGAATAGGTAGGTATAACAGTATTACGCATGAATTATTTATGGAATAGATGCTTTTAGCGGTTGGATTGAACACTGTGCCACCTGCGCTTTGATGGTTTAAAGGAAATGTATCTTTCAAATAAATTGAAAATTAAACTTGGCTTACATAATAGCTTCAGCACTAAAGAAAAACCTTTTTTTCCACATTTAATGCAGAAAAATAAAAAATTTGGGTTACTTATTTTAAGTCAGTTGTAATTAACTTGTTTATCGATTTCATCGATTTTGTATAATTACTATCCATTAGTTAAGTTTGTGTAAAATTTCTTAACGTGGTTTTGCTTAACGAGGAATAGCTTCTGTAAAAAGCTTTGGTTACTATGTAGTATAAATTACAGGATAAATGAAAGCTGCGCTTCCCTACATTACACAGAAAAGTAATTTTTTAAAAAGAGGATGCGATTTATTTTCTTTTGTTGTGGATTTTCCTTTCACCGGGTCAAGGCAAGTAAGTATTTCATATAAGAAATGTTAAATTTTCTAATAAAACTTACTTTTAGCTACATCAAACTTTTTGCACCTTTACTATTTTAACAATTGATAGATAATTTCAAGTTTTCTAATTTTAAAATAGTTTATTTTCTATCGAAATGTTTGATATCGATTTTTAAGTTTAAAATACCTATTCGCGAACCTATTCTCCGGGTAGCGGAGAATAAATTAAAAAATACAAGAATGACGTAGACTACAATTAACAGTGATAATTAGGTACTACAAGACAGATTTATGTTGGCGAGCGGTGGGAATGCGCAGATACCTAAATTGGTGTTTATTCCCACCAACGTAGTAAACGAACTTAAATTATTCAAAGGGCGTGGCCAAATCTGGGCGAACTTATCCCTACCGCTCACCATTTGGGATCTGTGTTGCAGTAAATTCCAATACTATGGACAAACTACACCAAAACAACAACAAATATACGACGTGCAAAGGCTAGGGTTAAGCAAATGAAAGTAAAGTGGTAAAGTTATAAAGAGGTACAAAAATGTTGTACCTGTATGATTTAACTGAACTGTGGTACTGTATCCCAAATACAGATAGATATAGGAAGGATTGGTGCATATAAAAATATGGACAAACGTAGACATGTCGAAAAGGATGGAAGAAGAGAGGTTATATTTTGAAATCAAACAAAGAAGACAAAATAAAGACCACGATTACAATTTAGATTGAGAGCGTACAAAAGACGGCCCACTCAGGTTTAGAAACTATGCCTTAGGACCATTTTACATGAACTAAACCATGTTTTTGCTCCTTGTGCCGCCGATTCAGTAGAGTAATTGCCAGATGTTTGACCTTAAATGCGCAGAAGAGCAAGCGAGAAATCTGTAGAAAAGGATGCCTAAACATTGTTTTTACAATGGTTTTCACGTATTATGTGGCCCTGGTTATGTGGTAATACACAATTTTGCTTTCTGCGCAGGTCGTTTAGATCTAGCAATTACTCGGTTAACAAGTTAGTACGAATTTAGTCCATGTAAAACGATCCTTACACGTAGGACCGGTATACTTCTATTGTTGGTTAAGCAATTTAGAGAGTTGGTCAAAGATAACCACATAACCAGTTCTAGCCTCATGGAGTTGAACGGAGACTAATATCCAACAGTTTACCGGGCCTTAGAATACCGAAAGAAAAGGCAGGGCCAACAGACAACCATGTTATTAGAGTAGTGGAAATGTAAATGACGGAGTAGATGTTAAATAGTTCCAAACAAATCCATGTCGTTCCGTTGCCTTTAGGGATTCACTTGCGAGAATGAGCATTTCTCACCTCGCCTCGCAAAATTTTCGAAATGGTAATCTCGCAAACTACTGAAGTCATTTCTTTTATGACTAAGGCTCGATTACACCACTTTTCCTTAACTATAACCTAAGTTTGTTAAGTGACAGTTTTTCCGTTTCACAGGTAATTACGCTTGGCTTCAAGGCATTATGTGGACACGTAAATGTTAAGCCAGGTTTAACTACAAGTTGAGCTATAGGGCGGATTATACCAACCAAGTTCAAAGTACGTTTATGATGAGCTGTATAGATCATATATCATATAAATGTATTTGACTACTAAGTCAGCGTGAATTTGATTTGGTACAACTCGCCCTTAGTAAACTTTTGATTTAATGGGAAGTGGTGCAATCGGGCCTTAAAGGCTTAATTAAAACCGGCGCACTGTGGAATTGCATTTAATGTGCAAGTTATGAACGACTTTTATTGGCTGAAGGACGGTGGATATGCGCAGTAGCGTAACTACAAACGATGGCTACCACATCATATTAGAAGCTGTCACTGCGCACGCCAAAAATGGGGTCTCTAATAGGGCACATTGCCTTACATAAGGTCCAAATGTAACTGTTCGTTCCTTTTGATAATTATTACACGCCATACGGTTTGCGTTGGATTGGATTGGATTGCTAGCAGGAGGGCTGGCTTTTAGCCAGCTTACACTTATCACCATTGTGCATCCTCCCCAGAGGCGCCTCCTTCCCCGTCACTCCTCGAGCCATCCCAACTTTAAGATGAACTCGAGCAGCTTGGCGGGTGGAGTGTCTCTGATTCTGACCATATCCAGCCAGTAGTCACCAAGTATGGATCCTCTAGTTAATGTTACCGCAGGGCACGAGCAAAGCACGTGCTCTGCAGTTTCATCTTCTTGATTACAGCCTCTGCATCTAGGACTATTGATCAGTCCCAGAGTGTGGAGGTGTTTGTTTAGCTTACAATGTCCTGTAACGATGCCCGTGAGTACTCGCAGGTGTAATCGAGTAAGGTTGAGGTAGTATTTTGCGCGTCGTATCGAAGGAGCAGTAATTGCTGCTTTGCCTTGTCTACAGCCCGTTCCTCTCGCCCACATATGTTTATGTGAGGTTAATGTTTTTTGTTTTATAAGACTATTGAGAGTGCTGACCGCCAGAGTCAGGGTCGGTTCCGGCCCTTTCGGGTGGGAGCCCGAGCCCTGCCTTGCCAGCTCATCTGCCCTCTCATTGCCCTCGTTACCTTGGTGCCCTTTGATCCAGCAGATTTCAAGAGCATTATTCGTCGAAATGTCGTTTAGTGCTGCTATGCAGTCCAAGACCAGCTTCGAAGTTATTCTGTGGCGGTTCAGGGCCGCGATAGCAGCCCTACTGTCCGACAATATCTGTATGTGTTGTCCTGTTACTAGACTCTCTTTTATAATTTTGGCACTTTCTAGTATGCCATTAAGCTCAGCTTGGAAGACCGAGGTGAATTTTCCTAATGGTATACTGATATTTATTTCTAGTTAAGGGGAGAAGATTCCTGCCCCTGCGCCAGATTCAGTTTTTGATTCATCGGTAAAGATGATATGGTAAAGATGGGGGCTCTAATAGGGCACATTGCCTTACATAAGGTCCAAATGTAACTGTTCGTTCCTTTTGATAATTATTACCCGCCATACGGTTTGCGTTACATAAGGTTTAAGTAACACAGTTCTGTTCCTTGATAATTAGTAAGTTGTTGCCTATTATCAGCAGTGTATCTTACGACGCTTTGAGTTTTAATTAAGTTTTGTGAGATCTCGCAAAACTGCGAGGCGAGAGTAAAACAAATCTCGCCTTGCAAGCTAAAATCGTTATCTCACCTCGCATAAGAAATCTTAGTCTCGCCTCGCATCTCCCAACTTCTGCGAGGAGAGAATGCGAGATTCTCGCAATTTTGCGAGACTCGTGTGAAGCCCTAGTTGCCTTCTAGGCCACTACTACAACACGACTTTAAAAAAAAATGTTTAACTGAACAAGCACGCTGTGTGTATGTTATGTTATGCATATTAGCTACATTAATTTGATAACCGTAATTAGAAGTAAATATTTGATTTTATGATCAAAGCTTTTATCAAAGCCGTTTACTTTGCTTACGTGCGTCTCAACTGTATTTTAAATGTTTAACTCCCAACATTTTGTTAATGAAGAGGTAATATGAATAATTAACTACTTCAAAAATACCGTGTTGTAAAGTAAGGTGTCTATTATAGACTTTCATTAAACATATTATTGGTGACGTCTGCAGTTTAAGAGTGACCGTGTTGTGGATATGGATTATTCGACATGAAATTATTTATTTTAAGGACTAACTATAACATCGTCCATAATTTATAACTTGCACAACCACAACTATAGATGTGCATAATACAAGATTTGTAATTTACAGGTCTAATTTCAAACCTATTTTAGTTCTACGTGCATCGGGGACATAATTAATTATGTATTTGGTCGCATTTTTTTTTGATTTACCTAACTAATTTGAGATTAAAATACAGACAGAACAAATTAGTTAGGTTAAAATATAAAATGGTTACTTAGAGCAACAATTTTCTCTTTTGCTTTTTCAACATATTTTTTTTCATAAAATTAATCTGACACGGGGATTTGAGGCAATTACGATTTTTGTAATATAAAGAAAATATTTTCACCATATTTCATAACATGCCTGACACGGACGCTATCTAGCTTTCTTTTGTATAAACTGTTAGTACCCTTATTCCGAGTTTATGTTGGATTAAAGTCGAGGTGAAAAAAATTGAGTGTGTTAAATCTGGTGCGCTATATGAGGTCAGAGGTGAAATTTAGAGACATCAATTTTATTTTTACCAAGTGCAATTTATAAAATCTTATAAGTCTGCTCTATTTTATACATCATTATTAAACGTTCTTCGGGGGGTAACCGCGGCGGTCCGGCACGACATCATGATGTTGCATCAAATTTCAGGCAACAGATTTTGTCATTCCACTTTTTAATATCCAACGCTCGTCGTTTTATGACCGATAAAAATTGTTCTCTTCGGAATGATTAGCTGGATTTTTGTATTAATTACTTTTGGTTTTATAGCGTTGAGTTTTTAACGGCGTATGATATTAGATAATAACATTGTGCTTTTATTTGTTCGCCTGTTTGCTGTTATAAAATTACCCCTCGGGATAACTAGATTTATATTAAAACCGTTTTGTTGCATTTCTTTTTAATACAACTTGACATTATTTTTACTATTTTTTTCCTTTGACATACGTGAACTATACCTACAATTGATGACATAATTGAATTATTCACGTTTAGTTTTCTGTGCAGATTCGTGATAATGTTTATTAATCGTTACAAAATAGTTATTTTTGTATCAAGAGCGGTAAGTATTTTTAGTGCGTGACAATGTTACATTTTCATGAGGCGCAGCCGAGTCACCGTACAACGAGTAATTTCATGTTTATTTCTTCTTACAAGACGAGTGGCAATTAGGTAAGTATGAAATGGAAATAATAGATCCTCGATGTATAAGATCAATTTATACAAATTAGAACTTTTCTCAATTTAACTGACCCACTTAAATAACTTTTAATAAGTTGAAAAAGTGTGAACGGTACATTTTTTTTTAAATTTTCATTACTTTCATCCATCCGCATCCTTTTTTAAATCCACACAAGTTTCGCCTTCGTTTTGACAGTTTAAAGACTTGAAACATAACCTAACTTTTAATCTAAAATCATAATTTCACGCTACATGTAATTTATCAAGTAAATTACATAAGGGCGCAAAATGTAACATTGCGCTACTTTTCCAAAGCATCCGATTTTTATTATTTTTAAACATAACTTGTCTGATATACCTCTTGTACTAAAAACTAGTACAATAAAAAAGAAGTTGGGTAAAACTATTCTTGAAATTATCGTAGTTATCGAGATAAATCTTTGTTAACTTCTAAGTTTCAAGTTATTGTAGCAAAACTTGTAATTACATTTCGAAAAGTAGTCTTAAATGTTTTAAGATATCGTCTTAAAGTTTTATGTTTTGTGATTATAACTTACACACAATATAAATCTTCTATTATATAAGATAAAATGTGACAATTCATTAAGTAAATATAAAAAAAGTCATTGGATTAACTTGAAACTCCATTATGAACGCGGTTGGAACACATTAAAGTTTAAAGGAAAAATTTTTCAACATTGATTTTTCTAAGGTGCAGTTGTGGTCGTCCATTTAAAGGTTTTGTAGATAGGGAAAATGAGGTGCGCTTTGATCCCTTTTTATTTATGATACCGCAAAATGTGTTCACGACTCCATGTTTAGTTATATTATAGACAGTAAATTAAAAAAGCTATAACTTTGTCGCCATAAATAATTGAGGGAAACTCCATTTAAGCTGGCTGATGAATTTAACATTGCATTTGAACGAAAATACCTAACAATTACACTCGCTCATCATTTAAGATGTTTCAATTCCCAACGACGATTTCTATAGATCCTTAAAAAAATTTAATATCCTTTGTGTAGAAAATATATCAACTAATTTTAAATAGGAGATAGCGAGAAAACATTTTTCCAACTACACATACAATTCATATAGTTTGTACATTCAGAGTAATAAATTCTTCAACTGTCAATAATTAAATTTATATTCAACTCTCATGTGCACTGTCAATTCCAATTAGATGATTATGTTTACACGTAATGTACTAACTGTGTATAAAATAAACAACCAAGGACCTAAAAAGAATCCCTGAGGTACACCACTAGTTCATTCAGACGGGAAGCAGGGCAACTTGAAAACAACCCATGACTTACCCCCCAACTCGCCCCCAACAAAAATATTTATTTAAATTTTTATAGTTTATTTGATATTTCAGCCGCTCACCGTACATTCAGCCTCACAATTATTATTGGCCACCCTGGCTCTACGCCACAAGGGGAGGTTGTTAATTTACTACTTGTTTGCAAAATAAAGTTACCTCTCAATTTAAGTATGGGGTGTTATGATGATTGCATCTACAATTCGTGCCATACGTATAGCCAGGGTGGCCATTAATTGCGAGGCTGACTGTACATGTGTAATAAAATATAATTATCGTAAAGTTTATGTTATAATTATTATGCACACTTCGTTTTTATATGTGTAAAGCTTTTATTACAATACAGTCAAAAATTTTATCAATACACAGTTCGAACATACCTACACACCTCTCTTAAAAGTAAGTGAAAATTATTTGACCCTCAGATCGTTTTACCTTTTTTTTTTATTTAAAACCGTTGAAGTAAAGCTCATTATTTTTTATGGCAACTGTATAATAGTAAAAATTTTTAACAAAAGTTTGTAACAATATCGATTTTATCAGTTTAAAGAGTTAAAATAAACGATCTTATCCTATTTTATAGTAATAAAGTTATTTAAGTATGGCGAATACAAATTTTAACAAGAGAGTTTTGATATTTAAGCTGCTTTAGAAATCAAATGACAAGGCTTGAGCAATAATTGGAGACTACTACTGTAGTACATCTCTTCATTCTAACATTCGTCGTCGTTTTTGGTTGGATTATTTTAGACATTCTTGTTACAATTTATGGTTAGTAATCAGCACTTTAGGTTAAAAATTGGAACGTATAAGAAGAAGAGTAACTGACAATGCAAGAAATTTTGTGATTAACAACTTTCTATATATTTCATCATTTTGCTATTATAAGAAAATGCTGAAACTGGAATACGGTCATACTGATGGAAGACCTAAAATATATTTTACAAATTGCTCGGAAAAAAGGTTCGTCGTAAGAGGATTTTATTTTTAAAGTTACTAACAATAACGTTTTGTTAAGGAATTATTATGTAACAACCTGAAAATTCTTTGAAATTGCACATTAGTAGCGGGATTTGGAACGTTTTAGACCACATTTTCATCTTTCGTTTTTATAAATACGTTCAAAGGAGCTTAAAGCTCAAAAAATTGAACTCCACTTGAATAAAATTTTATTTTAACCATTAAAAAGTATTGTTTAATTTTTTTAATTTAAAAAAAAAGTGTTCATTCTGATAAATATTAATTTAAGTAAACACAGCTTTAGTATGCACGTTGGTTCTGGAAGCCAATTGAACTCTACTTATTGTAACTATTCTGCTTATTGTAGAGACAAGGTTTATTTTGCATTGTTATAATGTTTGCACTTATGGTTACTATAACTGGAGTATGGTCGGATGAGAGATCAAAACTAGTCGTTGCCCGAATGTAGAGAGATGAGATTCCTTTTGTAATAAAGAATACGAGAAGATCCGGAATTTTATTAGTATCTGTAGGCCAGTATGAAGGTTCTCCGGTGCTTATATGACCGCATTTGTACATTTCCAATCGCTTTGAGTAACTCTTTTCCCTTTGGATTAATTAGTCTTGATCCCCATCTAGAATGTTTTGAATTAAAATCACCCCAATTATAAATCTTCTTTTTAATATTTCGAGGAAGTTAAGGAACTCTTCCTTCTTGATGTTATGTCTTGGAGGACCAGTATACTGCAGACACTATAAAAATACCATTAGAGGTCTTAATTTCGACATTAGTTGCTAACCAACCAGAATGAAAACAAATATTTAAATAAAACATAATATACCGGGTGGTAACCGAACCTCCCCTCATATGAATTTAAAACATGTAAAATCATACTTTGGCAATTTTCTGATTCCTAACTTATTTTTAAAAAAAAATCATCAAAAAATAGTTTTATGAGCAAAAAATTTTGCATCGAAATTAATAAGCAAAATTAATTTTGGATGCTTTATAACGCCAAAAATTTAATTTTAAAATTAGCAGAAATGGCGATTGCCATGAAATACTTCAAATGTTTGACGTTGTATCTTTAAAAACAGATTTGAGGGTAATTAAATTAAGTAAAACTAAAAATAAAGTAATTTTTGTTTTTTCTTGCTAAATATTATTTATTATCCACATAAGAAAAAACACATGGATCATCGGAAATGCGCAGTAAGGTGCGAAAAAGATAAAGATATAAAGAAAGAGATGGTGATAGAGAGTGTGGGGGAAGTAGTGGTTAGGGATTGGTTTAGATATATAGGGAGTGGGAAAAGTGGGATAGGGATTGGTTTAGAGAAATTGGACGTGGTCTGTCACCATAGTTACCATGTGTCAAATGTCAATCTTTCATTATAGTTACCATGTATCAAATGTGAATCTGTTACCATAGTTACTATATGTCAATGTCGTTGACGTTTGACGATGTCAGAGGAGGGGGGGGGGGTCATCTGTTAATCAACATATGTCACTGTCAAGGTCATCTGTCATCTAATATATCATTTGAGATTTTTTTTATAGAGATGGGTAGTTTCACCACGACTCCATAGTTATAGTTACTATATGTCAAATGTCAATCTGTCACCATAGGGGGGGGGGGTCATCTGCCATGTCATATGGCATTTTATTCCTCATTTTTTATATCAATTGACGTCACCCCCAACTATGTTACCATAGTTACTATATATCAATGTCCTTGTCTGACACCATATGACAATGTCAGAGGGGGGCCGGAGGCATCTGTCTCCCAATATGTCACTGTTAAGGTCACCTCTTATCTAATATGTCATTTGAGATTTTTATATAGAGATGGAGAGTGGTGAAAATCTGTCACGATAGTTATTATATGCCAAATGTCAATTGACACAATGAGGGGGGGGGCATCCGTCATGCCATATGGCATTTCATCTGTCATTTTATTAATCAGGGGTTATCTGTCATCCCATATGTCAACCCATCTTACATCACATTTTCTTTTCATCTGTCATTCCATCTGTCATGCCATCTGTCATCCCATCTGTTATCATTTTTGTCATACCGTATGTCATCACATCTCACAGATGAATTTGACAGATACGATGAGTAACAGATAGGAAAGGAATACAGATGAGATTTACTTGTGAAACGATATGACATAATATGAGACTGACAGAAGAGATTGATAGATGAGATTTACAGATGAGACGATATGACATTATGAGACTGACAGATGATATTCATAGATAGTAGAGGCATAAACAGGCAGAGACAGACAGAAAAGGTAGCGCGCGTTCATGGTCTAGTTAAATAAATTCAATAATTATTAAATATAAAATTATTTTGACGGATAAAGCACAAAACATTTGACAATTTTTATGTGTTTCAAGGCAATCGCTATTTCGCTATATATTATTTTTCAAGTAAATCGCTAATTTTTGTAAATTTCAAATTAAATTTCTGGCATTATTAAGCATCCAAAATTAATTTTGCTCACAATTTGCAATTGCTGCAAAATTTTATGCACTAAAACTTCTATTTTAAGATTTTTTTTCTAAAATAAATTGCGAAGCAGGAAATTACCAAAGTATGATTTTACATGTTAAAAATCCCTATGACCGAGAGGTCCAGTTACCATCCTGTATAGTCTAAATTCTATATTCTGGGGCTACTTTACTGAAGGCAAGGTTTTTAATATTGCGGAAATATTTAAATTATTTCAGCATTGTGCATGTGCATGGCTTTAAATTAGCTTTAAATTATCAATGAGTTATAAGCAATTAATTGAAAATAATTTTCCTGTAAAAAAGAGCAAAAATTAATTTTCAAACACCGCCGCAAGCCTTTTTACCACTTTGACCAAAAAAATCTTGTCTATTAGTTGTGTACTTTTGACTCTAAAATTGTTATTGCTTTTCATTAACAAATCGCTTGCAATAAAAAATTTTTCACAACAATAAACGCCAAATATTCGTATTTTGTAAACATAAAAATTAATTAAGGGTAAAATAATTTGAAACAATATAAACACCATTTTCATTTATTTTTAAAATAAATAAATAACTTTTGTTCCAACTTTTTAAAACAATCCGTTTTAACTAATTAATTAAAGAGCAAGCAAGAGCAGCTTTATACAGTCGAGCTGTGTTGTATTATTTCCTCTAAAGATAAACAAAAATTTAGCAAATAAATTTAAAATAATTGTAACTTGTTAAAAAAGTATTACTTTAAAGTCAATAATTAATTAATGTAATTAATTACTTAACAATGTTTTTCTACTTTTTTTCCTAAATTCACATTTTTAGTGTCTTTTGTGTTGCAAATTTTATTTAACGTATTACGTTTAAATGTTTGCAAAAAACGGAACATTGCATGGTAATAAATCTCAACAACTAATTCGTTTCTGTAGAGCAATAACCTCATACTGAAAGATTGCCATGTAAGAAGCGCAACAGCAAAAACTACAAATGTTAACTGGAATAAAGAAAAGAATAAATTACAAGATTTAAGCTTGAAAACATGACAACAGATGAAAACTGGTGCTTCAGAACAAATCATTGTACTGCTCCATTAAATCCATTTTCAAGAAATTCGGCGTTACACACACGTTTATACGGTTCTTCAGTACGCTTTTCTTTTATTCAAACAAATAACGCACTCTTTGATAATTTTAAAAACATACGTTACAAAAACCCGTAAAAACCACATCTTTATCCTATTTTTGCAACATTTTTAGTTATATAAAGCGTATATCTTAATTGTAAGTTAGAGGCAAACTCTCTATTACGACGCCATTATTTGCAGCCCTCATATCTTCACAAATAAGTACAGAGTGTAGCTTTGTCCATTTAATATTTCGAACAAAAAGTTGGTCACTTTTTATTGCCCCTTTCTTTTCCATCTGACTCGATTCCGCTTCTTGTTTCAACACTATTTTTCGAGCCAACATAAATCAAGGGAAAAATTATAGCGCGCTCGTTAGTTGTGTCAATTAAACTGTGTGCAAATTAGCATTATTAAAACTACATTTTCAGGGTAAGTACGTGACTGTGTTTGATTAATGTTTCTTTTCTGGGGTACCGGATAGTACCTAACCTAGCTTTGGATTATAAAAATTGCAGCGCTCTTTCAGATATTTTTAACAACTTCTATGTACATATTTTAAATAAAACGAGGTACTTTAAAAAGTATTCTGTTTGTTGTACGAGATTTAGAAAAAAAAGAAGGTACTTGTCTGTTATTTCAACTTTCGGTTGAAAATTCAAAAGAATTTTCTTTGTGTAGAACTTTCACATTGTACCTACTTCAAAAAAAAATCTTTAAAAACTTGATAAGTTTTTTAAGATAGGCAATTTGATAATACGATCTGTTATTTTAAGGATCAAACTTTATAAAATATCGAATCAACGTAATACATCTTACACAACTTATGTAAGTATCATTGTTTTGTTTTCTTAACGATTGCCATTAAATGAAAGTTTCAAAAGTTGCACATAATCCGAACCTTTACAAAAAGGAAATGAAAGCTTTACGAAGCATTTTAACTTAATTGTTTTGCGAATCTGTCATTAATCATGCTGAATTAAGTAGCAAAATAACACCAGCAAGTCTACTAAAATTACCCTCGAGAATTGTGTCAGTTCTGAGTGATAATCTGCTAGGTAATAAATTAGAATAACATCACGAAAAATATTAAAAATGCCCAAAGTAACCTGTACATGGTAAGTGTTTGAAACAAATGTACTTATAATAATTTTACAACTTAATTAACAAAGCTGTTAGAAGTAACGAAAAAATAATAAAAAAATTCAAATGACTTTTTTTGTGAAAATAATCACGCCAAAAAATTGTAACATGACTTTTAATGGCCATAATTTTAGTTATTTTGTATCAAAATTTTTGTGGAAATATAAAGTATTTTTGGGTTACTAATATGCTGCATTATTGATTATAACATTAACGTCCTTTTTGCCATAACAGGCTAGGCTGTATTTTAAAACACTTCCCTCAGATGATGAGTTCGACAGTTGGTTAACTGCAAGGAAATAATCTTTGGGTTATGCCTAATATCTAAAAACAAATATTACCTCCCCCCGTTTTCGTAGAGTATTAAGTAGAGTAGAAAATTAAGAAAACTCAATTTCTTCAACCAGGACGCCACATACAGATACTGTCGGATAGTAGAGGGCTGCTATCGCGGCCCTGAACCGCCAGAGAATAATTTCGAAGCTGGTCTCAGATTGCATCGTAGCACTAAACGACATTTCGACAAGTAATGCCCTTGAAATCTGCTGGATCAAGCGCACGAAGGTAACGAAGGCAATGAAAGAGCAGATGAGTTGGCAAGGCAGGGCTTGGGCTGATTGGGCAGGAACCGACCCTGACTCTGGCAGCCAGTACTCTCAAAAGCCTCATAAAGCAAAAAACACTAAGCTCACAAAGATACGCGTGGTCTAAAAGAACGGGCTGTAGACAAGACAAAGCAATTGCTGCTCCTTCGACCCGACACGCAAAATACTACCTCAACCTCAACCTGTATCGATATCAAGAAGATGAAACTGCGGAGCACGTGCTTTGCTCGTGTCCTGCGGTAGTATCAATTAGAGGATCCATACTTGGTTACTACTGGCTGGATATAGTCACCCGCCAAGCTGCTCCAGTTCATTTTAAAGTTGGGATGACTCAAAGAGTGACGAGAAAGAGGTTTTGTGAGGTTGCACAATGGGCCCGATCAAGAGGCCTAAGTTTAAGCTGGCTGAAAGCCAGCACTTCCATTAGCAATTCAATCCAAGTGTTTATTTGACCTTAGACCATATTTTCAACCTGACATCGGTAGAGAAGCGGTCGGAATCGATTAGGATGGAAGCCAGAGGACAGAAACGTATAAAATAAAAAAATGTAGAAGTCAAAAGCCGATGGCGAGATCCATCACAAACATAAGAGAAGAATAAAATTAAGTATAGTGATTCAGTTACAGGAGAAATTAAAATTTGCATGAGTCTCACGATATTGACAATTTTTTAGATTTTAATTGCTAATAAATAGGTATTGCTATACCTACCTTACGTACGGACATGTCAATAATTATTTTAACTAACTTGGTTCTTTGTGAGTAAACATTTTACACCACTGACTAGTAAAAACGCCTAACATTGAAAAATTTGTTGTGACATTAGTGCCCGTTTTCACCGACGGTTCCTAAGCAATTGCCTACGTAAGAACTGCCTAACGCTAAAATAATTCCTAACCCGATGCATAAAAATTATTAACCATTTCGATATTGATATACAGGTACCTTTGTTTATCTTATTTAGGAACCCTGGTGCGCATGGTGAAACGTGGTGAAGCGCAATTTCGACTTAAAAAATGCTAATGTCAAATTAAGCAATGCCTAACTTTAAGAATCGTCGGTGAAAACGGGCATAGGTCTCAGATGTTAGGCAAGGCGTTTCAAAGGCGAAACAAATGCACCATTAATACATTCTTGATTTTACCTCTAAATATTGATAAAATAAATGAATTCAGAGAAAAACAAATGACACAGTAGCGTTGGGTGTTGTTAGATTGAATTAAGTGGGGCGTACAAGAACAACAAACGTAAATGTTTGAACGATATAAAGAGTGAATTATTTGAAAATTTTTTGTAGATAATCAATGGCATCAGATTGTGTTGGCGTGTCGCTTGGGGTAAATTAGAAGAGGCGGAAGTCGAGCATTGGACATGTTAAATTGAAAACATTCGTAAGTAGTCGTCAGATTGCGTTTGCGTTGAATAAACTACAGAAACCATCAGTTTAAAAATGAGCATACGAATATTGGAAAATTCGTGCCATAGCGTTGAAGTCGACAGCTTTGACTAAAGTAGAGGAGGCGTCCAGCAGTTTTCGACAAAGAAAAATATACTTTATTAATTTTCCCTCTAAGTCCCTTGTGGAATCGTTTCAGTAATAAAAACGCTAAATTCGTTGGTAACTTAAAAGAAGTTTCAAAAATCGTACCTGGGGGTAGCAAATATAACAATAAAAGCGTTAACGAAGACGGATATAATGTAATATAATTACAAGCCGTAAAATTTAAATTGTTCTAAAAATCCTTTAAATCATAATTAATAAAATTAAACTTTATAATTAATTACTAAACATTAAAATGTTGTGTATTTTAAATATTACGTCATTTAAATTTAAGTCAGCCATAATTTTTACCAGATATAAAAGGTATGCAATTCCATTGAGAATCAGTAACAGCGTAATAAATCTGGCTTATATTTAATTCACTCCTTTATTAGTAATGCGAACGGGACACATTCTAGTAATCTTTATTGATTGATTGTTTCGCGAACCATAAAATATATATCCAAAAATCCTATAAACCCAAAACTGTGGTCTGTTAACAGTTTTGTGGCGAAACTAATTAAAATTAGCAATAACTAAGTTATTTCATAACTCGTACAAAATAACCAATTTAATTAATTTTAATACAATTTTTTTATATCAGCGGACGACTTAGGGATAAAAGCGAATCAAATGGTGGGTAAACGATCACAAAATGGTAACTATAGTTCAGTAAAATGTTTTCCTTTAGATAACTTATGATACCTCACAATCTAAATTGACTACAATTTTCCTGTTCCTGCATTTATAAAAGTCAGTGGTTGGTTCCGATAACACGTTTTATATTAAGCTTTTTGAACATTTAAATTCTCATAAATATCCTTACCGCTGTTCGCTTTCATAATGTAGGGTGCTAACTAAAATCAATGTATAAAATCATTTTTATCAACTGTAGAAAATCGTAATAAATTTAAAGAATATCTTACAACCCGCTGAACCCTGTCTACTTTGAGCTAATTTCCAACTACTACTACATACGAGGGCTATTAGATGAGCTGGAAAAGAAATACAAGGACATTAAAAAAATTTTATATACACTCAAGTTAGACACGCGAACTTCTCTACATAGTCACTTTACTCATGAAGGGACTTGTTTGGAAACTGTCTACACAGAGCTACCCTGTCACACCTTAATCGCTTTAAACTATGCTGCTCGTCCAACATTACTTTCATCCGAACGAACAGATGGTAACCACGGGGTGCCCATTCTGAACTGTAACTTCCTAAACCGTTTATTTATGAGCTGTCTCAAACTTGGTACCGAGTGTGTCGGCTCAAGAGAGAATTGAAGGAAACGAAACAACTGATGAATGAGCTAGAACATGCTCAAAAGTCCTCCCGATTGGACCCGAACCATTCTGTGGATTATCTAGAATACATAGAAGGGCGGAGATCCAAAAATGGAAAACTGGGAACTAAAATATACACTGAAACAACGCACCAGGATCAAGACAGTCGAGGAAATTCATTGAATACTAGGCCACGAATGCGAAAAGCTTCTAGATATTAGAAGACTCCAGCGACGAAGACATCAGAGGTGATTTTAGCACAAACGCCATCACGTCAAAAACAAACGTTAAAAGAATAGTAAAAACAAGTGAGAGGACCCTCGTAAGGTTGAGCTCTTGCAAAAACAACCAATTATCCTGGAGCGAATACACAGCACAAGGATATAGCCTAGGAGGAAGGCTATAAGCGCATAGGGACGCACAACCCAGATAACATTAATATATTCAGAGTCGCCCTAGAGACGCCTTCCAAGAGACCAGGGGCGCCACACATTATGCATCCGCCATTAAGACAGGCCCCAACGTTCACAGAACAACGGTGTCCAATACCTGACCACCAAAAAAGACAAAAAGACCGGAAGCGATACTAATACAACTAAATGAAAGTACGCGCTATGAAAATGTTCTCAGATCAACTAGAGAGGTCTTAAAGAAAAGAGGAACTGTAGTCCTGAACTTCAGGAAAACAAGAAGACGTGGCCTGCTCATAGAAATTAGTGGAAAAGACAACGAAGCTCTCAAGAAAGAGATAGAGGAAAAAAGTGTGAGCCATGGGGAAGACTTTCCTTTTGGGAAAACACACAAATGTAGCCATCTGCGGGCTTGACGAGTTGGCAACAAGGGATGAGATAGTAGAGACCGTCGACGAAGCCCTACAAATAAAGCCGGAAGTCCTATTCATTAGGACCACATCAAGAGGACAACAAAAAGCCAAACTCCGACTAGATATGAAAGTAGCCGGCAGAGCCCTCGAAAGGGGGAAAATAGGAATTGGAATATCCATGCGTAGGGTGAAGGCATGGCGTCCATACCAGGGCAGAAGGAAAGACCCCCCAACCCTGCAAACCCCAACATGAAGACAGAGAGCGCTGCAGGTGAAGACTTGCAGCGAGCGAGTAGTCGGAGCCCCAGAGCGAACAGACCGACCACCACAAATTAATGGAGGTACTTCAAATAAACGCCGGAAGATCCAGTTCTGCCCACAACCTCTTCATAGTGGCAAAGGAGAAGGGAAGCGATCTGGTTTGCGTGAGCAAGCCAAATAAAAGTGTTATTACAGGGAAAGGATGATTCAAGGATGACCTATAAGAAATAGAAACATACGCATAAGACACATCCAAAAGAGGGACGGATTCCTGGTTCCGCGCTTCTATGTGTAGGCTTGGGTTAGGCTGAAACGCTTACGGAAGGTTCAACTGACGCCTGAAGAACTGAAAAGTAAACTTCTCAGGGACATTATAAGCTTCACTGTCAAGATTACTGATTCCTGAGAACATAACTATGAGTAGGATTATGAACAATAGATCAACAGTGTTCGCAGTTCTGTAAGGCTTAGAAGGCAATCGACCCCTGACTACAAGACAATGGTACCGGAGTGACCACCTGTTCATTCGGATTGAATTGGGTTGGAACAGCGATTCCGGACCAATAATCATTTAAAGAAGTATGTAAAGAGTTGAGTAAGTATACCGAAGCACCAACTTTCTACATGGAGATATGGACAATCTAGAAGGCAACTATGAGCAGAAGTAATGCAACAGTGTATTGAACATTTCTTTTTCCATCGCTCTTTTAGTCAGCTCTTTGGAACTTTATAAAAAATACCCTTCGTATTATTAGAGGTGCGTTGCGACAGTAAAAAATAAATAAAAGTGAGGAAAAGATGGTGTAAAATAAGTAATGCTCGTTATCGCACTTGAAAAGTGAGAAAAACACTGAGGTAAAGAAATGAAAACAGGTTTATTCGATTTGTTTGCTTAATGTAGATTTCTTTTGAGAGGTTGTATGAATATTAAAATTGCTATAAGCCCGAGATCGTCCCTTTGGGAAAATTCAAAAATTAGGGATGAAAGTTGCAAAGGCTACAAGTGATTTTTATTTTCTTATTTTGTTACAATTTTAATGAAACTATCTCTTTAAAATGTTAAACTTTATACTCAAGCAATTACGTAATACCTACAATTTTAAATTGTACGAACAATTGGATTAACGCAATCACAATTTTTCGCTTCTTAATATGTCGTTAAGTTGTTCTGAGAATCCTTGCATAACTTGATGGTATTAAAGAACACTGCTTCCTAAAATTACAAGCTCCTTTTATAGAATTGTTTCTGTAATTGGCGCAAGGTTTTGACAATTCGGCTACCTCTCCCCTATCACGATTTTCAGTACTTCGAGAAATTTACATTCAAACGCCTATTATCCTTTCATACATTCGGTTTGTTACTTTTAAATGACTATTTGAAAAACTTACGAGGAATTTTTAAAATGTAATTATCTTTTGGACTCGACTGCAACTATCAAATTTACAAAAATTCTTATACAAGATGATGTTCTGTTGTGTGCCAATTTGGTATCATAAATGAGAAATCACGTCTTTGTAGCAGCACATTGAACCTTATTAGAGTCATTGAATAAAAAAAATGTATTACTTTATCAGGAAGGAACTTTACAGACAAAAAATTCTAAAATGACCTTTTCCGTTTATTTCCTGCTATGAAAATGGTTGCTTACACTTAGATTTCTGAAAAATGGTCATTGACAGCCAATGATATGTGACCACGATAGAAGACTACAATGACAATTTACGTTGCATTTTCTTTTATAGGCAACACTCCTTCCTGAGATTTTATTTTCTAAAGCCGCAAAATTCAATATGTTTGGTTATGACGTCACCTCAAAGCTACACTTAAGTTTAAACCTCGATTGAAATACCGGCCCTAAGATTAGATTACTTTAGGTGGACAAGAAATCTGAAACTCATACCATAACTTGGCATTTTTTGTGTTTGTGTGACTTTTGATTACCAAAATGTGAAGAGAAGCTAACGTACAGCGTTATGGGCTATTGAGAAAAGAGGCATTAAACGTGTTTGTAAATGGAAATGTTATAACAGAAGCATCTAGGGACAAGATGTAATTGTTATTTCTCTCTAACCTAGCCTTTTTTGCTATAGCCTGAGTGGATGAGTTAGATGGAAAGGTCGAGGAGATAATTTTCATAAAAACATGATAAGCAGATGCTACGAATCTAGAAAATTGCTATTTGGTGAATCATGTCCGACAGTGAAGCCCGAATCACTGTTCCCAAAAAATTCTTTAAAATAGCGAAACTTATATGGTCGCATACATGGGCGTATTCCGGAGTGCTGCTTACATTAGCTCATTGAAGAGCGAAGTCCATCGGCTGGTGCTGGAAGCGATCACTGGTTCGATGTTTCAACTACTTATTACTACCAGATGTCTTCTCAACTGAACTGTCACTGTTCGTGATTATTTCTTTACTTTTCTTACCACTTACAATATCAACTAATTAGGTATTAATTTCTAACGATGCAGAATTTTATCCGGATGCTGAACCAAAATACTGGTACAGTATTACTGCATCCTGAAAATGTATCGTTTAAAGCTGCTACTTGTCATTTATTTTCTTTAGCTTTTCCTAGCGCCGCCCCTGAGATCAAAATGGAGATCAATTTATAAATTCAAATGGAGACAGCTCCGGTGGTCTGGGGATACGCTCATCCGTCTGTATCTTCCAGGTCAGGTGGTCTCTCCTTAAAGGTCTGATAAGTCTTGAGGACAGGTCTGGTAGTCTGGGGATTCGACTAACCCCCTCGTGTCTTCCAGGTCAGGTGAACTCACCTTAAAGGTCTGATAGGTCTTGAGAACAGGTCTAGTGGTCTGAGGATACGCTTGTCCCTTCTGTGTCTTCCAGGTCAGGTGGTCTCTCCTTAAGGTCTGGGTATGTCTTGAGGACAGGTCTGGTAGTCTGGAAGAATAGTGGCTGAGTCATAACGTAAGAGATTTGTATCTGGTTGGTTAAAAGCCATTGATTATTTTTTTTTCTTAAGAAAGGTTTTTTTATTTAAAAATACTTTGTTTTATTCCATCCATAGCGTTTTATTTCTTGCTACGACTCCTCCCCCGTCTCCAACTGAGCTACGCTTAAAGGAGATTTAATGCAACACCCGGTTTCCGGTGTTATAAATTACCTAACTGTCTGGACTTATGGCCAGTCTCTGGTACATTTTTGCTTAGTTATGGAACCATAACATTCCAAAACTTAACCATTTCTATTGTTTGAAACCGGTTTTTGAACACTTAGGGAATAGATATCTATTCGTCAGTAGATAACTATCTTTTGAGAGACTCGCAGTTAGAGGGTCACAAGTTCCCAATTTGTGATCTGTAACTGTGTAATGGACTAAATAAATTGGTACTACAAGGCACACTAAGGGTTGGTACTTAAAGTCTCGATTAAAAAACCTGTAAAACTAACCATGGTTAGTCCCTATTCAACTCAATGAGAGCCTGCTTATCTCTAATCAAGGATCAAATTTTCTTAACCGATAGCAAAAGTACTCGCCCTAAGTGCGAATACTAGTAACAGTATTATTAACATTAATCAACAACTAGTGCTAACCAGTTCTCAAAGTACCGGGCCTAAATTTATTATTAAATTTTTAACTCCTATTATTGGACCTCGCGTTTAATTGTTATTTGTATCTTCATAAGTAAGTCCAAAAACGAACTATGACACTATCAGAATATAAAATAAAATATACAGGGGACTATTTAAAAACTGACTCTTTTATGTCACTTTTAGTAACACCAAACGCAATAATACCAATAAAAAATATTAAAAACTGAGCTACAATGATGTTTCTTGTATAACATTTTAAACTTAGTGTACGATAGTGCTAGCCACATTACCTCCATTATAACCATTATAACCTCCGAGCCCACATTTAGGCTCCTACAGTGTCTTGAAAGCAGTATAAAATTCTGAAAATCTCCAAGATCGAATCCTACGGTACCTCACATATCTTCTTAATTATTTTTATTTTAAAATTTCATTAACCCAATAAATTTACCTTTATTCATTTTCCTTAACATCAATTTCAATTCCTTTACGTTATCTAGTTCCAGTAAGAGACAAGGAAAGAAATTATTTTCTTTAACAATAACCACCTCACGTATTACTTATTGAAAGTTATGGGAAGCTCGGTGAAATATTTTATGATCTAAAAGTGTCAAAGTTTAAATAAATTTTAATCTACATAAAATTTCTGAGAGAAGTAGTAAGCATTATGTCATTGGGCTTAACATTGTTCGAGGATGGCAGAGTTTGATATATAGCCACCCGCTACGGTATTTGCATTCGCGTTCAACAGTTGGATGTATAACTGATGGGTTTCCAACTTCATGTCGCACCCTAACAAATGCGCAGACAGTAAATTGATTACTGATCTTAATTGCTTACCGGTATATAGCTTATCTATAACACTGTCAGAGAGCTTAACATAAACACCTGACTTCGTTTCCCCGAACGATAAACAAATTGAACCGCTAATCAATTATAAAATTATAACAATAATTTTATCCAAAGCTCATTTTAATCGATTCGATTTTTTTTCATTAATAAAAAGAAGATTAATTATCTTTTTTTTTATAAAAGACTAAAAATTGTATAAATGAAATTGCTATGACATTCTATCACCGTTTGTGGAGTTTAGAAAAGGTAATTTCGCAGTCCATATGTTGGTTAATCTTGCTTGAAATGGCTATTGAGTTAACTCTAGTATATTGTGCACCTGTTTGCCACTTACACAGTTCCCACCTAACAACAAACGTCTTCAGAATCGTTCTACATAAAAAGGCCCGCACAATAATTTACACATTACACACAAAAAGAAAACTATTACATACAACTGTTTCATCGAATTAACATACAAGTTTACTTACGCAGACCAAAAATATAAAACCCTTAAAATATTTATTATTTTACTACCCATTTTGTGTGTACCCTAATAATTTAACATATTTAATAGTACGAAAAGCAATTGAAAGCAAACAGATCCAAATTTTACCAAAACTAAAATTACAAGGGCCGTTATTGCCTTTTAGTTTTGTAATATCAAAATACTGGCAAAGTGGAAAATGTCAAGAGTTTCCTTGGGACATCAAAACAATGATGTTAGATAGAAGACATCTGCTACCCTACCTACTATTATAGTATAGTGAATTTAGCCATTAGGATTACTCCCTTTATATTAGAAACCCTTATTGTCTTATCTAAAATTTCCATATAAAATATACCTACACACTATTATAGCGTGCCCTATTTGTGGCAATTTTCGGCTATAAACGTCAAAAACTTTCGTAACGTAAAAATAATTAAATATTAACAACAGATTACAAAATCAAAAAAAAATATTAAATTAAAAGCAAAAGTTAGTTTTATTTAAAAAAATTATAATCTTTTGTGTTCCTATTACACATTTTAAATGAAATTCACGCAGAGAAATCAACAACGGAAAATCAAAAGTAAACACGCGATAACTGTATAGAATACTAATAAGGTAAGAAACGAGCCTAAGGTTTGTTACCATTAGAAAGATAATTAACGTCTAAATTTGCATTTCAGTAGGTGGTTAACTTCATGCAAGTTTCATCATGCATTTATAATTTATTATATTGTGTTTAAATATTAATAGACACAGTAAATGGGGCTTTTAAATACCTTATAATTAAAAGTTACGCTCCTGGCTAGGATTATACTGTTACCCTTTATTAAATTATATTTGAAATCAAGAAAAATAGGGTTGCTAACGTTTATTTGTTTTCTAAATGGGGTAAACCGACTGTCCAAGATGATTTGTGGCTACAAATTGAAAATTTTCAATTAATTCCAATTCTATTTACGCCGGGGCCAAGAGGTAGAAAAAAAAGTCAAACCAAACACTTGAGAGTATACGAATCGCTTTTGCGAATACAAAAATTGTGTCCTCTGTTAACTGTTAACATAACTAATTTTTTTTTCGTAAATTAAATTCACTGAAACTGCAAACAATTGTTTTCTATGGATACTAAAAGATACCACATCTTTCAGCAAGTTACCGGTTTTGAATTTTTATTCCCTAATTCAAAGTTGATCGGTTGTTCTTAATTTATAAATGCAGCTTACGCAGCTTAGATTATTAATGGAAAGCCGTTTTTCACTTGAAACTAATTTTACTAAAGATTAATAATCGACAAAATATCTAGATAAACTGCCAAAAACGCCTTACTCAAGGACTTTTTCAAAGAGATACAAAAACTGAGAGAAAAATATATGGCACATGGAATTAAATACCAAAGATCTTGACTTTTCCACGTCGGCGTCACTCTATCCGGGTGGTAAAAGGGCGTGTAATTGTGATATGTATTCTGTGAAATCCTAGCTTTAGAATATCTGGCGATTGTGTAAAGACATTTCACAGTGATTTTGTTAACATTTTAGTACTTCCAGAGAGTACTCCCTCGACCTGGCTCATGGCGGTTGCTCAGTGCTCGCGCAAGGAGTACTTGATCCGTGCACCAAAGGTTCTTTTTAAAATTATTACATAATATGTACAACTGCAAGAAGACATGCAACAGGAAATGCACTGATAGACGATTTTCACTACTGGCGCCCTCTTGAGGGCACACCAAGACGTCTCATGCACCAAAAAACCTTCCAGTTTGAAAGATAGCTAACCTGGATAACTAACAAAACGTTTTAGTAAGGATTTCGTGTAGTCATTAAGCTCTGGGCTTTTTCTCAATTTTTTAGTTCCATATACCAAAGTGGAAAGTTTCCTTTTCATCGAGAACTAAGATAGCTGAACGAAGCCCAAGTGCTGAGGTCCGTTAGTGCTTCGGCCAAAAGTTTAACTTGACGAGTGAGCCTGAATTGTATCGTATATTGATTTTATTTCAAGCAAATTGTACCAGAACTGTCATGCAGTGGTAGTTGCAGGTCGAGGAAAATGTGCCGGATCGGCTCTGTTACAGAGCTGAAGTCCCTCCCCTGCAATGGCGTTATATGAAGGTGCATTTCTTGTAGATCATCTGAAAATTCACCTAATCATTCCATTAGACAGCAACACCAAGAACGAGGATGGCAACGATGAGTGATATAAGAATGAAAATGAAATCACTAAATACAAGACATGCAGATTTAACTTGAAAGGAACTGTCAAGGACTGTTGCACTTTAAGATGAAGATATCTGGAAAATTGAAGGAAAAGAATAAAACCCATAAAATTGATAATAACAAGCCAGGAGCTAGACTGGTTGATTGTTTGTAAAAACGTCGTCGAGATCGTTCAAATTAGGTATAGAAACGATGGAATGTAGGTACTCTGGTTTATTCCGAAATTGTTGCATTATGGCGATGCCTATCATAGAAAAAGTGGTCTCTTCAACGAAGGAGCATCAGAAAAATATCGTCAACGAATCGGCGCAAGCGGGGTTAGTTTCTAGGGACCGACAGAACTTTTAAATCACTTTTAGATCAGTGCTCTGATATGGAGATGAATAATCTTGGTGAGAATATTTTTACGCCCGAGGACGAATTGAGAGCGTATAGAAAAGATTAGCAATAGAGTCTTGTGCCCGTTTTCACCAACGATTCCTAAGCCATTGCCTACGTAAGAATCACCTAAAACTATAGATAGCCTCCCCAGGCCCATCAGGTCCCAAGTCATCTCACTTTTAAGATGTACTCCAGAACTCTGGCAGGAGGAGTGGCGCTTATTCTGGCCATGTCGAGCAAGAAGTCCCCCAACACGGATCCCCTTGTAGACGCTAAAGCTGGACACTGACAAAGCACGTGTTCAGCGGTCTCGTCTTCGTGATCGCATGCTCAACATCTGGGAGTATCTACTATTCCCAGTGTGTGAAGATGCTTATTTAGCCGACGGTGTCCCGTGAGTATTCCTGCAATTGTTCGTAGATTAACTCGGGACAGCTTTAGACAGTAGTTTGCAAGCTTTTTGGAGGGAGCTGGTATAGATGTTTTTGTTCTGGCGACAGCTTGCATTATTTATCCATCTTGTAGTGTGTAGCACCATACTCATCTAATAGACAACTCCTAACGCGATGCATAAAAATTGTTTATCATTAGGATACCGATATACCTGCAGATACCTTTGTTTGTCTTTTTTAAGAACCCTGGCGCGCGTGGTGAAACGCAAATACAACTTAAAAAATGCTAATGTCAAAGATAAGGAATACCTAACTTTGTGAATCGTTGGTGAAAACGGTCATTAGAATGGTCAAAGAATAAACTCATAGGTACATTTTCAATCAATCGCATTCCGAGATTTGAGTCACGTGAGCTATACAGAATTTCTGACATTGAAAAGATCTTACATCGTACATCAAGTCAGCCTCACAATTAATGGCCACCCTGGCTATAAGCCTAGCATGGATTGTGGATTAAACCATCATAAGACCCCCTACTTAAAATGAGGGGCAACTTTATTTTACCAACAAGTAGTAAATCAACAACCTCCCCTTCTGTTCTTTTGTGGTTATTGGCTAATAAATACCCTGGCGTATAGCCAGAGTGGCCAATAATTGTGAGGCCGAGTGTACGGTGCCTTTCTTGGCGACACGCTCCCTTTTTTACCGGTAAAAGTTGAAGCACTCATGATCTTCCTATTGAAAAAATTAGTTAACTTGGCAAGTAAACTTTCAATTTGATCAATGCAAATTAACGAGGAAATTACTGAACCTTATAATCCTAGCCATCGGTCAGCTTATGTTTGTAGCTTTATACAAGTTACACTTCGACTTCGATCCTTGTTAGCGTTAGAATTCGCATCCCGGTCAGGTCAATTTCCAAAGGAAAACATCTCGGTAACTTAGTTTATTACATTAATTTAATTTAACGTAAATTCTAAAATTTCAACCATAATAACAATACAAAAAGTAGCTTTTGTTTCCATTATCATGTAACTTTTTTTAGTTGATAAAGTAAGTAATCATTTTGTAGTTGCGAAAACGAGGAAGCAAAATAATTAAATAAAATTAACTTCATCTAAATACAACAACAATGGCTTTTATTTACACAATAAAATAACACAACCAAAATTATTAACACAAATTGATAATAATCTTCAAACTTTTTGTATTATATGTCTTTCCACTCACAACCAATGATGTATAGTGCGGATATAATTTTATTGACAACTACTGCATCATTTCGATGTGCTTTTTGATATGTTCCAATAAATATAAATAAAATATAACAAATAAATCTAAAAATTTATATGTGATACAAATACGTTTTTTTTTGCATTTATTTCATCTTTGAAAAAAAATAGTTCAAACAATAACAGCGCACTAATTAAATTTTTTCTATTAGTACTACGTTTACATGTATACGCTAAAGCGGTTTTAATTACATCGTTTTACCGTAAAACGATTTAAAATGATATGTAAAAGCTCCTAAAACGCTTTATAGTTAATGCGATTTAAAAATGTAAAATGCCTTAAAGCGTTTTAGTTAAAACCGGTTTAGCACATGTTTACTATAAAATATCTGCTATCTCGGCCTGTATACATAAGGTGAGTGTTTGATTATAGGTAAAGGGCGACATGCTCTGGATTGTCGTCTAACTGCTCGTGTGTAGTGATAAATAACCGATAGTGCGAATAGTGAGCTTAAAGGCCGTCGCGCACTTAGGGCGAAGAGAAGCGCAGCGAAGAGAAACTTATAGTTTCAATGTATTCTTATAGGGAAAGCGTACTTGAAAGAAGCGAAGCGCCGAGAAGAATACATACAGAGAGGTCTAAAAGTGTGGAACGTATAAACCGCATTGTATACAAAAATTGATCTTCTCTTCACCACGCTTCGCTTCGCGCAAGTGAGTGGCGGCCTTTACTGTTTACGAGAATCCCATAAGTGCATAAGTTGAGATAATGAGCCAACTTCCTAAAGTCATTATGATGTAGTAATTCATCGTATCAATAAAACTACAAAGGAGAATGATTGACAGGTCCATTTTAAACGAGGTCTAATAGCGGACACGAATTGAAAATTATAAAAGAAAAATTGTATAAGTTTTCAGTGTTTTATAACAAAATTAGATTTTCGCCCTAATTGAACAGAGCTTGATCTCTGGAAAATAATGTAAGAAAATCGGTTTTAAAAAAACAATATCGATTGAAAAGTTGCATTACGGAAACCATTAAAATGATTTATGATGAGTTTGATTTTCCAATACGTTTTAACGTTATAATAAAAGTATCTAATGAATCAATCGTTAGTGTAGAAATATTAAAAAAAGTTTTTTTTTTAATAAAGCTTCATGCATTAAGATATTTCATTGTTTTTACACTTTTTAATGAAGTTTGACTAGCGTATATTTTTCAGGACAATAAGTCATTATATTTTCCCTCAAAAAAACAACCAACTAATCCGAAAAGCAGATTAATTAATTTAACATTATATTGTTATCAACAAACAATGGTTGGAAAAAGCTAATTTAAGTTTTAAAAGTTTTCCCAAGTTGAATGCTAAAATTATAATTGTCAATAAAAATAAATAGCTTTAAGCGAAATCCACAATTTGCAAAAAAAACAACCAATTATTATTAACCATTTTGCCTACCTTCGAATAGTGTTATACAGGTAAAAACAAATTTATGTATCGGGGGTAGAACGCTTTGATGTCGAGCGGTTCCTAGTGGACTTCCATCAGATACCAGTTAATTTAATAACTTACAGGCAAAGTATTTTAATTAATTAATTGGTTGTATAGCAGGTAGCTCTCTTCAAATTACCAACCTCCGACACAAAACAAAAAAGCGGGGTTAATTTAATTTAAATCAAATTTAATAGGTAAACACAGATAAATACAATTTCAACTCTGCAAGCTTACGTAATATTAAATACCAACAAAGGCTACATTTCGAAAAGAGCTTACGCGAGTGGTAAAAGTTACTACGTAAATGTAAGTTTGGTAATGCATGTAAGTGTTTTCTAAGTAGTGGGTCCAGAACTGAGGAAAATACTAAGCAGAGGAATAATGGTGTAGACACCATCTGCTTCTAGTCAAGGGTTAAGTGGATACTCGCGTCCGACCAAGTTCCGAGCATTTATTTTGATGTGCCTTAACAAAGAAAGGTATCCATCATTACGCATACTGATGTTACATAATAATTTTTTTTCAAGTTTTTATTAATAAAGAAAACTTTTCGCACTGAACGAAACGTTTCTCCATTGTTGCGATTTCTTATACAAATTCAAATATCACTACCATTAATTTTTTTTTACTTGCAAAACTCTCAAATAGAAAATCATTTGTAGGTAAACGACTTTTGTATAAGTTCTATTTGAAATTTCCTCTAACTCTCTAGAACTCGAAAACATTTAAGCTAAGCTCAATAATTAGTTTGAATATCTTTTTTTCCTTATTTCCAAAATCTACCAGGTCTTATAATTATTCAAGATAATAGAAACAACACCTAAAAGAAAACTCGTATAAACACTTCTCTTCCACGGTGTAACTTGAAAAATAATTTTCTTATACGTTATAAATCTAATGTTTTCATTTCTTCTTCCCTTAAATACACTTAACAGCTATCGAAGTCGTGAATGTCTCATTTAATGACCGTAAGAGTTTCCAGTTCATGAATTTACCTACATCCCAAGAGAAATGTGAGAAGATATTCTTATGGTATAAGATTGAAACGTTAATATTGAACTAGGTTAAAGCTTCGTAATTGTCTAATCGATTACTACTTTTCAAATTGATAACTCAATGAAATTAAATTAATTATAAAGCATCTATTATAAAGTTGTTAGATTGCGCTAGGATCTAAAACAATTAGAAATTACTTTTTAGATAATCGTTTCCATTTGCAATTTGCAAAACTTAACTCTGTAGATGTAGAATAAATGGCTTGTAATTAGACAAAATACAATCAATACGCTATTGATAAGCCCAATTGATTATGCACAATTTGGTTATTAACGACCTATATGATGTGTCTTAAGGCAAATTATGAAATTATATTACTAACGTATTATAACATATAACAGATTATTAGGTAAGCTAATCGTAATCAAATTTCAATTCAATTTGTTGGTGGATATAATTAGATCGTTATAATAGCACAATCGAAGCAGTTAATCCAAACACAATCAGCAAAGTTATAAATTTACAATGATGCGTTTTGACAAAACAAGAAAAGCGTAATACCTATATTGGATAGAATCGAAAACATTTTAAAGTTTTAAAGTCTTATTGAGCGGAAAAGAAGATTAGTCGTTCTAACAGCTTTGACTTTACGTGAAGATAACCACAAAAGAAAATGACACATAGGAAACTTTCATAAATGGAAGCATTCGAGAGTTGATCGGTGAATTTGTATTGGTAAATTTATAATCGTTTTTAGAGGGGTGACTTGGAGGTGCTCTCCAAGTGTTATTGGAAAGAAAAAAGATGAAACTGTGTATACCACCCACTCCATAGTTACTAAGTGATATTTATGTAATGCAATCCAAGATAGATTAAGGGTGAGTTTCATAAAGGGTGCTATGCACGTGCTGAGCACTTGCCTAACTTAAGTTCGAGATCGAAAGCGATTTCAAACTCGAACAATTACGTCGCCGCTTTCGGGGGTTATCGGTTGAAAGTAAAAGTAAAGAACGAGTAAGAAAGCAAGTTTAGAAAAGGTTGGAATTTTGTAAATTTTCCACCGATAACCGTCGAAAGCGGCGACGTAATTGTTCGAGTTTGAAATCGCTTTCGATCTCGAACTTAAGTTGGGCAAGTGCTCAGCACGTGCATAGCACCCTTTATCAAACTCACCCTTAGGGGTTGGTGGGTACACTGCAGCCATAGTCTATCATCGGCTATCACCAACTAAAATTAATCATAAGGTGTTTAAACTTTAGTTGGAAGCGGTCATGTAATAGTTAGTGGTAGGCAGAGGTGGCTCCATTGTGACACTCATATTTTAGTAAACTGTTCTATTTTAGAATTATGAGCAGATAGAAAACGGTAGCCACGTTTGGTATGGTGATGGACTCTGATGGAGTACTTTAAACAGACGTGTAACATCTAGAAATGACAAGCTTGTAATCGAATGTTTTCAGGACGGTCATGTATCCGAGGTGAACTTTAAAAGTGTTATAACCAGGTTCTGCATCCGGGCCCATCACAAAACGCGATAACTATGATGTGCAAGATTGCTATATCTCAGGGAGCTAAAAAATAAAGAAAAGGGCGAAACTTAAGAATACACGAGAATCCAGCAGCAACAACGGCGATCCTGCCATATATCGAGAACAACTTGCAAAATAAATGGAACAAAGAGTGGTAAGATATCAGAAAAGGAGGACAAGAAAATTTACTTATCAAAAAATACTCAAAACCATCTAGCCTGATCTAACCCAAACGTTGACGGAGTATGGCAACTTTTGGAAACTTTACACAAAATGAAGCTAAGGTTACAGGAACAACCATCAAATTGGAAAAACTGCAACGTCCCAAAGCATAAATTCGAAGAATGACTAGCATTAGTAGAGGAGACAAGCTAAAAAAATAAAAAAACAAAAAACAGAAGGGATTGTAACATAATGAATAAAGGCAAATATGTTTGCAAAAGATGCAATAGACCAGGGTTTCCCAAACTTTTTCTCTGATGGAGCACTCTGAGGGTTTCTGAATTTTGACGGAGCACCTAGTGTAATTTGAAGGGTAGATAATGACTCATAATCATTAAAGCTTGGTTATTAATATTTTTCGCGGAGCACTTGTAACCTTCCGGCGGAGCACAGTTTGGGAAACCCTGCAATAGACGAACCACTCCACCCTTTCCTTATTTTACTTGTCAAATATCGTGTGCGGTGGTACCACGTCCGAACTAATATACTTTCTATATAAAGTATCTTTAAGCTAATTGTCCATTTATGACCGACCTCTTGGACTCCGCACCACTTATGTCGGTACCAGGTAACAAAGACGACAAGCAGTGAGTACACCCAAGCACTCAACTGTGACTGTAATTTATAAAAGAAAACTTCTATTTTTCATACGTTTAGTTTATCACTCGCAAAAATTCGCTCGTTGTAAAACGAGTGGCTTTGAAAACGAATACGATATGAATTTCTCAAGAATACCATTTCACGTAAGTTCCTTCGTTATTGATGTCATTCACGTGGTGTTTACAAAAGGATTTGCATCGTTGTCAAGCTGCACTCAAGATAAAACACTCGTTTTATTTCATCGTTCATGATCAGTCCAAGGATTTCAAGAACTGACCCCCTAGTTGAGTGCAGTATGTACAGAGAACCTAAAACATCGCGGCTTTGGAAAAGATCAAGAAGTCGATCAAAATTGAAATCCTTGAAGTATTAAAGTAGCGTGGAAAGTCTGGCTAGAAAATCAGGAAAACAGATGGGGATGATTTTGTGCGATACTGAGATTCAAAATACGCTAATACAAAACTGAACGATTATTTCACATGAACAAATACCGAAGTGGAAGATATGGAAGTGGGCATGGTATGTGATTAATGCTGCTGTCTCTCCCACAATATATTTGATCCTTCTTATTGAAGAACACGCGGTGGAGAGCCTTTACACGGCTTGTCCAAGTGTCGCGTCCAAGACAGAGTGGTGTCGATCTGAAGTCTCAAGAGTGTAAGATGGCTGGCTGGTTCGCTAGTTAATTTGGTGGTAAGCAACAATTCCTGGATCTTATTGGCATTCAACGTAAGGCCATTCGCCTCAAACCATATTTTCGCCTCAGCTAAGGAGAAGTCAGACTTTGCTTTCAGGTCGCCGATGTTTCCTGCCCGGTTTATGAGTGTTGTGTCATCCGCGAAGACCTTTCGGCTGCCCGATTTTATGTTGTCCATAAGGTCGTTTGTATAGATTATAAATAAGATAAGACCCATTATCGAGCCCTGGGGAACACCCCGAAGTATTTTCCTATTTGTAGAAGTTAGGATCTAAGACGGGCTTGGAAGGCCCTGTTAAAAGCATCGTACAATTAAAAATGTAGAAATAATAATCGTGAGACTGTTAACAAACAATTAAAAATTAGAAAAAGGTGCAACTATGATGACAGATGAAATAAAATTTCACTCACCGCGTACTTAATCAAATTTTTGATAATTCGTAATTAATCGAGGAAAATTACAGCAAACATAAAACAGGATAAACGGACTATAGTAAAGTTTGGACAATAATTTAAACAGCGAATAATTTAATTCCAAGCTTCGGTATGCAGATAGAGTCAAAACACATTTTAACAGTAACAATAGGTTCCCGATGTCAGTGAGCATAGAAAGGGCAGCCACAAGATTAAATAATAGCAGTCAGGGTATTATATTCGGTGACCGCATCCTTCAGAAAGCAAGAAGATATCCAAATAAATAAAATATCTTGTCAGATTACATCAAACAGTAGATTATGATGTAAAGATAATTTAATTAAGGGCGAAACAAAGAAATTTTTTGTTTATTAATTTTACTTTGATAAAAATAAAGTCAGTTAATCATCTTAATAGTTGTTTAATAACCGTTTGTAAACTTTTAACTATTTTAATGTAAAAATAACCAAAACAAGTTGAAATAAAGCTCAACCTTTGCTATGTAAGTACGGGAATGCTATGAATCATAAAAAAGTACGAAGAGTAAGATCAAAGTTCATAATTTAGCTAAGGAAAAACAAAGAGTTTATATAAGAACAACCGCTGTTAACCGTTTTTCTTTTTACAGTTATTAAAGTAAACGGCTTTCATAAAATAATATTTTTATAAAAATAAAGTTGGGCTTTATTTAACTTTTGAATTAATAAAGTAATGGCTATATGGATATAAAAGCGAATGAAATTATTTTTTAGCTTCTATGTAGTTTGGCGAATATTGGTTTTTAGTATTTAAAAAAACGTACAAGTGGCTAACTACTAATGCATTTTATTCGCGTGGTCCATATGTTAACCCTAAAATCCTTTCATTGAGCAAGGCATTTCCCAAACGTTAATGCGGTGCTTCACATTCGCGTGCTGTAGTATGATAACACGCAGTGTCTTTGTTAACGTGGAACCATGTTTCAGTTTCACGCGGTTTATTGCCAAACCACAAAGACCTCTGGATTTGCACTGGCTAACGCTAGGTGCGCTTTTGCCGTACTGATAAGCCTGATTTAATTTTGTGGCGATTGCTACTGGACATTGGCGCTTGATCTTGTTTAGTAGTGTTGTTTGTTGCCAATTCACACCGTACCTAATGTATATGTATGACCAAAAACCGTATTTGTTATTAGTTTCGCACCGAAAGTTATTTATTTTATACAATCCAGCCAACGTGTGAGAAGAATTAAATAATAAAATATAAAAAAAAGGTAAAATTGAATAAAATTTTCATTAAAAAACTTTATTGTTTTTGATAAAACCTTCACATAACCTATTTTTTTTCCATCATTCCAAAACCTCCATGTATTTCTTCATACAATCAAATTACCTTTTTAACACTAAACTATAATAATGAGATGTAATGAGAGCAAATAAAAATCAAAGTCATTTCCGTATAAATAACAAACTACTAACATCAAGACTTCTTGAAGGTGTGAAATTGAATAGATTATCTGTAAATAAGTTGGCGTCGATAATTTTATTCAAAATTTTGATTTCTTCTAAAATTACTTTCAATATATTACGATAGAAAAGTAATTTTAAAATGAAAGATGTTATGCCTCTCGACTACGTTCGTTCCACATTAGGGATTCTTATTAAAGATTTTATTCAATCTCATTAATTTTCAAATATAAATTTTCAAGTTTAACTCATAATCAATAATCGATATTTAGTTTGACATATTATTCTTTTAAACTGAATATGTTATTAAGCTCCTTGAGAAGATTTTACATTTCAAAATGGTAATTAGAGAAGCAATATCTGTTTAGTGTAGGTTTTTTCCACAGCACTGGTTCCAATTGCTCAATACAATCTCAGCAATAGTAAAAAATTCTTCAGAGGTGGGATTAAGCTTGTCTCCTGCACAAGCACCTATTTCACTGATTAGGCTATGTATTGAGCTGTTTTAAATTCGGTTAGTCCATCACTGCGATCTTTAAGAGATATATTTTTATATGCCTCTAAATCTAGAGCGACTTCAATCCAGTTTTAGAAGTTCGAATTCTGTGGACTCGTTTAAAAACACTAAGCTTTATAGATCTTTCTAGGTGCTGTACAGTTGCATAGTACGCGTTCAACGGTTTATGGTGATTCTTTGTTGTAACGGCATAACCAGTCTTGACTTCATCCATCATCTTAAGGTGGTAGAATTTTGAAGAGTGAAAAGATTTACTAGATCTTTTTGCGAATCTTTTATAAATATATTTAACTTGTCTTTGACCGGATTTATTCGCCCAGTAAAAGGCTTTTCTATCGAAGCACCCATAACAACTAATTCCTAACAGAGCTCAATACTTATAAGATAACACATGACTGTTATAGTTGACTAATAAGAGGCCTAATAAGAGAAATAAGATCAAACTATCAAAAACTATCACGGTTGCTTAAAAATAAATAGAGGGTGGCAAATAAAGTAGCTGAAATTCTTTAGCCCATCGCGTAAGTAGGTATATGCGACAACAAAGTTTTTATTTTGAGTGACAAACGGGCTTTTTGATCGCTTGAAATAAAGAAAGAAGTGTGTTAAATAGCCTAAGTACTTTTATTGTATTGCATGGATTTTATCTAGTACCTCTCACGTATCATAGAAAAAGTCTGTTCCATACATTTTGAACGAGTTTATACACAAATAGGGCCCTTATGTGTAGAGTGCAGTGAGGGTAAAATTCTGAATTTTTGTTGAATTATTTTTCACTTGCGCACATCGAATATAATCTATTTAAACAGTTGAGGATATGAATTTACATAGGTACATCGTTATTCAAGTGCTCTTCATTTGTAAGCCTATGTAGTTGAATCCAAGAATATCGATTATATTAAAAATATAACCGCTCTTTTTATTTTACATTTTGTCCTAATTTAGAATTTGCAGTATTTTAGTATAGTTTGTAATTAATTAAGAAAATAACACAACTCCGTATGGAATAAGTAGCCTTTGCTGTCGTTTACAGTCGGTGTAACATAAGGGTTTTGTGGAAATTTCATGTGCATTATGTATATAATTCTCTTCCCCATTTTAAATCTCTTACTTTACTATTTGTCTAAAGTTAACGGTCGCTCCTAAAAGCAAATTTCTAGAAAAGTGTTAAGAAAACGTTCTTTTTCTCCAAGTTCACTTACCTTTTCAAAATTATGTGTAGATTAAACCGAAATGTTAATGGCAAAAATCTTAACGTTTTGTTTAATTGCAGGACAACGAGTTATACGAGGGGAAGTAGAAAAATTACCTACCTGACTATGAAATTCAAAATTAACTATACTGGTTATGTGGATTAACTATACTGGATGGTTCAAATCAGAAAAGTTACATTCTCAGAAAACGAGTTGGTAAAACCTTATTTATGTACAAAATCGATCTTGGATTTTTGAGAACCGCGGCTTTCACATTTCTACGAGCATTACTCTCATTATGAGAATTTGTTGCGTGTTGCGTCTGATGGTCTTCCTCATCTCTTGGACCACTTCCAGTGCATTCATGCCACCGCAATTGTTTGGATCAATATTTTACTTTAAAATATAAGCGAGTGACATCCCCAGATCTTATGAATACCTTCGGAACTATCCCCTTCTATTCCCTTGCCTTGTTAAAACTTGGTCACAAAAGCGAATAAAATACGTAATAATACAAATAAAATTTGACGAACAAGTAGAAAGAAGTAGTCTCCGATATTTCAAGCAACTCAGGTAAACTGTTTTTTTTTTCAGAGCTCAGTAGATGGGATTTCCAGGTCCCCTCGTATGTACTTTTAATCACATTATGAAATAAATGCGAAATAAGGAAATGGAATAATTCAAGAATAAACGATTTTTAACAATGAAATTGAAAATTTTGCTCGAAATTAATACAACTATTTATAAATTTAGATTTTGAGTAGGTTGGAATAAAATTTTTAGCTTTTAAGAACTTGTAGTTAAATTGGAAGTAGGGTCAAATCTTAAGTGGATGGGCGTGCCAAGTACGATACGGTCAGTGATTCAGAATATGCTATAACTTCTGAAGTCGACGAGGAGGAAACTAATGCATCTATTGCAATGTCAACTAGTTCCAAGTTTCCACTCTAAGTAAACACTGTAGTGACTTCAAGTATTTGTAAAACAAGACATTTCAAATACGAAAACGGGTCTAATGGGATCAACATTAATTCAATCTGAATAAAATCGGTTTTTGAAGTTTCGTGATTAAACGTTAAAATATTTTATTACAATTTGACTTTCTTCTACGAAGGACGGAATGATTTAATTCCATTACAATCTCATCTTGAAGGAAAATACATAAAAAATTATTAAGACATTGACTGTTTATGGCTGGATTTTAATTTTACTTTTTTTCGCTGAAGTTTATTAAGGTTTAAAAATTATGGCGAGCTTTTTAGCGACTCTCTAAGGAGTGCATCTACGTGATGGAGGACCGTTTCGAGATTGAAATTTTTTTATTAGTTGGGGTGTCAATTACTTGTTCTTAGTTGACGGTTATTAAATTTAAAACTGTTGGCTCTTTTTAAAAGGATCTTTAATTTAATGGTTTATTAAAAGCTTCACTGTTTAATCAATTGTTTCTTATTATTGAAAAATACTATACACTTGACAGGGTTGGTTTACTCTTAAAAAAAGAATATATTTATGGCTTAGTTGTTAAGTTTCAGCATAATTACTCCTAAATTTCTTGGTTCTCCATGAAAATAATAACTGAAAGTGTAAACTTGAGATTGAACTACAAAAATACTTTATGGGGTGGCTTATCTGATTGTCTAGGGCAGTGTTTCCCAATTTTTTTTGTGATGCCCATGCCCCACCTAAGCCTTTCTAAAATTCCTATGCCCCGCCCCCTATGTAACATAATTGAATTGTTCTCTGAAGAAACTTAAATGATTGGTTAAACTTAACTTAAACACTGGGTGAGTCCATTTTAGAATTGCTTCTTTGTGGGGTGTGGGCCCCACGTTGGGAAACACTGGTCTAGGGCGTCTAGGTCATTTCTTAACCGCCTTTTCCTGCCTTCTACACTGTAAAAGTCATGATTTTATGGAAGACGAAATCCAGCTATCTACAAAGCATTTCGATGATCCGCCACAGGATGCTATTCCACATAGTGTTTGGGTTCTAAAAAAATTTTCTACATGGGCTAACGCTCCATTTCTTTGGTTTCGAAACATTTTTCATTATTCCGTTTATCTAACTGCATCTAATCGAACATAAGATGGCCATGTCGTAGGTTCTTGTTCTTATGGTTTTAACCACATGCTTTGTAGGTCTGACCACGGTCTTTCAATGCTTTTATTGTTTTTGTATTACGTTGTATGCTCTATGTTGTCACGTGTAAAAATATTACGCAAATTATTTAATGCAATTATTAAGTAGTACAAGAATTTAATGTACACAGAGTTTACAATACGTGACGATTGTCATGTATTGGAAGAATGTGAGATACAGCATAAATCGCCAGTTTGAGCAATTTTAGTTGGTGCGTGTGCCAAGTTAATAAAAGGCCCCAAAGTAGGTTTTGAGGAGAGTTGAATTACGAGTCAGTAAGTAGACTTACTTGAAGTCTATAAGTCGGAAACGCGAAACGTTTGTCGGTTGTAATCATTCTTTAATTATTATAATGACTATGTGATGTAATTGGATTATAATGCTAATATTTGGGTAAGAGAGTCTTTTAAATAAATTAACTTTAGTCCAGCATTGTGGTTTTTGTTATCTTAATCTCGGTACACTCTGGAGAGTCAGGACTCCAGAGATCATGACTAACCCCCACGTGACTTTCGTGACAGTCTAGTATATATTTTTGTCCCCTAAACATCCAAAAATTCTAGATCTTTGAAAGATTTATTGTTCGACCATCACGGCGAGTTTTGACTGTCAATTATATTCATTCATTAAATCGGAATCGATGGGCGCATTCACCGGACGTAACATCAGCTATCAACTGCTACATCATTACCGCTACTATCAAGTGGTAATTTTGTTACGTAAGCAGATATCGAGATAGTTCAACATAACCCAAATGAAATGTGCTCGATAAAATGGCGACCGTTTCCAAATCAGGGGTAAGCCACCGTACGATTTGTTAGCTGTTTCACAACTGTAACGTTCGGTGAATGCGCCCGTTGTTTCAATATCCCTCTCACCCGGATTAAAAATTTCTTTTTCGCCACTCAAAACCAAGGGTCGATCAAGGGTCTAACCGCATCGATTATTATTATATTACTTTTTAAAGAATAAGTATATTACTAGGTTTATATCTTCGAACCGTCTCGACTTAGCTGCTTTAATTATGTGGTCTGTGCCAACAACTCATTGGATCTTTTAATTTGAACATAACTACCGCGTGGCTATATTAAACCAAGTAATCTCTAAGAAATTTTAAAAAAACTTGTATTATAGCCATTACCCTCCGCTTTCCATTTAACTAAATATCAATGTGGATATACTACACCTCGCACTAGTCCTAGCGTCGCACTGAAAAAAACAAAGCATTGTTTATATCAGAGTGGCCACATTGAAGTACTGAAGCTCGCTCCGCCCACTCTCATATAACACAATGCCTTATTCGTTTTTTAGTGCGATGCTAAGAGCGGTGCTAGGGCAGTGCGAGGAATTGTGCGCCGACGTGACGATTATACAGGGTTCGGCTTTTCAGGTTTTTCGTTTTTTCAGTTTTTCAGGACGATTGATTTATTACAATTGGGAGAAATTAAAGTCAACAATGTTTTCTTAATGGCACAGTGTCTAGTTTTTGCAAATTTTTAGAAGAAGACATCTTCCGAGTACGGCAATGTAAAGTTTAATTGAGTTATCTTTAACACCACCATGAAAATGGAAGGGTAGGATGTGAGGTATTTTCTTTGTAATGAGTTAGTAGAAAGAAGAGAATCGACACTTTTTCTGTGTCTGAAGGGGGGGGGTCAAATTTTCGTACAATTACAATATTTTCTCTACTCTCTCGATAATTATTAGATGATCTAGCTAATTATCAGTGCCTAGGTGAAGAATTGCCAAATAGGTGTAAGTACAGAAAGGGATGAGAGTTCGTCGATAGCGTCAGATCTTTTAGAAAATATAGAGTTTTTGTAGATTTATTTATGTCTAGGCTTTGGGAGAGTGTGCATTTTCTACCATTTGAACAGGTTTACAGGAATTTTTAATGCAAATTGGAGAAGTGGTTGATTCCGTGGAAGTAGCTTTTGACAGTTCATTCGGTCTTGGTCTTGTACTGAAAGCAACAATTAACCCCACAACTTCTCTTACTGACCAATAACTATACATAGGTACAGTCAGCCTCACAATTATTGGCCACCCTGGCTATACGCCATGGAGTTTATTTGCCAACAACGAGAAAAGGGCAGAAGGGGAGGTTGTTGATTTACTACTTGTTGGCAAAATAAAGTTACACCTCAATTTAAGTAGAGGGTGTTATGATGGTTTCATCCACAATTTGTGCTATCCTTATATAGCTTAGGGTGGTCATTAATTGTGAGGCAGGTATACTCCTGACAAAACCACCTAACGCTGCTTCCGATGATGAGTGAGAGACTACAATCGTTAAAGACGAGTTGAGAGAAACTTGACAAAGTTATGATACTTCTACACGTCTACCCCCCCCCCCCCTTTCTATTTATTATATATCTAGACAGAGCCGAATCTTTATAAAAAAAAGTCTTAAAACGACTAACGATGGCGTTTACAAGGTACTTAACGGTTTATTGTGAACAACCTAAAAATTAACAATAATTCCAAAAATTTTAATTAAGAATTTCTCCCCTAAGCTCCTGTTGTACAAAATTGTAATACATAATATGTACAACAGAAAACAATACTATATGACTATTTTTTATGACCACTTCGGTACGAAAAGCTGACAGTGACACGAAATTAACAAAATTAAGATATTATATGTATGTGGCGTATTGTAGCATAGAGCTTTAGGATTAGCAAATTTAAAACGTGTATGATGAAAAGCCTTTTTAATCCTTTTCTTTTTAGTAATTTTGCTGCTGCATCCTTTTTTTTTCTACATATATCTTGGTGATTACCTTTGAAGTGTATGACAACGTTTTTGTTTCATTTTTACATTTTGTAATACCAAGCACCTCTTCCCATTAAAATTGTTACACATAAAGTCACATTAAAATCAGCATCCTAAATGGGCTTTGTTTAAAGAGTAAATGGGAAATTTTTTAAATAAGCTATTCTTACATTTTTAGTAAACAGTATAAGGTATAATTTGAATAATTTCAAAACGGCACAATATTCTTTTATTATAATTTTGGATTTGCTTTGTTATTCTTCGTTATTATAATAAGCAGTAAACGATAACTGCGAATAGATATTTTAAACAGATTTATACTTAAGTTGATAAAATGCAAATTTGAATATAATTTAATCAACAATAATGGATTTTCGATTTAAACCAATGTCGAGTTTAATAAAAGTGCTTTTTGGTTTCTATTTTATTACATTAAAAATCTGAATTGCATAATGTAAATATTAGCTCTTAGCTATTCCTATTTTTAATCTCAAAAGAGATCATTTACGGGTTCGTTTAATTACCATTATTTTGATAGTTTGCTTTGTTTGAATAGAATAAAATTCGAAAAGTTGCTTTTAGTAATGCCAGAATACAATCCAAAATAAATTTTAGTACCGCCTCTGCTTTTAGCACGGGAAAGCTATTGCGGTTTTATTTTAGATTAGAAACTACCATGTAAAACTAACCTTCGAAAGGTAAAAAAACCCTAAGAGCGAAATCGCGATATTTTAAACGCCATATACGCCTTCGGTATAAGTCAATAAAAAAAAGCTTGTATTTTAAGATCTTATCCACCTAAAAAATTATAATTACGGCAAAGCGTACAAAGTGATTAATGATACATACAGCCCAACTTTTAGTGAGTTCTTGAGAAATTTAATCACAGCAGAAATTAAAACCGATTGTTTTGATTAATGCATCTTCACAAATTGTACATCTTAAAAATTACTCTGATTTCAATGCCTCATTAATTTTTTTAATTTTAAAATCACGTAAATACTTCTCGTTAATTGCTATAGAAACTTTTAGCGTCTGAGTGCTGACTAGACTGATGTTTGTTTTTACATGAAAAGATGTTTATTTTGGTAAATGATAAAGTAGATATGTTTGTTGTAGGTAGGGACAAAAAAGTAAACTCAATATTAAATTAAGTTGCAAAAATAAAATAAGTCCCAAAACGTATTATAAACACAATAAGGAAGAAAGAACGTTCAAGGGAAAATCTAATTGTGTGACAAAGTGCACTAAAAGCTTTGCTAAACCCAGATGCTGCAGCTAAGACAATATAGCGGTCAAAAGGTCAAGAATATCATAGGTAACCTAAAATTTATATCGATTCGAACGTTTTACCCTTATTACTAAACACTAGCGCCATCTACCTAAGGGATGAACACTGAAATATAAATTTCTAACCGAAATTCGCATGCGGTTGCCATCTATGAACATTAGTTCAAAGCATTACTGCATACAGATTACAGAAATTCTGTAAGTGCCCAATAAATGCTAATTACAACTAATTAATCATTAAACAATTTCTAACTCATTACAGCACTTAATCAAGCACTAAAAAGTTAGTTATTAATGAATTTTCTGTAAGCTAGTTTCACAAATATTGGATAGATGGCGCTTACGTATCAAAAACAAAAATCGCGATAATTTAAAACGGTCGCTTAATAATTAATTTACTAGTTAAATTATTAAACTTTTGAAATATTGGAAATAAATGTAAAAACACATTTTAAATTCACACTAAAGAAATTAGAAAACTTACCTACTAAAGTCCAATATATCGAAAATCACAAGGGAAACGGCAAGGAAAATAATTGTAAATCAACAGGCACCTGCAAAGAAAGAAAATGTTATTTTATTGTTATTACGTGAATTAAGATAAATAATATAATAAGGTCAAACTACTAAAAATTATTAAGTGCAGTCAAATAACAATGGGAGAAAATTGGTGCAAAAAAACAATAATTTCACCACTTGCATCAACAATCTTTTTGATTGCAAAAAATAGGTTTAATAGAAAGAGCAAACTCTTTAAATATTGCGATTGACCATAAATAAATTTAAATAAATGACAATTTTATTATCGAGTGTCTGCAACTACAATGAACTTTTGCAATGACCTACCGACTTGGACATGATTAAACTCATCTGTTTGGAAAATTTTTCAACACAATTTTCAGTTTGATTAATGCGTTGTTTTGATTTTCTTTACATTGAATTTACAAAATTTGTTTCACGTATAAATTGAAACAGAGCTTAAACGCTCTGAAAAATTATTTAGGAAATAAAAGTGCGATATATAAAACTAATAATTTTGCAAAGCTATGTAGTTAAATTTGACTTAAAGGTGTTTTGAAAGATTTGGAAAGTCACATACAAGAGTGTGACTGATTTCTTAAGTAACCCTAAAAACAAAAAAACTTGACGTAGGTGAGACCATTATTTAGTATTGACATGTAAGGGTTCGTCAAGGTGTGTTCATTTATCAAAAAACTCCTTTTCAGAGAAGAGAATTGGAGTGTAAAAAGATCAGCGATATATCTGCAAGACTTACGTAACCGGACAAAATATTAATGTGTGCATCAAAACTTTTCTATGCATTGCAACTTTTGTAATTGCTCTCTCTTTCTCTCAAGGCACTTTGTATGCATTTTAATACCTTGAACTTTATTTACTGATTACATTTTATTGATTTACATAAAATGACCAGCAATCAAGCAGTGGTGTATTTGTGAATTTTCGCTAGGGGGGTCTCCACTCTTCAGCTAACACTTTGTCAGACGTCCATCCAACAAGCGAAACACTTGAATTTCGTATTTATGCTACGAACCGTCCTGCCAAAGAGTTGGCCAAATAATACTTAAAACACGGATAGAAAAACGAAGCCGATCTGCATCGGTCTGAAACAGTTTCCTAGCACCCAAAAGTGACAAGCGCTACAGAGCATACTACCAGGAAGATACTGAAAGCCAAAAACGTACGACCACGTAAGAAAACTGCGTCAGTGGCCTCTCTCTTCATAGAGAGGTCTCGGGATCTGGTGAACGAAGCCCTCTTGTTTCTCCATGAATCCTCCAGTGGTCTCTTTTGTGGTGAAGAGAGGTCTCGAAGCCTGGTCGAATACTGCGCTTCCTCAGGACTCGGTGGTTTCTCTCTGCAGGGAGAGGTCTCGAGGCCTGTGGGTAAACATGTCTCATTCCTCCAGGATTCTTTTTTCGAAGAAAGGTCTCGAAGTCTGGTGGACTCGGCAAGTGCCCTTCGGGTCGCTAGGAAGCAGTAGCATCTTTCGTAAGGAAGAGGTCTCGAGGTCTAGTGAGATACTCCCACGAGCGTTCAACGGTCTCGAGGTCTGTGGGTGTTCGTTTGTTTTATTCTTTCAGGACTCTTTTCTAGAGTCTAAAAGAGACTCTTTTCTAGAAGAGAGGTGTCCAGGTCTGGTAACAAATCCCTCGTCCCCCAATACTCAGTGGTCTCTTTCTTCGGAAAGAGGTCTCGAGGTCTGGTGGAAACCCAGTGGCCGAGTCATCTATACTTCTATACTAATATATAAAGTAAGATGTTTGTGGATATGTATGTGCGTTACTTAAGATCTCGCGAACCACTGAACCAATTTTAATAATTCTTTCTTTCCCATGTATTTTCGAGGGTAACATAGGGTATGTATGATTACGATATGTAAACTGGGGGCTGAGAAATTGGCAAAAATGTGAAAGAACTCCCAAAAACTAAAATTTAAAACTACGTTATACAAAAATCTACCATGAACAATAAATCACTTTTGAAATGGGTAATATTTATTCTTTTATGGTTCCAAGTTAGTTAAATTCTATAATTTATTCACACATAATTAATATTTCAAACCTTACTTTTACAAATCTACCATAACATACTGGGCAAGAAATGTAATGCCTCTAAATTTAAATAAAAGCAGGTGGTCCTGAGGTTCTGGTTATCCCGCTGGCGGCGATACTGTTGTTCGTGGGGCACATGACTTCCAACTGAAATTAAAGAGATTTATGGGGGGGTCCTTTAGGCGGCGGTTTTGGTGATCCCGGTGACGGGGATGTTGTCGTTAGTGGTGCACGTGCTTCCCAATTTAAGCGGGTGGTTGTAAAGTTCCATGAGGCGAGTATTCTGGTGATCCCGGTGGCTTCCGTTAATAATAGTGGGCGTGCCTCACAATTAAAATTAAAGCGGGTAGTTGTGGTGTGCCCTGAGGGGGCGGTGCAGACGTTAGTGGTGCACGTGCCTTCAAATGGAAATTAAAGCGGGTAATTGTGGGGTGCCCAGAGGTGGCGGTTCTGGTGATCCCGGTGGCTTCGGTGCTGTCTTTAATAGTGGACGTGCTCCACACTAAAAATTAAAGCGGGTGGTTGTAAGGTGCCCTGAGGCAGCGATTCAGGTGATCCCGGTGGCGGCAGTGTTGACGTTAGTGGTGTGCGTGCTTCCCAATTTAAATTAAAGCGGGTGGTTGTAGGGATTCTTAAAGCGGCGGTTCTAATGATCTTGGTGGAGGCGGTGCCGTTATTGCTGGTGTACGATAAAGTACCTGTCTCCAACTGCACTTTGTTTCTAATAGACATCATGGCGGCTTTTTTTCGCTTCTATTGTTTTTATACCACGTATGGCCAAAAATTTCACAATACCGATTTATTGTTACATTGTAGAGTATGTTAGGCTCACATATACCTAATTTAGATTTGATGGGTTGTGCCAAGGTTTTTGCAAACTAAGGAGCCGCTAAATCAAGAGGCGAGTGGCGTAGCCCACGGGTCCTGCTAGTATATTATATAGAGTTGTATTAGGTTCATGTACAGTACTCGAATTGTTTGTTGGAACGAACCTATTTTGTTAATATTTTATTTTTTCCATTAATCGAGTTTATTTTTTATTGTACGCGTACCTCGGTGCAAATCATTATTTTGTTAGTTATTTCGAATAAACTTTTTTAATTTGTTATTTCAATCAAACCTGTGTTTCATTGATAGCTACAAACCCCTCCCTTCTCCAACTTTGATTAATGCTAAAGGGAGGTTTAATGTAACACCCAGGTTTTCGGTGTTACAAAAAAAGCAAAACGCAAAAGTTCTACGCCGCATTTGTAAACAAGAATAGCAGCTTAAAACTCGTGCGTTGAAATTCTGAGCCCATTTAGCACTAATTCACTATTACAGTTAGCAAGGTGTAATCAGAAAGAATGAAGGAATTTTTGTAGGGATAGTGGTGGGTCAATTGTTAGAGGGCGCCACACAGTTGACGCTCCCATTGCTTATCCCGTTTACGTACGTAACAAAAACTATAAAAAAAATATTAAAGTAACGAACAACCTCCAAGCGATTTTCTCAATTTCCACCCACATTTACACCTTTTATTAATTCAAATATACACATAAATTAATAACGTTTCAATAAATTTTAAATTGTATCATATCAATGATCTAAGAAAACTTAGAAGGTAACGATAAAAATGATTCTAAAAGGCCCTGTGTTATGCGGTCTCAAAATCAAAATTTTATTGTTCACTACGTAAAAACTATTAGAAGAAGATTATGGTGAAAAAGCCATCTAAAATTCTATTGAATAACGTTTACAATGTTATCAATGAAAAAAGTTCTGAAGGCGTACGAAATATAATGGCGAAATAAGTACAAGACGGTGATATTCAAAAAGGGTAATTGAAGTAAAGGAGTGCCTTATATATTGACTGCTTTTGCAGTTGACTGGATTCACATAATGTAACTTGAATGTAATACATCAAAAAAGTGTGACAGCATAACTCAAACAGCCTCCTGCTTCAATATTACGTGTACTATTATAATATGGCTATCAGTTGACAATAGGTGACAAGATATATCTACTTAACATTCAACGATTTTCTATTACCTAGTTCTCATTCAATTAATTCAGTTAATAATATTAATCATTTGTTGGATGGATATATGTCAAAAGCTTGTCAAAGTTTGTTAGATGTTTAACAATTGAATCTTTTCAAATTCAATCAAATGGCTAAAACCGCTATGAAATTTAAAAAAAGTCTCCTGGTAATTACAATAAAAAATTGTGAAAAGGGAAAAATTGTAATACATTTTTAATGCAAAGTGCATAGAGTGTATGTGAAAAGTCAATTGAATTGTAATCTCTCCATGAACTAATTATATGAAAGCGAATGCACATTTAATACAATTACACATTTATAACATTAAATTTATTATTGTAAAATAATAAAGATATCGATTGCTATAATTGTACTATCTATTTCTATTACGGTCTGAGATAAGCAACAATGGCTTTCTTATTGCATTCTTGTAATTAAAATGTTTATTGATAGTGGTCATTTAAAAAACTCTGATGTGGCCATAACAGGACTTTTTGTAAGTATTATAATTTTGAAAACTTGCTAGATTAGTTTTAATTTGTACGAAAAAGTGCTGTTATAGCCACATCATTTTTTTTAATGCAGTTGTATTTAGATCTAAGTACGAGGAAATATCAAGAAAGAGAAAATGATAGTTAAAAAGCAAGAAATTCAATTAGAAAAGAAAGATTAAGAATGATTTAAGAATGGCGTTTGTTTCACACTTAAACGTTTAACTAAAAAGTCAAAATCAGAGTCGTAATTACAAAAAGCTTCCAGTCTTTACTGGCAGTGAATGTCAATAAATTGGCCGCGACTTGATATATGTTGTCGTGAGAGTACGGAAACTAGAATCGATTCTTTACCCATTGTCGTTTTCAATTAGAAACGAAGAATTTTCAATAAAATACGTTTCTGTCGAATACCAACCCTTGTCCACCTAAAACACTTCGTTTGGATAGCAGGTTGGATGGCGAAAGATAGATCAAAACATCCAAGTGTGGAGATTCAAAGTATAATGACAAACATTTACCCAACTAAACCAAACTTCAACAAAAAAAGTCCCACCAAGTTTGCTAAAAATTGTAAATTTAACCTAATTACTTAAAACTTATAAAAATGTAAGATAAACTTGTTAAATGTAAAGCATCGTTTTGACTCGCACAAATACATCAACTTCTTTACTTGATAAATATGAATTTTTACCCCTACATCTCTATATTCGAATGTGCGAATCACAGAGTTTTAAAATGGCTCATCAATCATCTACTGAATTGCAAACTTTGACAACTGAACAAATCGCAAAATTTTAGATAAAAATTGCTTTCAGATGTAGGAGCCTGTAACCCATTTACAAAATCACATAAAAGTTTTTTTTTCAAATTTTTTCACTCTTTTTTTTACAAAATTAACAAACTTAATAATGAGAAAAGTTTTTTTCTATTCATGTCAAATGGTGTTTCTTAAGTTAGGTAAGCCACAAAAAAATATTAATTAAATAACTTTAAAATAACTTACAAAAGTGGAAGGAATGTACTGTACAGTAAGGTGATTTAACATTAAATCGATATAAAATGTAATGTAAAAATTTCCAATTGAAAAGAATTATGTTTTAAATTTTTCTTGTATTGAGAAAAATCTTCGTAATTGAAAAATTGATTGTGGCGTGTTTACAAAAAGAATGGCGCTTTAGAATGCACACTCCCATACAGGAAACCCTTCACACCAGACACGCGCTGAAAATTCATCAAGGCTCATTGTCTTCTAACGTAAAAATGTAGACGTTTTTGACGCTTTCTCCATATCACAAAACTATAATTGCAAGTCAGCAAAAAGAAGATGACCTTTACCATCACAGCTATTCATAGGTGAACCTACAAGGGTTCTGATAATACGATAAAGGCAAACTGATAATCTAAAATAAGGATTGTTATGGTGGAGGGTCAAACGAGATTTACGCGTACGTAGGCCACTAGATCGGGCCCATTGTGCTGCCTCCTTTTAGCAACTCCTTCCGGCTCTTCAGTCCTTGATACATCTCAATCTTTGGATGAACTCAAGTATATTAGCGGACGAAGAGTCGCTGATACTGATCTAACAAGGCCAGTATTCCCCATGAATTCCCAACATGGATACTCGAATTAGCGTTAACGCAAGGCAGTGACAAAGCACGTGTTCTTACAACCGTAAGTAATAATTAGCGTACTTTTTAGATAGTGCTTGCATAACTGTTTTAGCAAACTTGGAGCTGATACAGTTAGCCCAATGTTTATTGTGTGATATCAGCGTGTTACTTTTCAGCAGTGTCGAGAATGCTGATTGAGAGAGTAATAGAGGGCTCAGGGCCAATAGAAAAAGTCGCCGACCCCCCTCTCTCCCAAACTGATCAGCTATTTTATTCCCCTATTAATGACTGATAATACGAATTGAAAAAAGATTGATAAATCATCATGTAACTACGCAAAATTCTTTGGGGGTTGTAGCAATAGAAAGACAATATTGAGGACAATAACAACCGATGCACCACTGGTAGAGTTTACTTTTCCAGATCCTAGAATGCACCGTACGTCAAGAAGTATCTCCTTTGTCTCCGTAAAAACACTCTAACATCCGCGTCAGTTTCAACACGATTCTTCCATCACCAGTCGAAGAAATACACTAGTTTTAGTCTGATGTCTAGGCACGGGTGTTGCCACCGGTGTCTGTAGGCACGGTAAACTCTTCTTTTTCTATTTTCACCTCTGATACCCAGGTAGAAGTGAGAGGCTAGTAAGAACAAGGGCGTCTTAACTAAAGTACCTAGAGAAGAAGGCAGCGAGAGGCTCTTCATCGTCCAGGTCAGCTTCCTAGAATCCACCAGCTCTAAGAGAGTTGGTTGCAATTAATAATATTGGGGGAAGTTTTTTATTTGAAATTTGAAAGGTTTTTGTACAAAGTCTGACCAAACCGGCCTAACTGGAGCGTCTGAACATCGTTCAGCCTACGCAGGTCGGCCTGCACAGACCAAACCGGAAGGTAAGCCTCTGTGTGTGTGGTGCGGCCATAACTCGGTGCTGTCCAACATTTCTCTTCCGGACCGGACGAGGATGCAATGTAACGACGTAAAATTCTTTGTTCTTTCAATTTAGACACCCCCTGAGAAGTTTAGATTTTTAACGTCAGTGCCGTAATAAATCATATAAGAGAGCCAGCAGTTCTATTCAGTTGTAGATGTAGACTACTCTTCATACCCTAATATACCCAAATCTGAATTATTCGCTATAGTCATTCTTCAGAAGATTCCAACGAAATCCAAAAGATTCCAAGTTAAAGTTGATCCTAAGGGAATTGTGCCCGGTTAAGAATGCCGCACTGCTAGCTCCCAAGTCCTTCATGCCTTATCCAAGTGGTTCAAGAAGAGTACGGTCGGATGACGCAAACCCTGTGAGAACTAGATCACCGTGCACATTTTACAATTCTCTAAACGTTAGAGAGAGGAGCAGGGCGATTGGATGGCCGGTTCCTTCAACTTTCAAATTCAGCCTAAACACTTCAAGACCGCTGCAGATCGCCAAGTGTCTAGATGTTAACCGCCAGAACCTTTAAACATAAACTGCAGGTACTGTTCCTAGCCCACTAACAAATGGATGGCGTTTGGCAACAATGAGTTAATCCACAAGAATGTAGTTTTCCAAAAATTAATAAAACAATTGAAAATACTGTAGTAAATTGGCGTTTTGAAAACATCGTCTTTTATCACCATCACCAACAGTTGGCAAATTAATTTAACCAACAGTTACTGTTAGTTAAATTAATTTGCTTGTTTTAGAAGACATCATAAAATGACATTTTAAAATGAAAAAGTTAAAAAAAAACAAAGTGTGTTAGATTGCAAAACGCCATCCAAATGATCTTTTCTAAGCTCTGAATTTAAATTTAAAACAAGAATTAATTATAGAAGAAAAATTAGTTATTTGATACACCAACAAAAAAAGTTAATATTAACAGAACAGTCATGTTAATAATTGGTCTTTATAAAAAAACTTATTTGAGCACGTCATGAAAGATAGCAAAAATGAAATTCTTTTGCAATAATATACAAACACATGTGTTTCCGAGTGTGTTCCAGTAGCTTTAGAAAAAGAAAAGAAAACGAGGATCAAAAAGAAAATTGTATGATATCTTACTTGATTTTATAACAATAGAACAAATTTTCAATTTTCACACGAACGAACAACGCACTGAAATAAAAATACGAAATTCGACTGATGGCAAAAGTTAAAATTAATTAATCCTAATAATCGAATGCCAATTAGTTGATTAGTTGATTAGTACGTGCTCGTGAGTGTAGTTTGCTTAAAATTTTAATTGGCAGCAATTAAGAGAGAAAGAGATAATTATTATTTATATGTGAAAATGATATATTAAAACCCTTTAAGATTCATAGTTAAGAGAAAAGAATGCTTTTAGTGCAACTTGCAAGTTTAAAGGTACTTCTACTTTACTTAACTAACATAGCAGTTAATTACTAAATGACTATCAATATTAATAGTTTGAAGTTGACTTTAATGTTCGAATTCAGGAACCAACCTTAATATAACCTTTCTTACAAACTCTTGTGGAAATGAAGTTTCACTTAACTTTGTGGAGTATTATCTAAAATCTTCAAAGGTGCAAAAATTGATTAATAATTAACTATTTTAATTTATTTGTCATTATGGTTATTTAAATAATTTGAAAAGTTTTAAATGTACATGTATAGGAAGGCAAGCAATGACATTTCATTATTCTCAGCACAATCTTTTTTCTGTTTTTTAATAAGTTTTCTATGTTGCTAATATTCTTATAGCATAAACATTCAAATACAAAAATGAGAAATTTTAAATACATTTCAAAATGAGCACATTTTTAGACTTTTTTTCCAAATCAAATTCTACTTCTAACTAAAAAATGTAGACTTCGTGTTGATCAATTATTTAAAAATTGTGAAAAAAATCATTTTGAAGATGGGAATATTTTTGCACACCTTATAAAAATTAAAGGTCTCTTCGCCACCACAGAGCTGTTTCTTACAGACAAACAAGAAAATTGAAAAATAAAAAAAGGCTTACAGAGAAAATGAAATAAAATGAGTCGACTCCGAAGGCCTGGCAATTTTTATGTCTAAAAAAGTTATAGAAGCTTATCTTTGGTTAAAAAATACATTTTATTGAAATATAATTTTGAATTTTGTTTTTTAGCAAAACACGAGACGTGTAGATGACACTTTGGTCTTCCCCACTAGCTCGGAATTGAACTAATACTATACAATCTATGTAAATTACACGTAGTAATAATTGGGGATTATACTGTTATTTAGGGGAAACTTCAATAGATTAATCCTTCCCCCTTTTTACGTTTTTTTTGTAGCTTCAAACAAAAAGCTTTGGCGCTCAGTTTCAATTAGCATCCAACCTCTAGTTTCTCTAATCCTGGGTTAATATAAAACGTTAACAGCCGGTACTATTTAATGTCCAATTTGACCTGCTCAGTGCCCACAGCTGTTTTTGGCCAATCAGATTTGATTATTACTTGGGTGACAAATCAAAAGGTTCATGTCAAAGTTAACGTCGAAATTAGTTAAGCAAGAACTTTATAGTACAGGCTGTTACAGTAATAATGAAATGACCCATTGAGACCACATATAGACAATCAAACACAAACATAAGCGTCGTTACAAAAAAATCCTCCAAAAATTTACGATTGCCCCAAAACAATACATCATGTCTCTGGGCATGTCTCCAAAAAGTTCAAAATGCGACAAATAAAGCAAGTTTAGTCCCAAAAGTGTTTCGTTAAGCTTAAGGCGCTATCGAGCGTCAAATATCTATGCTAACATACGGAAATTGAACAACAAAGTTATAATTCAGAACGTTTATCTGTAAAAAATGTTTTTTAGGGTATAAAAAAATTTATAAAACAACACACCTTTTGACAACAGAGATTTACATCTCACGTAAAGAAAAAGTAAAGAAAAAAATGACGTCATTTTTTACACGAAAAACACACTTGTATACAACGAAAACATAAAAAACAAAACACAGTCAAGAGAAAATAGAAATGTGAACAACATGCGTTATGGTATTTTCCAGTTCGCCTTCGGGTTATTCCCCGAGAATAACTTGCAGCCAGGCGGGGGCGGGACCGAAAACCGCGCGCTAGTCTTTACCATAGGTCGCGTCGTTATACTCGGTCTGCCAAACCACAAATTTGATTTTTGAGTACCTTAAAAGCGACTCGGTCGCTATAGTCAGATTTTTTTGCATTGAGTTGAATCAATATGGTTGAATGCAAATTCAACCTAATTTTCAAATTAAAAGCGAATTCGATATTCGCGGCTTGCACTGCATGGGCTATGTCCCAGTCTTGAGTTAGCGCAAATACCCTTTTCCATAACAGTTATGTCTAGACATTAGTTTTAGTTAACAATAAGATTTTATTTAAATATTAAGCCTCTTTTTCCTTTTCTTTGTACTCCAGTAAATGCATTTCTTCGAAACTTTCTCTAACCGTAATTCTGGCCTTTCCTAATAACTTTTCAAACCCTCCAATCCTGAATCTTTCAACTCTTCTTTTCTTCTCACTATTTCTGTAATTTATGTTAAGTTGAAAATATGTAAGTTTAGTCTTAGTCGAGTCAGGTAACAAGTTTAATAAAAAGATTCACGATCATAAGTTGATTTTTAGATCTTAAGCTAATTCGCGAGATCCCAAAACCCCGTTAACGGGTAAAAGTTAACAGTGCCTCATTATTAATTGTATATCTAAGGCTGGTCCCTAGTGATCCCTAGCGATCTCTCGGATTTTTGGTGTTTCCTTATGGGAGTTCTGTGCTTTTGATAAAGTCCAGAATTTTTCCTATTGATAAGTTAGACAGTTCTCTTTGGAGCATCTTCTCTTTCCAAAGAATGTTGTAACGATTTCTTGCGAAAGCCTCACAGTGTAGTAGAAGATGAATTGGAGTTTCCTCCTCCTCTGCATAGTGGGTCTCCTTCTAAGTCCCATCGTATACAGGTGCTTTTTGAGCTGAGATGGCACGTTGTTATTGCCGTTGCCAGTGGTAGTTCCTCTCTGCTCATTCTGAGTAGAGAGCGAGTTCTTTTGTTAGAGAGTTTCTCTAGTAAGACTTTAGAATGTCCCTGTCCAGCAGTTTCCCTCCAGTGTTTAATATGCCACTTCACTAGAAGTCGCACTTGTCTAAGGTAGGCCTGTAGGCATCCAAGTTCGCAAGCAAATGCGATCGTCTGTGGATGAAAACTGATGACTTATCATACCTCTGGAGCGGCATGAAACATATCTGCGGCGACTTGAAATTTGCATGACATACAAATGAAATGATAACAATGGATGCACGTGTGTGGGTGAAAACGCTTGGATTGGTATAGTGTCCCCAAAGACTAATTAAAAACTTAAAAAATGGTAAATTCAAAATTAGAAGAAGTGCTTAAAACATTTATAGCTTTTTATAGACGAAATGAATGTCTATGGCGGGTAAAATTTAAAGAATACTTTGAGGGAAAGAAAAAGAGGAGGCATGCAAAGAACTGCAGTTAATTTTACAAGAGCAAAATCCATCTTCAGCCATAGAAAACGTAAAAAATAAAATAAATTTCTTAAGATTCCATTGTAATTAGCACAACTCGTGAAAACTGACGCGATGTCTTTCGTATCTACGTGAATTGTATGTGGTGGAGTATTGCGGGCCATTCACGTTCGCACTGCCTTAAGGCAAGCCTGCAGGTATCCAAGTTCGCAAGCAAATGCGATCGTCTGTGGATGAAAACTGATGACTTGTCACTCTTCTGGAGCGGCATGAAACATAATGCCATTCACGTTCGCACTTGCCTGAAGGCAGACCTGCATGTATCCAAGTTCGCAAGTAAATGCGATCGTCTGTGGATGAAAACTGATGACTTGTCACACCTCTGAAGCGGCATGAAACATATCTGCGGCGACTTCAAATTTGCACGACATGCAAATGAAATGATAACAACGGTATGCACGTGTGTTGCAGGCCATTCACGTTCGCACTTGCCTTAAGTGGCATGAAACATATCTGCGGCGACTTGAAATTTGCATGACAGGAAAATTAAATGATAACAATACATGCACGTGTGTGGTTGAAAACGCGTCAGTCTTCATTTTTAGGTAGGGTAAACTGGGGCAGGTTCGGACGCAGGGCACATTCGGACTTTGCCAAATTTCCGTCAAAAGTTCGTGCTATTGCGTTGCGGAGGTTATAGTAGGTTGCTAGTGAGAAGCGTGTTTGTTGACGGTAGTTTCGCTTGTCTAGTGCAAAAAACAAAATTTTTAGGAAAGAAAAACTGTCTTCCAACAACCTGCAATAATTTTTGAGCTAAGTAACATAAGCTTTCCCGTTTTAATTCCTCGATTAAATTTAAATTTACTGGCGATTGAAATCTGATAACTGACATACATAAACTATAAACGCGTAGTAGTTTCGTTTCACCTAACATCAAGGAAATTTTTTTCTACCGTTGTAATGAAACTACGTGCAAGTGGGGCACGTTCGGACAAACTATGCGTCGGCACATTCGGATAGTGAATTTACGTTTCAATTTCCAGTTTCTGAATTAACTCGACTTTAAAATATTTTCTACGTAGAACCCTTGGCTTCTGACCCCCTCAAATAGAAAAATATTGTTTATTTTATATACCGGCATTGTTTTTTATCAGTTGTATGAATAAAGAGTTTTTCGCCATGTTTCAATGCTTTACTAGGTTTGCCCGAATGTGCCCCATATGTAGTCCGAACGTGCCCCACTGTGGGGCAGTTTCGGACAAATACTACTTTTGAAAAAAAAATCTGTAACAGAAAAACTGTGTTGTTTTACTGCCTTTTCTATATACCGTGTCGTAGGCAAATGATGGTGTTACAAGTTGAATACAAAATAGGCACTACATCACTATAACTAACAGCGCAATCGGTGTTTAAAAAAAATTGTCCGAACCTGCCCCAGTTTCCCCATTATCATTCGAATTGTACGAGCACAACTCGTGAAAACTGACGCGATATCTTTTGTATTTACCTGAATCGTGGGTGGTGGAGTATCATTTCACATTTGTGCGCACACTTTTGGCCTACAAGCCTGCCTTCAGGCAAGTGCGAACGTGAATGGCCCGCATATCATTTACCATTTGCACGCACACTTTTGGCCTGCAAGCCTGCCTTCAGGCAAGTGGACCCATCTGGCCCAGTATCAGTGACACTTCGTCCTCCAATATCCTGGCGGATTGGAATGGCTTTTCAGCAGGGCTAAAGTGACGAGATGATTTGCTCTATAGAGGTAGTGTACCCTCTTCCCTAATAATGTTATATTCAATCCTATAAGGCAGCGATTTGTACCGTGGTCAACCCCTCGATTTGTACAGAACTTTTAGAGAAACCTCTTGTATAAAGGGTTTACTACTTTAAGACCTGTTGACATTTGCATTTTAAATAACAAAATTTAAAATTTCCAAAAACGACAAAAATCCCAAGTAGGTATTATAAAACTATCCAGTCTTTGGATTACAATGGCATGGAATCGGCACAGATATACACAGGTAAATTTTTGTTCATTGTTATATTTAAAGTCGAGGTCAAAGTGGGTTCAATTATATGCATTCAAGTACAGTTAAAAATTAAGTAAAGATTTAAAACCCTTGATGGTCAATGACCATTGCAACCTCATCAGTAAATAAATTGTAAAAAACATTGAAACTAGAAGCCGGAGCCAGAAGTTTTTAAAATTCCGAAAGGTAAATTGAAACGTAAACCTGTCCATTTCATTCTTCTTTTCTGCATGTAAGTACTAGAAGCGAACTAGAAGTTTACAATTTAAATATGGAAAACTCGTGGAAAACATTTGATGAAAATGATCTTCAAGACACCGAGTCATGTAAAATATACATCACAAACCTAAAACGTTTGAAACGAGGTTTGAAATAGGGTTGTATCGGGTTTACGTAATAAGAATTCCCAAGATAACAAAACGGCATTTCAAACAATTTCAAGAGGAACTTTACATTACATTACGTCATAACATTCGTTAAACAATTACAAAACGCCAATTAAAGTAGGTACATGTTTCAAACAAACACTAACTAAAAATCGCTGTAAGATTACAACTTCCACTTCAGGACAGTTTTCAAAAACTAAGGGGCTGTCAAGAGGTTTGTTTCCTGACCTTAAACTTTAGGACCTGGATTTAAATGACAACTGCAGGACTCTTCAGAGAAGTATCTATGGAGTTGACAACGAAAAAGTGCTTTTGTGGTTTTAGATCAATTAAATTCAATTACGAAAAATAACTCACCCACTTCTTTATTATTTTTAACAGAATGAAAGGAGATGTTCCCAGCGATTTTCTCTACATAATCTCGTATAAATACAAATTCAATTATTGATGCAGAGAAAACTAATTTTAACTTTTTTTACCAACCAACCAGAGGAATTTTGAGGGGACGTTTGATGTAAAAAGAGTTGCTGAATTAAAATTAGATCCAAGTTATTTAAAGCAAAAAACGTAAAATATTAATTTAAATTTTTTACTAACTTTCTTTCATGTAGTCGTAAAACGCATATATTTCAAAAGTGACAAATTAAAACAAAAATAGGGGGCCCTAATTGGAGTTCTTTTTAAAGTCTGATACTTAAGCTTGTTAATTACCTACTAATTAAATTTGTAAAATTCGTCACCTATCACCTGTAACTTATGTTTACATGTATTTTCATGTTATTGTTATCTTTGTTGAGTTGGTGACAATTGTCTTATCTATTTAAAATTATTGAATTTTATAAAAATGTAAGTCAATAATAAAATTTTAAAATTGATTATTACCATATGTGAGCCAACGTATGGCTTAAAAATTATATTTAAATAAAATTGTATATAAACACCACATGTGTCATTGCACCAAAATATAAAATTATCCATTTTCGAGTTCTAAATCAAATTTTAGCCACAATTTAAATTAACAATAAATGAGTGGTTTTGGGAGAGTTTTAACTGAATTTAATAGAGAAAAAAATTTATGAATCATCAATAACATCGAACAAGACTAATAGCCTTGTTAATAAGGCCCTTACAATAATAAAACCATAATTAAAAAAATTATCGTTAAAATTAGTTATTGATAAAAATGTTAAAAGTAAACAAAACAATTCATAATCAAAATAAATTGTTTAGTACAAATTATGAAGTCGTTTTAACACGAAAATTGCTTAGCACACAGACAAACTTGACAATTTTATTAAAACAAATTATTTTTAATAATAAGTAGGTGCACTATTACAAAAAACATTGTACTAGTTAATAAATAAAATGCACATAACCAACAAGTATGTGACAATCAACTGTTTTTAGATTACCAGCCAACGTTGTAAACAAATTTTAAATTATATTAAAAGCAAAATAAACTCAAAAATTATTTTTCTAACAACTTACATCAAAATCCTATGTACACCATTCACAAAACAAATTTAATTAGGAATATAAAACACAATTGCAACACTAACAAACGCCATGTTTTTCTCGAATGTCAATGCTTTTTAAATTTGATGGCGCCATCTCGGGGCAACCGGCTGAACTTTGCGTCAAGTTCGATAATTTAATGGACGAAACCTGTTTTATCAAATTGATTATTTTTAAATTTATGTTTATTTAAATAATTAAACTTTATCTATTAAATCAATTGAATGATTTATGATAAATTTATTGTTTTTTTATACATTATTAAAAATTTATTTCCAATTATAAAGTAATTTTTTAACAGGACCGGCTTAGCTTTTTTTTTAATTTTTCCAAGAAAAAGTTATTATCCAGAAAAAATACAAAACAGTTTTTTATTGTATTTCTCGACGTTTTGAGTCCCCCTGATTCCAAGAATTCCACAAAAATTTTTTCGATTATTTTAACAACAAATGTCTAACCTTAGTGCAAAAACTACTGAAGCGATTTTGATGAAATGTGATTTTAGCCACTTATTGATATATTGATAAAAATTATTTCATCGACTTTTATAAAAAATCTATACAGGGTGTTCAAAAATAAGGTGGTTATTTTGGGCGCATATATTTTTCAATATTTTGATAGCTTGTAAAAGTAGCTGTTACGCGATACCAAGCACTTTATATTTTGACTTCCGGTTTAAGAGGGCGATATTTAACAAATGGGCGGGGAAGTTGATATTTAGACATTCCGCTCTTAAGCTTTAGCGACTTTAATATTCGGTTGATATCCCTAATATTTACAATTCCTGATAGGGTAAAGTTCAAAGAAGGCACTAAAGTATTTGTATACCGGGTGACACAGGGGTTTGGAACACTCTTATAACTCCGTTATTTATCAATATATCGAAATGAAATTTGGTGTGGATTATGTTCACATAAATTGAAATTGTTTCAACTACTTGTGAAAATTCTGTTACTTCCGATTACGCCGGAAATGAAGTGAACTTTGATTTCTAAATGGAACACTATATATATTTTTACTTTTTTGAAACCTCCATTAAATTTTGAGTATAGTAGCATCAAAAAAATTAATTTTATAAGCAAAACAAAATTTTTTTTTCACAAAATAATCATTTGTCTAGAGTGCTGTGATGTGGTAAAAAATCATCGGTGAGAGCTAATTGTACTATGGAAATTATGTTTGCACCACAGAAGTTAAAAGTTGGTGTTGTGGAGCTTTCAGAAAGTAATTTAGTCACATTTCCCTCAATAACTTCATTTTTTCAAATGGCATCATACCGGAACAACTCTATCGTTGTATTTAGAAAAAAATACTTTATCTGAGGTGCTATTGTTCCGATATGTTGCCATTTGAAAAAATGAAGTTATAGAAGGAAATGTGACCAAATTACCTTCTGAAAGCTCCACAACACCATCCTCCAGTTTTTGTGGTGTAAACGTAATTTTTATAGTACCAGTACTTCTCAACAATGATTTTATACCACATCACAGCACTCTAGAAACCTGCGTTGTTTTGAAAAAAAAAATTTGTTTTGCTTATAAAATTAATTTTTGTGATGCTACTGTATTCAAAATTTATTGTAGGTTTCAAAAAAGTAAAAATATGTAGGGTGTTCCATTTAAAAATCAAAAATTCGCTTCATTTCCGGTGTAATCGGAAGTGACAAAATTTTCACAAGTAGTTAAAACAATTGCAATTTATGCGAATATAATCCACACCAAATTTCATTTCGATATGTTTAGAAATAATGGAGTTATAAGAGTGTTCCAAATCCCTGTGTCACCCGGTATAAAAAGTAAGAGCCTAATTAGTGAGAAAAATTCAGTTGAACTTTGTGAAATTCAAAAAAAACAACGGATGTTGGGTAGAAACAACATCCTGTCTTTTTAAGTTCAACTGCATTTTTCTCACTAATTAGGCTCTTATTTTTTATATACAAATACTTTAGTGCCTTCTTTGAACTTTACCCTATCAGGAATTGTAAATATTAGTGATATCAACCGAATATTAAAGTCGCTAAAGCTTAAGAGCACAATGTCTAAATATCACCTTCCCCGCCCATTTGTTAAATATGGCCCTCTTAAGTGGAAATGGGATCAAATTTATAAAATTAAATGAGACACCCTATATATTTTTCTATACTTTGAAAGCTCGTAAAATTAGCTTTCTGAAGCTATCAAATTAAATTTTAATTAATAAAAATACAAAATTACAAGATTTGACGGGCGGGAAAAAATTCCTCGTATGGCCACATCCATTGTTTTTTATACAGGGTACTATGAATTTTAATTTTATAGAAGCTTAAAGTGTTAAAGTTGATTTAGAATTTCCTAAAATAATATGTTATATAAGTTAAAACGTATTTATATGCAGCAAGCGGTAGTTGTAGTTTTGATGAACTTTGTAACTCGTAACCATTTGCAACTATTTGCAATTTTGAATGAATGAAAATAATTACCATATAAGCAACAGAGAAATGTTTACTTTATAAATTGTCACACATAAGTACACATAAGAGCTTTTAGGACGTCTTTGTGCACTTCCACCATAACTATCAAATATATACTTTTTCAAGTTGAAAAATTCCATGATTTTTCTTTCGCGTTTTTATTTTTCGGGTTCGAATTAAAGTTAATGGCTTAAATTTAAATCGCATATTTTTGTTGGTTTTAAAAGCTTGGACGTAGCAAGGTTTCGCACTAATGTTACCAATTACAGCTACACTAATCTCGATTGTGAACGCTTGTAGTTAAAACGCACATGTTTAGAATTTGCACTACCAATCCCAAATCCTCACTAATACCTTTATGCAAATTAACCTTTAATAAATTGCTTACAAATATTAAATTTGAACTAATTTCTTAAATGAATGAGGTACGTTTAGAAATTTCAAAATTATGTGATGTGTTAAATGTTGTAAAAGTAAACAATTTAAACTTTTTTTTTTTGGTTTTAATTGAAACGTTAAAATAATCGACGGATTTAAAAAATACGTGAAAGGGAAATACACAATATTTTTTATATTTGCATATTTGTTCTTTTCAACGCTCTGTCAATTTTTATAATCGAAAAATTCGTTAGCTGATTTAAATTTTAATTCAATCAGTGATAATTTTATTAACATGTAGGTAGAATTAATTATCGAATATATTTCACAACAGCATATGTATTGTGATTTTAATTACCGTTATATCATGTTTTAGGGGGTAATTTAAAAACAGAATTATTTGAAGTAACATGGACATGGAGAACATGGAAGAAAGACGAATAGACCACTACAATCTTCTAAAATGAGAGGTTCCCAAGAACTTTGTTGGCTATCGAATTGAAGATGGAAAAAGAATTACAGAATACAGACTTATTATACTAATCAACAGGAAAATTTAAGCATGGGTGTTATTGCTGAAATAGTTATTTACGAATTGAGTGCAGGAAGACAATATTCCCGCGTGAACGCGGTTTTGAAGTACGAGCGACGTAGAGCGAGTGCTTTTATTGTTGCGTTTCTCCGTGGTCAACCGGGAACCAGGAAGCAAACTGTGTGGTTTTGACAGTTTGCTTTTCGGTGCAGTAGACCGGAAAGCACTGTTTCCCAGTCGACCACAGAGTGCATCTGTTTAGAGCATATACGTTCATGGCACCTTCTCCTATCTAAAAAGAGCAAAAAACACTCCCTTCAATTTTTTCTGCTTACTTTGGAACCACCCTGTACAAATGGTTTTATTGAAGACAATTATTTATTTCTGTTTTAATAACAATATGATAATTCTGTAACTTATGAATAATGAATTTAGCTTGACAAAAAATTCTTACACTTCAAAAACTTAATTTATAATTTACAAAATGTCAACACACTTTTATTGCTCTTCTTCCACCTTTATTATTTTGAATTTATTATAAACTAATCTTAGGGCAAACTACTGGTGCTTCAGACAGGAACTGAATTTAAATTTTAAAAACTATAACTTTGGTGTATTTATTAGCTTTAAGTTTGATACGTTTCCTTACGATGTCATGTTTTATACAATGAAGTATACGATGTACAGGAAATTTAGATCGATATAACTCGAAAAATACGACAGATGAGTCGCACGTCATCTCAGTAGCTCAATTAGTTCCATGTTCTTCTATTATGACACTTTATCTCTGTCATTTTCAAATGGTGTACTCTCTACAACACTAACAAACTTTCTGCTTATTTCCTACGACACACCTTATTGAGAAGTTGTTTCAAAACTTTCAACAGATATTCTAATACTTGAACGTAAATAAGAACAGGTAACAATAATATTGTTACTTCGCAACAATTCCAAGTATAACTTTCCAAAATATTAAGGTGCTATCATTGATATGGAGTTTAACTAATTTTAAATTGTGAAGTTGCGAAATAAACGCTTCTTGGAACCGTTTGCTAATTGCTTTACACGAAATGGAATAAACTTACAACATCCAAACCAATTCCATTCAAATTTGAAATAAAGCAACAGAGAGAGGTTTAGTGTTGAAATACATTTTACGGAGACGTGAAAACTAATGTTATTGAGGACCATAAGAACAAGGCGTGAAAATACAAAAATAACGTTTGGAAGTCTTCTAGATCGGTGATTCACAATTTGTTTTTCTATCGGACGCAACAATGGTCTCAAGTTTTAGCTATTATTGGCCGCTCACTTTCTTTTTATGTGGAGATATCTTTTTATAAAAATTTGTTTGATAAAACGAAACAATGGAGAATTTAATTGCAAAATATCAGTTATTGGGTTTGATTTTTTTTCTGAATTGAGTAGAATTTAAAAAAAACTTCCCTATAGCCAATTATTGTTCTTATCGGCATAGCACAGCATTGCCCAAATTATTAGCTTAAACATAATTTTCAAGAAAACGCCATTATTAGACATGCTGAGTAATACTGGGCGTTAACAAATTCATGAATTATTATCTTGAGTTGTAACTAAACGCCAGAACTGTATGACATGCAGACGATGCAGAAGACGATCTAGATGAGTAGATGAGGGTTGACAGAACCCTCCCGATTCAAACATATTTGTTTTGACTGATCCTTACGAGGGAGGATTTCTCGCAAATAAATTGAAAGGAGCCAAACGATCTAAGTAGAAAAATTTAAAAAATCGGGTTAAGTGCAGAAACTGGTAATAGATGTAACATTTTACTTGGTAGCAAAGAGATTCAAGTAGATTTTAATACCACAACTGCTATCTGTCGGTATAAATCTTAAATAAGGGTGGGTTTCATAAACGGTGCTAAGTACGTGCTCAGCACTTACCGAACATAAGTTCAAGATTGCGGACTTACGTCCGTTTCATAAAGCTTTCTCAAACTCGAACAATGGCCAGGCGAACTCAGTCATCGACTCGGTCGATAACCGCCGAAAGCGGCGACTGTTCGTCTGGCCTGTTCGAGTTTGACAATTGGTGCGATTCTATAATTCAAAATTTTTAGGGTCGATCTTACAATCATGGCTTAAGCTGGCCCCAGCTAAAGCGGGTGTGAATGAGCAAGCGCTCATGCGGGTTCATACTCAGTTTAGCTGGGACAGCATGCTTAAGTCATGATTGTAAAATCGACCCTAAGTAACAATATTGCTTTCTATATTTTTACATGTAAATTCCTGTCCCAACTATCAAATAGCAACGTTGTTACGTAACAATTTCGGATTTAGAATCGCACTAATTAGATGGAGAGCTTGAGCTAGCAAATCGAAAACCTCCCCAACTAACAATTTGATGGTTTATAAAAGCTGTAAGAACGTTTACAAAACAATAATTATAAACATTGCTGCAATAAAAACGTTTCCTAAACGTGTATACAACCCTTATGGGGCCCAAATGGGCGCAGGTATATAAAACAATTTAGTACTATAGGTCGTTGTATAACGGCTGTAAACACTCTTACCAGATAGTTATGAAACAATAATAGATATTCAATACAATGAGTTTATAGGTGATTTATAAGAATGACTAGAATTTCAATTTTTTTTGTTTTTTTTTTTATTAAGAGCTTTTTTTTGTTATTTTTTTTGTTATTTTTTATAAACTATATATACAGTGTGTCCCCGGATCGAGTTCACTATAGGTATAATTTCGTATTCTGAACAACTTTTGTTAATGACATTTTGCTGTATTGTTGTCAAAAAAGACACTTTACCTAAACATAAAATAGATTTCTCTCAATTGTCACGACGGCCTTAATTTTCAAAAATTGAAAATATGCTTAAAATTCATTTCAGACCAAGCAGGGTTGAATTCCAAAACATCAAAAAGAAATTCCGAAAATATTTGTCAATTACACCTATAGTGAACTCAATCCGGGGACACACTGTATATATATAAAATATATATAAAAATTTTTGTTAAGAGCTGCAGAAAGCAACATCTAGAAATACAATAATATTTTCTTAGACGTATCTTGAGGAAACAAATTGTTCTCAAGCTATATTACCTTAACCGGTCTAAACGATAGATTTCAAGGGTGATTGAAAAAAAGTTGTAGTACATGACTATAGCCATCATGGCTAAGAATTTTAAGTCAAAGCTTTTTGGAGATGATGCATGGCCTACAGGATTATTTTTGCATACGAAGCGAAGATTACTGTTATTTATATACCACAAATATCATGAAATTTTAATGCCCCGTGCGTTTGCTTAATATTTTTAAAATTATTTAAATTTCATTTAATTATCTGTCAAATATGGCGGCGATTCGGACGTGTTGTAGTTCTTTCAACATGGCCTCTTCCTTATAAAATGCATTTGCCACAAAAGCAACTATTATAGGACAATTAGATCCAGTTAGTGATTACTACAAATTCTGTATACAATATGTGTTGTATCTAATAAAGAAGCAGATACAGGATCGTATTTACAAACATTTAAATTTGAATGTATTATCCAAACATTCAATACAAAACATAGTAATGTATTTTTTAATTTAAAAAAAACAATTATTTTTCTATTTTGATTTTGGGGATGTGATTGGTTGTTGTCCATAAAAACGTGATTGGTTGTTGTCCAACCAATCACAACACATAATTCCAACCTACGTATTACGACATATTTTTCTATAACCTATGCACTCTTTGCTATTACACAACAGTTTCTTAAGGTTTCTATTGTGAGCTACATTTGTACATTTTCATAAGTATGTTGTAAGAGTTGCAGTGAAGATAAGAAGCTCAATTACAGAAATGTTATAAAGCAGTATAGGGAAATGTTGTAAAAAAAGTTTTATAAACGTTCTTAAAACAATTTTATATAAGTCCTATAAACAATTTTATAATTTTGCTGTAAGAACGTTTATGGTACTACTTTAAAGAATTATTTAGTTCAGGGAACAAAATAATGTTTAATAAAGCCTCTTAACAACTAATTAGCACTTGAGGAGCAAGAATGTAGCACTTATAAAAGAAATTAGGTTTTTTAGCTAAAGGTTATAAGACAAGAATGTTAGTTGGGTCCAGCATTTTTATAAAACTGTCAAGGCAATTCGTGATGTAAATTTGGTCTCAAATACTTTTTTATTATACTTGCATTATAATCTGCCAATTTCATACTAAAAAGCGTTCATAAAATCGTCTTTATAGCACAAGTGCTCTATAAAGTCGTCTAGGTAACAACAATAATATTAACTGTTGTGGGACTGTTGTTTTCCAATGTAAACACAAAGCATCTCTGTGGCAACAAATATATCCAAAATCGGCACGCTTAATTTTCATATTTTAAATACCGATTTTTTCTCTTTTATAAAGGTTTTAGTTGCAATATTATAATAAAAAATAGCGTATAATACTCGTGTATAAGTAGACTTTATCGCATACGCGCCGTTACAAGCACTCGCAAGCTCGCGCTTGTAATTTTCGTCGCTAATGCGATAAAGTCTTTCTTATCACATGTATTATAATATACTATTATGTTATAGTTTTGCCACATATCTCCAAAGTTCAATCTGTTTCGGCAATATCTCCAGAACGGTTAGTGATAGGTACGTAAAGTTTTTGTACGATACATTTTTGATTCTAAATCTTACCCCATTCGAATATGCAAAAATACATCGGGCGTTATATTTAAAAAAAACATAAGCTTCGGTTGGAATTATTTTTTGACTCATCCTGTACATACCTAAACATTTTTAAAATGTAGCTCCAATGATCACGTATATTACCATGTCAAAATTGGTTTTTGTATCTCGAGTAATTTAGAAGCTTTTGTAATCAAAATTTTTCACTCAGCTCTCTATGACTAATCGTTTTTGAGAAAAACGCCTGATACGGGTGCTCTGATTTACCCTGTATATACAGCTATACGCTATAGCTTACATGAAAAATAGTTGGCAATACATCATAAACGAATTTCCTCAAAAATCATCAGTTTTTGTTGTATACAATACAATAACACATTGCTTTTGGTATACAGAGAGTTGAATTTTAAAACGGGCTCTCTCCTTATGTTCGAAAAACTATTAAACACTCGGTATTATAACTCTTTTGTAGCGCAAACAGCAAACAAACCTTTAAATTACCCCGTTTTATGTTTCCCCATATATTATTCATATTATTATAACATATGTATTTAAAATTTCTTCACGTGTATGTACCCAAACCCCTTATAAATCTCACTCGGATCACATATTTTACAGATTTATTTTGAATTCATTCTACTATGTATTATTCCGAATAATATTTTCAATGTGTGGCATACTATTTGTACCATTTGTAGCAGAATGGAGCATTTTGATTTTACAACTACCACTTATTTTAACAGTTGAGTCAGTGTTCGCCATTTTATTATATTCTCGATCCATAATTATGTCTTGTTCGTTCTTTTTATTAAAGTTAATATAAAACCTTTTGTATTTAATAAGAAGGCTTAAATTTCAAATACGCTGTACAAAATCCAGTGTTTTTAATTGTTCAAAACTTCATGAAAAAGACTTAGGTATCTACCGTAGTACCTTTGTGGGGTGAAATACAAAGGGAAGCTAAAAATTTTTGTTGCATAAAAATTGGAGCACAAAAGTTAGAATATGTCATGAGATGAGGGTTTTAAACCATACAATATCTTTATATTGCACGACAATAATGTTGCTTCTTTAATACTTTTCGTTTTGACGAGCCTTTAACAGCACCACAGCAGACGCGTTTTTTTTTATTTGTGACGTTTAACAAACAAAACTTATACTTACTTTATTACATTTGAGTTAATTCAAACAAGCCAATTTGATAGTATTTGTGGGGAAATGTATAATATTTGAATTGTTCAATTCGTGTAATATTTGTAATTTGGTTTTAGAAAAATATTTATCTTTTCAGTCGATTTTTAAGTTTTAACCCTAGAACCACACCGTGAAAAAATTGTGCGTATATCACTCCGTGGGGTTGCCGGCGACCCAAGTTTAAATAATGATTTTTAGGCCAATATAAAATCGATATCATAAATCGTATCATAAATAAATAAATGCAGTCTCGTCTCGAAATCGAGACGAAACGAGAAAAATAATCGATTTCTCGTCCATCACTACACGTACAGGCCAGGGCCCCAATTCTCGACCATTTGTTTTCATAACGAAAGTGAGATAACATGAATGGTGGTATGCAGAATCATTGCCGAGCGTTGTGGAATAGAACGTTTGGCAACGTTCTAAAAATGCCATTTACTTGTCAAATATCGTGTGCGGTCGAACACGTCCGAACTGTTTGGGGGCCCTCCCGCAAAATCCAGAGTGGGACTGCTACCGTACTCCTCCCGTTAATAATTATTTTATAACAAAAGGACACGCACTTTTTATATGGAAAAACGGTTTCAGTCAAATTTCATGAAATTTTGGTAAGTTGTTGATCTTGACTTTCTGAACAAAAGTCTCCATGGGCAGAAAGTTCTAAGACCTCACCCTTCTGAGATAGGGGCCGTTACAGTCGTTAGGATAGTTTACCTAACGCCCTCTACCGGCTATACCGAAAATAATATGTTAATAAAATAAGATTTGTTGTTTTATGCGAACCCCCAAAGTTTCAACTAAATCGGTCCAGGGGTTTGAGACTAAAAACTAAAAAACTAAAAACAATGTTCTCTGTAGGAATTTATCCTGATTTTTGGACTTTTTTTGAAACAGCAATTTATTTTCTTAATGATTCGAAACCATTCCTGTGAGTTGGTCTACAAAATCTCTCAGCCCAATTTCGACCGGAAGGTGCTTATTTATCCTTCGACTTTAGTGTACAATTTTGACTTTTTCAAGTTTCTGTTTCACTATTGTTTGAATAACTTCGCTTGTGTTGGTCGGATCTGGACCAAAAAATTTTCGTTTTGTTTATAATAAATCTCTCTTTAAAACTGCCTAGGTTAAAGTAATTTATATAAATTTCCTAACCTCAAAAAAATTCAAAACTGCCATCATTGGTGAGTCATAGTTTCTTTATAGATAACTTGAGTAATAATTAAGGTTATGGTATGAAACTTTAGGAAGTTGTAGCTGATATAGTAACAAATCCATATTACAAGTATAGTCCAAAAATATTAAGAACAACGGCTAAAATTTGCATTTTGGTCCAAATTTTCTTTTTCATGTTTGTTGTGAGGATTTGGTGGTATCGCTATAATTTTTCTGTTAATATATAGGAAATTTAATGCTCTTTCAGATGAAAACAAAAACAATCACATCAGACCGTTTTTCTTCCGATTTCTTTAAAAATAGAAAGAAAATTTTTCAACTCTTCGTCCACAAAACTAATTTTAGTGATCGAAATTTTATTCTTTTTTTACGTTTTTTTGAAAATTAATTATTAAAAACTCCTATAAACTATTTTTGAACATTAAAACTGGTGTTAGGGTCAACCATTTCGACCACTAAAATTGGTTTTGTGGGCAAATAGTAGAAAACTGTTATTTTTCTTTACATCTAAATCGGAAGAAAAAGTGGTCTCATATGTGATTGTCTTTGTTTTCATTAGAAAGAGCATTAAATTTCCAACATTTCAAGGGAAGAATTATTACGATACCACCAATTCCTCACAACAGATATGAAAAAGAAAATTTGAACAAAAATGCAAATTTTAGCCATTGTTCTTAATACTTTTGAACCATACTTGTAATATGGATTTGTTGCTATATCAGCTACAACTTCCTAAAGTTTCATACAATAATATTAATATTAATATTATTATTAATATTAATATTAATTACTCAAGTTCTCTATAAAAAACTACGACCCACCAATGGAGGCAGTTTTGAATTTTTTTGAGGTTAGGAAATTAATATAAATTATTTTAACCCAAGCAGTTTTGAAGAGAGATTCATTACAAACAAAACGAAAATTTTTGGTCCCAATCCGACCATTAAAAGCGAAGTTATTCAAAAAATAGTGAAACGGAAACTTGAAAAAGTCAAAATTTTACATTAAAGTCGAATAAGTGCCTTGCGGTCAAAATTGGGTTGAAATGGTTACTTCACAATGAATGAGAGAAAAATGTCTATTTTTCCTACTTTTAGTTTGTCATTTTTCCTACTTTTAGTTTGTCACTTGCAAAAGTCCGCTCGTTGTAAAACGAGTGATTTTGAATACGAATACGAAACGAATTTGTCGAGAATACCATTTCACGTAAGTTCCTTCTTTATTGACGTCATTCACGTGGAGTTTACAAGCTGCATTTGTGATAAGTCGAAGAATCTCAAGAATCGGGCCCCTGGCACCTGTGCAGGCAAATTTTAATGCAATTGAAATTGGACAGACCAAGTCAAATTCCGTGCAGGCCGCCTTAATCGTGTCCAGATGCTTCGATGTGACCTGTGCACTGTGGAGGTCGCCCTGCACGTGCACAGGCCAAGTCAAAGTCCGCGCAAGCCGCACGAACGATGTCCAGACGCTCCGGTTTGGCCTGTGCAGGCCAACCGTAAGTAAGTAGAGGCTGATTTTCACATGTAGGGCCATGCTAGTGTCGGGCACATGCCGCGTCGTTTCCATGTCAATAAAAAAACTGACGTTTCCTGAAAGACAGTTTTCGATTTACACATGTCATGACAGATTGAGTTGCGACCGGGCTGCGATCGATCTATTGTGCGTCTGAGTCATTTCTACGGTAACAAGCCAACCACAATCTTGCTCCAACCCGTTGGTCGCTTCTTATATATGGAAATTTAAAGTTTTTAGTAACCACTCTATATAGGGTAAGTGTCAAATGTGCATATTTAGATACAAATCTGCCTATATTATGAAAGAAGAAGGGTTAATTATATTAGTGCAACATTATTAGCGACAACAACATAATTGCAACATGAATGCAACACACTCCTATGTGAAAATGCTCGCGACCGCAGCACAACACGACCACGACACGAGCATGGCACGAACACAGCTTTATATGTGAAAATCAACCTTTAGTCTGTGTGTGGTGCCACCTTTATACAATATACATATGTAGTCCAACAATGAGGGTAGGGTAGTTTTGGATTTTTCATATTTCTACCACCCTCAATATAATCTATAGTTGTTATTAGCGCAATGATGGTAATTTTCCAAGAACAAGCTAATTCTTTTGAAAATAAAACGGTTTTATCACAGATTAAGCATCAGCTACACGTTGGCTTTCGTAATCATAATTATTGCAAGTCAAAATTTCCGCATTTTTATTATAGAAAATATTTTTCCATAAGTATAACATTATCGACGTTAACATAAAGACGTTAAATTTGAAAATTTTTACACAAAAATTGCCATAATATTTCAGTTAAGTTCAAAAATATAAATTGAACGCAAATATTATTTTACTATCAAACTTGTAAATAGTTTCACTTTTGAAATTCCTTACTACTTTTTACTTTGTGTTCGAACGAACGTTTAAGTTATCCTCCATTACATATAAGAGCCGAAGTACTAATGAGACAATTATCTTCTCATATTGTAATGGGTTTATTAGATTACAAAACGTTGTTTAACAAACAAGATTGTTATCCAACCACACGAGAGAATAACTTTAGCAAGTTTATCCGTTATTTATCAATAAAAAGTATATAATATTTGGATTACTATACCTATTTTGTGTCCAAATTAGTTGCTATATTTAGTTATTAAATTCGTTGTGGCATTGTGGATGTAATTGTGTGATAAAACACTTTTGTAGCGTTGCTTCCTTGCCATTATATTGATTTTTTAACAGTTTGTTTAAGCACGTTTCGTTTGTTTCCATTAATATTGTGCGAAAGTTGTTACCGGTTCACATATATTGCCAAGCTTTTATTTATATTCCACAGTTTAGGGGTTTTATATTGTTTTTTCTTTGTGACGACTTGGAAAATGATAATACTTAAGCTTAAAAAGTATTAGTTTGGTAGTATATAAATTACGTGATCTAATTTTATTGGAAATTTATTATTGTCTTATCGTGGAAAACCCGATATATAACAAATTAACCACTTATAAAGGCGCACCACTAGTTTAGTTGCCGCGATTCCAATTTGCTATAAGCCACTTTGTTGTAATACGTGTAAAATTTCTAATAATGGTTTGTTAAGTAGCTAAAGACTTAGTGGTTTTAGCTTCAAAATTACTACTATTTGTTTTGGAAACAATAGAAAATTAAAAAAGAAGGCTCTGCTTTGGGAAACTCATTGGCTCATCACTATTGTCTATAGTTTTCTCATTATCACTCAAAGAACTCAAGATAGTGTTTATAAGAGTGCGTGATGAAATCCGCACCTGTAATTCAGTTGGGACTCTTTTAAGTTAACGACGGTACTTCAATTTGAATCATCACTTATAAAGAGGCTTAGTGCGTGGCCACGTCGACAAACCGCACCTAGCACTACCCCTAGCACCGCACCTTTACTTAGCACCATCGCCTAGCAAACTCATGTATAACACAATGCTTTATTTATTTTTTCATTGCGGTGCCAGTGGCAGTGCGAGGTACGGTGCGTCGACGTGGCCACCCACTAGGACAGATACTTATTTAGGCAGGATAGTGGACGTAACCCATACCGTCTGCATCTGTTAGAAGAATTTCAGCTGCTATGAATTTGAAAATTTTCCTAGATTATCATTAATACGGCCCTGCACTCGTTATGAAGCGAAATTAACATTACGTTGAAGTTTATGTACAGACCAATTATTAAATGTAACATTTATAAATAGGCAAATAGCTTTGAAAAATTATAATATAAAAAACTAACTGTAAATATAATTTAAAATTCTTTTTAATACGACCCTTACGCCTCAATAAAACCCTTACGAGTACGAGAACAAAGCTGAAGAATCTTATAACGTTCGCTTTGGGAGTAAAGCGAAAGGCATGAATTTTAAAGCTTTAAGCCATTCTTTAAGAATTGATAAGAAGAATTTCGTGCCAAGAAAAATTTGCATCATAAAAGAATGAAGTGATCTCTCCAACTTACGCCTCGCTAGTAAACATGAACGAATCCTACAAATTTTGTTTTTAGTAATTGTGTAGGCTTAACTGACGAAAAAAAATTTTTTGTATGCTTAATTAAAACTAAATAGCAGCGATTTTCTAAAGACTTTTAAAATTTATTTTGTCGTGTAAAATTTAAAACAATACTTTGAAATTAAGTTAAAGTTTTGAGTGAAAATTTGTGTATACTTTTGCTTTAAGTGCCCACTTTAGTGAAGATATTTTGACACAAATACAATAAAATTGTTATTTAATATAATAAGTAGGTATACTTAAGACCCTTTAACATAACAGCCATAACAACAACGGGAAAGTTTGGGGCTATTGTATTTGAAAGAATGAAAAGAGCCCTAAATATTGTAGAGAAATGGTGTTTAGAAGAGGACCTGACGGTTAATCCGACAAAAACCTCGTTAATCCATTTCACAAGGAGAACAAATAAGACTGATGGTAATAGAAAGGTATACCTATTCGATCTGCTTCTGGAAGCAATCGGAGAAGCCAAATACTTAGAAGTTATCCTTGTTAGTAAACTAATCTTCAAACCACATACAGTGAGATTTATTTAAGACTGGCCATAGGATTTTACGTGTTAATTTTTAAATGCCTTGGGATATTTTATTCTAAGCGGAATATTTAAGTAATTTGTGCTATACAGTTGCAACATGATATGAAGTATAAAAACAATTCCAATTTATCCTCTTGCAAGTAACCAAATAGCTGCAAAATAATAATTTTCGAACTTCGTTAACATGTTTTTTTGGTTAGTTTTTAATTTGTAGAAGGCTAAAATTTCACTTCACGTTTGTAGTTTACATCTTCTGTCAAGTAAAATTTCAGCCTTCTACAAATTAAAAAGTAACCAAAAATACAAGCTAAAGGAGTTCAAAAATTGTCTTTTTGCAGCTATTTGGTTACTTGCAGGAAAATAAATTGGAATTGTTTCGATACTCCATATCATTCTGCAACTGTATGGCACAAACAGTTTAAATATTCTGTATAGAATAAAATATCCCAAGGAATTTAAAAATTAACATGTAAAATCCTATGGCTAGTCTTAAATAAATCTCACTGTATAGACAGTTTAGTAAATAAAGCTGCAAAGGCCTTAGAGACCTGTAGACGAACGTTCGGCAAAACCTAGGAACTGACACCCCACAACAAAAACACGAACAAAAACCTGCAACACAGACTAGGCAAAATCCAAAGATTAGCCTGTCTCAGAATAACTGGAGTAATGCATACTACGCCTACAGCAGCAATGGAAACAATGCTGAACCTCCCATCCTTACATCTGGTGGTGAAAGTGAGACTTACAAACTAATAATCACTCCTCCATAAGAAGAAATGGGCAAAGACATGCCTCAATCCTAAGAGAGATGGAAGAACACCCCATACTTGATGTCTCATAGAATAACCACAGCATAACCTACGGAATTAACATTCCGAAAAGAGACAGGGAGAGAATGGGAATGCAAGGCAGTCAAAATGAATGAACTTGTATTCTACACAGCCGGTTCTAAAAACAAAACAGGTACAGGAGCTGGAATCATCGGGGACGGCAACTTGAGGTAAGGGGTAATCTTAGCCTCGGGGAGTACGTAACCGTCTTCCAAGCAGAAATTTACGCCATCTTAAAATGTGCGCAAATGCTGTTTGCTGATAGAGGATACCGCAGCCAAAAAATCTTCGTAGTATCTGGTAGCCAAGCAGCTCTCACGGCGCTGAACGTCTGTGAGGTGAGGTCCGGACTAGTACCGGACTGCATCCGCAGGCTGAATGCGCTAGCGGGAAAATTTTTTGTCAACCTGGTATGGGTACCAGCTCATGCTAGCATACCAGAGAACGAGAAAGTGGACGACTTAACCTAAAAGGGCAGTAAAATTAGACTCACTGGACCAGAACTATCTTTGACATTTCTTATGAAATGGCAAAGAGAGAAATAAACTCACTTCTAGTGAAGTTAGAACACAGACGGTTCTAAAAACAAAACAGGTACAGGAGCTGGAATCATCGGGGACGGCAACTTGAAGTAAGGGGTAATCTTAGCCTCGGGGAGCACGTAACCGTCTTCCAAGCAGAAATTTACGCCATCTTAACATGTGCGCAAATGCTGTTTGCTGATAGGGGATACCGCAGCCAAAAAATCTACGTAGTATCTGGTAGCCAAGCAGCTCTTACGGGGCTGAACGTCTGTGAGGTGAGGTCCGGACTAGTACCGGACTGCATCCGCAGGCTGAATGCTCTAGCGGGAAAAATTTTTGTCAACCTGGTATGGGTACCAGCTCATGCCAGCATACCAGAGAACGAGAAAGCGGACAACTTAACCTAAAAGGGCAGCAAAATTAGACTCACTGGACCAGAACTATCTTTGACATTTCTTATGAAATGGCAAAGAGAGAAATAAACTCACTTCTAGTGAAGTGGCATCTTAAACACTGGAGAGAAACTCCTGGACAGGGACATTCTAAATCCCTACTGGAGAAACCCTCTGAAAAAAGAATTCACTATAAATTACAACTGGCAACAGCAATAATAACGGGCTATTGCCAGCTTCAAAAGCACCTGTATACGATGGGACTAAAGAAGACTGTGCAGAGGAGGAGGAAACTCCAATTCATCTTCTGCTACACTGTGAGGCTTTCACAAGAAGTCGTTACAGCATTCTCGGGAAAGAGAATATGCTCTAAAAAGAAATGCCTAACTTATCAAAAGGAAAAATTCTGGACTTTATCAAAAGCACAGAACTTCCATAAGAGAAGACCAACTCTGAAAAACAGAATAGATTCGAGAAGTCGCGATGCAAGGAACCACTAGGGACCAGCCTCAGAACTACAATCAATAATTAATAAGACCTTTTATACAATGTGGCTCAAATTGGCATCTAGATATAAATGTCGGCAACGCATCTGTATCATACAAGTAGAATAACTCAACAAGAAAAAATTTGGGTTACGCCACTGAATTCTATTTATATAGAGTGCCTCAAAAATATTATTAGTTATTGAAAATCTTTTGAAGTAGGTAACTAAGATATGAACATAAATTGAAAAATGAGAAATTGGAATTTTTCACAGTTTTTTCTGAAGAAACTAAACTAAAAAAAAACTAGAATGAACAGTTTTCTTTCAAATGTTACAATTATATGAACCTCATCCCTTACAATAAGCAGTATGAACCTCCTGGTATACTATAATCTGCTTATACTATAATCTGCTAATTCCTGCTTTACTCAAAATTTTCCTTTTAAAGGTATTAATAATAAATTAAACAAAAGAATAAAAAAGACCCATAAACTGAGTCGAATCTAAAAAAACACACATCGTCTTAGGTGTTCTTATATCGAAACTTGAGCCGATCAGATCGTAAAAATCTCCTTCATAACATTGACACTGAAAAGTTTTGACTTAAAATCTCGCTCTTGAAAAGAGTAAAAGCTTCTTATCTTTGATTTAAAATTTTTATTTTAAAAATAAAAGGGAAGAAATATGATTTTATTTGTAACCTAAATAAATTTCTGATAGTATTAAGGGATACTGTGATTTGTGTATAAAAAGACAGGCTGTTAGCTTTTAGCTACTATTCGCAATATTTTAAAAGAAGACGGCAATAAATTTAAAGAAAGATTGAGATAACAAAAGTCAAAAGAAAGTAAAATAAATGAATTTCTAGTACAGCGCCTCGTAAGCAAAATCTGTTAGAATCTTTTAATGTTGAAGAATGGATGAGGGTCTTATTGCAAAATCGTTCGATGTATCGCCATCGCCATATTTATCTATGAGTTTGATATCTGCGTACTGGCAATAAAACACATTTAGCTTTTTTTAAATCTACCTATTTCTTATTTTTTTTTACTTTTAAGAAACACGATTTATCATCATTAAATATTACATTATTCAGAAATTCGTAACTTCGGTAACATAATTGATGCTTCGTATTCTTTTACTGCCATCCAATAAGTTTAAATAAGCTCTCACACCCAATCGACTAAATTAGGATAAATAAACTCCAATAAAATATTTTTGTGTACAATTTGACTCTTATGAGTTATGACTTAGGTAATAGGTATGGCTAGGGTATCGACTAATTTTTATATGGCGTTTAAAAAATAACTACACTGTCACATCGAGTACTGAGCTAAAGGCCACAACTTGTGTAGTATGGAAACAATGAAAGATATAAGATTACTGCTTTTAGATTAAACGTTCCACAGCAGACAGGATTGCCAATACAATACATGGGAGAAGAACAATATTACACAGCTGTGTTTCTGGTCGTAACAAATACCTTTAACAAAGTGCGAGCTTGTGTCACATACCTAGTAACATTAAGACAGGGCAGTTAATTTAAATTTAAAAAAATGTTGTCGTTATAAATTTTTATATTATGCTAAGGTAGTATCTCACAACCACGATGTAAGATATAGAAAGGTGACCCAACGAGATATGCTCGTAAGCAGCGCGAATGGTTACAGTTTGTCCGCAAAGTGCAACAGCGACGTCGAGAGTGAGATAGCCTATGCTACCCGTATTGCTTGGTACATTAGGATTGAATCTTAGGGAGATCAGGCGTTTTAAGTTTTATAATAAGTGATTTACCTTTTATTTAGTATTAGTTTTGTATAATTTTTAGTAAATGTTTTGCTCTTGGGTATACACTAGTGGTTAAGCGAGTAACAAAAATAAAGCGAGTTTATTTATTTTAAATAAAAATAATTTACAAGCTCATGTAGCTCTATGTAGCAACCAGGTATCGTTGTGCGTCTCACTCGCACAATCTCATGAAATTTGTTAAACATATAGCAACGGCTTGTTGTTCCTTCTTTATCATACACCGTGCTTACAACACAATAGGAAAACGAGATCTTAAAACTATGTTCAGTTAGATGGGGCATTATGTTGTAGGTGGAGCGAAAATATTACATTTGGAAATTTTAAATTTAATAGAACTTAGTTTCTGGAGGGCTAATTTTATTAGCCAAGTGCCGTCTTGTTGTGCTATATCGGCAAAGCTTATTTATTTGAGAATACATAAAGAAAACGTTTTTGATCATTTCTTAACTTCCAGAAGGTTATTAGCCAAATTTAATAAATTAAAACTCTCACAATTAGCTAGACATTTTCGGTATTCATCCCAAACACTTCCTCATTATATTTTGTTTCTGTCCAATGATTAGAACTCGAGTTATTTCTCTTTGGAAGAAAGTAAACGTAAAAATGCAAGAAGAAGCTCATTTTTGTTAAAATGGGCACTAGAAAGAACGTCGAAACTTCAGAAGTTGCTCATAACATACTCCTCAACAATATTCAAGCATAAAATCGCCAATGGGATCAATTTACCGAAACTCGATATTTTCTCATATTTCTACTCCACTATACCCTCTTAAACTTTGTTCTAAATATTTCTTGAAACAAGCGAGGTCGCCAATTGTTTGTTTATATCAACTGCTGCAATTAAAACTAAAACTTTAGCATTTTACTGTTATGATAGTAATATAGTTTTTTATAGGGCGTTAAAATTCCAACTTTAAGCATAACAGACAACATGAAGAGCTGATATTTAGAATCATAAAGCATATACTACCCTATCTCTTACTGATTGTCTTATGAAAAAAGCGGAAAACTGAAAACTATAAATTTTATTTTAAAATAAAATAAAATGTCTTATGTAATAGTTTTGAAAATAAAACTAAAGTTTAAAACTGGCATGTGAATGCTACAATGCAATAAGTAACCGTAAAACTTTTTCATAATACATACTTCTTTTGAGCTTAATAGTATATTATTTATAAATCAATGAAATGAGCTTATAAATCTTTTTGCTGTGCTTAAAAATTCTAGAAATGTAACGAGTTAAATGCACTTAATACTACAATACTTAGCTGATAATAAAAAGGAAAAATGTGTTTTCTATTTTATTTTATTACAACTTGTAATGCCACTATTTATTTGTGCTTATGGGTCTGAGTTAAGTTTTGTAATTAGTGAGGTTATGTGCGTTGGCTTCGTGTTTCTACCCAATGAACATTTTGATTTTTTAGCTAATTTTCCGAAATTCAAAATAAAATTAAAATTTATTATTCCCGTACTCTTGGAAGGCGATGGCAAACCACCGAGAAAGAAATTACCTACTAAAGTTTCCCAATTTAGTATTTCTGATCCCCCATTAAACTGTAGATTCCATTAAAAGCGTTCAAAGTAGAGAATGTAGAGAAGCCGTCAAAGCTCAATGTGTAAGACACATTAAAAAGAATGGTAGCTACTGTGTAGATGTAGACCATGTCTTGTATTGGCATTAACTAAACGTTTGAGTTTCAAAACCAAATTAATAAACCACTGAGTCTCAATGATATCAAATGTTTTAATTATTGTTCTCAATTCCTCAAAATTTAAAACTGTAAATATTATAAAAATCGTGAGAAGCTGTTAATCGGCTTCTCTTATAATTTTAAAATGTAAATTAATTAAAACTATTTACTAAAGTTTCAAAGAAAAACTCGAAATTCTTTTGGTATTTTTTGTTTGCGTTTAAAGTTAATTGGAATTTATCTCAAAAACTACTTTTCACACAGTTATTTCCAGTGTAAGTTTTAAAAAACCCACAAATATACATATAATAAACCTTCTTAAGTAAAAAATAAAAAAAAACTGTAAATACGGCAGAGAAGAGCAACTTTCTCATTTTAGTAATTTTAAAAGTTTGTATTCTCAAGAGAAGATCTATAAAGAACTTTTCTATCCAGTATGAGTGTCGTTACTTCACATTGCATTGTGCAGTTTATCTCGAGTGATCTTGTGTTTTCTTTTTTCATTTTCTTTTGATAGGTTTCCGTTTGACTAAACTCAAAGTAGTTTCTAATTAAATTAGTACGTGTACAAGATGATTACGTATAACTTTTTTTTCTCACATTAATTACCAATTTTAACACCGCAAATCATCGAAGAACCCATAAATGTTAAACTAGAATATTATATGTGTAAGGTATTTCCGTTCTATGCCTATAAAATATATAATATTTAAAATATATACAAACCTAAATCGAAAATTTTATCAAAATTGATTCGACCTTTTGGGTCATATTTGATTTATAGAAACGGGCATAAATTCTCAAACACACTGATATATTACTACGTATGTGTTTATTTGCTTAGACATTTTTGGTTCGAATGGCTACGAAATAATCTTTAATTGCATTTTTTAAAAGGCATAAAATCTAAAGTCGCGTACACACTTGTACGAACTCGCGTTTGATTAAAGAGCGAACTAGAGGACGAACTTTAATTTAAGTGTAGTACTTAGTCGAAACTATACATAGTTTATGTTATAGGATTCGATTTTAAATCCAAGACAAGAGGTCTAATCAAGTCAATCTTGACATCTTTTGATAACAACTATTACTGTTGATGTCCAATCGCGTAAATCTTTTCCTAAAGAATTTTCTGCTTAAACATCATAAACCAAGTTATAGCACTAATTTTCCTAGAAAAGTTACTTGAGGGCGGAATTTATCTCTGCATATTGGTAAATTTTTGTAAGAAAGTCACGAACCTTTGGATAATACCGAAGCCGATAAAACTAACTTAGGTTTGCATATTTCTCAGATTTTTGCATATTTCTACAACTTTAGCACATTTTAGAATTATTTTGCTGTGAAACATAAATAAGAAGAATTTTCAACGATAGAAATTTTTTGATTGTACTTTCTTTTGTAAAAAGTACTTATAAATAATTAGTGCATAATTTAAAATATCTGTGAATAAATTTGTGCATATTTAAAATTATTTGTGCATATTTTTTTAAAACATCTAAGCATATTTTTAACATTACATAACATAAATAAATCTGTGCATATTTAAAAAAAAATTAGGCACATTTATTAAAAATCTGCATATTTAAAATTATCTGTGCATATTTTAAAAAATCTGCATATTTAAAATTATCTGTGCATATTTTTAAAAAAATCTGTGCATACTTTTTAAAATTTGTGCATATTTTTTAAAATCTGTGCATATTTTTATAAATTCTGTGCATATTTTTATAAATTCTGGGCATATTTTTAAAAAATCTGAGCACATTTATTTAAAATATGCTTAAGTACAGAGTGATTCATTGATATTGATATAGCCGTTGGAAATAAGGCATACATTTAAATATGAAAGATATTCAACTCCTTAAGAAGCATAACCTAAAATTATTTTCATTTCTACAGGGTGTTGTATTTCTGCTCGGAGACAATATATTAATTTTTTTAAATGGAACACCTCGTATATTTTTTTATATTAGACTTGGCATTAAGTCGCCTACATTCCCATATTAAAATTTTTTAATTTATTAGTGGTGTTACCAACTTATTAATTTTTTTCTCTAAAAAATGCCCGCGACACGCATTGGTTTATAAAATCGTACTTAAGCCGTTTTTTGAGGAATAATCTCAAAATTTTTTTCCTAGGTAGTTATGACTATCCTCCATGCTATAAAATTTAAAAAGTTAGAAGAAATTGTACAGGGTATTCATTAATGCGACCCAAAGTTACTCATTTTCAAATGACCATAACTCGTTATTTTCAAATGGAGCACCCTGTATATTTTTACATATTTGGATTCTTGGTAAAATTTAGATACTAAATATGCAAAAATATACTAAGTGTTCTATTTTTATAATTATAAAAAATTACTCTGAACACTGTTCCGTTGAATAACTTTTGTATGTAAATGCATGCTTTATTTCCAACGGCCAGGGAGCTATCTAAAACCGCCGTATCAATAAATCACCCTGTATATAAAATTATCTGTGCACGATTTAAAAAAAATCTGTGCGTATTTAAAACAAATTTTTGCATATTTATTAAAAATCAGCATATTTTTTTATTATCTGTGCATATTAAAAAAAAAATCTGTGCATATTTAAAAAAAAAATTTGTGAATATTTTTATAAAATCTGGGCATATTTCTAAAGAAGCCATACTTTAAAAAAAATTATTTTAAAAAAAAATCTAGGCATATTTTAATTTTTATAAAATCAATGCTTTTTTTTTAAAAAATCTGTGCATATTTAAAAAAAAATTAGTGCATATTTTTACAAAATCTGTGCATATTAATAAAAAATTTGCATATTTTAAAAACAGTTTGTGTATTGTTTTAAAAATCTGCTTATTTAAAATTATCTGTTCATGTTTTTAAAACATCTGTGCATATTTTAAAAAAATCTGTGCATATTTAAAATAAAAATTTGCATATATCATAAATAATCTGTTTTTTATTAAAACAATTCTGCTTATTTAAAATCATCTGTTCATATTTTTAAAAATATGTGCATATTTTTAACAAATCTTCGCATATTTATTTAAAATTATCTGTGCATATTTATAAGAATGCCGTGCATATTTCCAAAACAATTTGCATATTTAAAAAAAAATTGGTTTTATTATCATAAGATCTATTGCAGATTTAAAAAATCTGTGCATATTTATAAACAATCTGTGCATATTTTTATAAAGTTTATGCACATTTAAATAAATCTGACTTGATTTTTTTAAATCCTATTTTTTACAAATATAGGTTTACATATTGCTACAACTTTTGCTTATTTTGGAGAAATTTTGCTGGAGAACTTATAACTAACTAACATTTCTATTTAAGTTTTAAAATTAAAAACTATTTTTTATTTTGCTTCTTTTAGTAAGAAATATTTATGAACAATTAGTGTATATTTCAAAAAAATCTGTACATATTTTATAGAAATCTGCATATTTTTTTAAAATCCGCATATTTAAAATAATCAGTGCATATTTTTAAAAGATCTGTGCACTTTTATTAAATCTTCATATTTAAAATTATGTCAATATTTAAAAAAAAATCTATGCATATATTTAAAAAAAATCTGAGCATATTTTTAAAAGATCTGCATATTTAAAAAAATCTGCATATTTTTTAAAAATCCACAGATTTTTAATATGTGCATCATCAAATCATCATGTCAAAATCTGTGCGTATTTTAAAAATTATATAAAAAAAAATTTTGTACATATTATTCCACCTTCTTATTATCGCTATAAGTAAGTGTAGTATCTCTAATAGTTTTTCCATTAACTGCTTTTAGGAAGTGCACCACAAGGTAGATTAAAATTTTATACACCTATTAAGAGCGGCGTTAAAATGTAACGTTTTTACTTACACAATTAGAGCTATTGAATTTGATTTTTAATGAAACACGAGTGGAAATGAAAAGCAACTGAGCTTAAAAACTGGAGCTTTTGAGGTAATATTGTTAATGACCTAATTGTCACAGTTATTAAATTGGATGGAATATTTTGAAAACGAAATTACGAATAACTTTTTATAATAAATAAAACCTTTTTTATTAATTTATTAGGATATATATAGCAAAGAGATAAATAGTGTTACCTACATTTTAAATGAAACCATTCGTTCGGCACATTGGCAATTCATCAGTACAAAACGAGAAATACAACCATTATTTTATCTATTTGTAATGTATTAGATACTAAACGGTGTTCTATAGTTACTATAGTTTCGTGTTATCTCAACGTAGTTTTCTCATTATTTCTTACGTAAGTGATGTTAATGATAGGTACCTAATTACTTCTGCTTCACAAATTATAGTTTCCATAGACACATATATTCGCTTTTATTCAATAATAAATTAGTAATTAGATTTAATTAACGTTAATTTAAAATAATAGCCATCAGCTACCTTTGTACAACAGTGTGGATTAAAAAGTAAGTAACTTATCTGATGTGATAATAAATGGCTATGTAGTCAGAAAATTAAGAAGAGCTCCAAATAAGCATGTCACCACTGCACTGTAACAAATGAAGCCTTCCTTTTAATTTTTCCCAATATTCCCTACCATTTGCAAATCCGTCTTTGGCAACCTTCGCTTTGTTCTAATCTTGATCCTATAATGTCTTAATGCTTGTACTACTGCCAACTTCATGTCTTTAGAATTTCAGGTCCGGAAGTGGAAGCCAGCGATCCTCGGGACTAACAAGGCTTTCTATGCAGGATGTCTTGAATGTAGCTGTAGCCACACAACACCAAGAAGACAATTTGGACGTTGTAGTACGCAACTCATCCTTTGCATTATATCTTGCATGTATTTTCAAATCTCATTTAAAATTTTATTTTTCTCTAAAGTCCCGTTAATCGAAAACGTGTTCATTACTAGTTATAAAATAATAATTACTACTATCTACCTTTTTAATAACAAACAATATAATCCTTTATGTGGATTTTACGAACAACTAATTTGCAAAAATGTTATTAAATTTGTTTCAATCTATTTAATGAAGTTTTTTCCCGAGCATTATTATGAAAATGTAAAAATTCAGCTAAAATACAACTCGACAGAATAAACTTTATTATACAATCGTTCTATCATTTCGAATAATAATTTTGTGTAAAATATTTTATATGTAGGTAGATGTCGGAATTTTAAATGTAATCCAGAGGATCAACTGTGTTCAAAATAAATATTCCCATGTCACGGTTAAGAACGACTTTTGGCGTTATAGGTATATAATAGTTATTTGTTTTATAAGGAGACAAAGTGACGTTTTGTGTGACAAGACTGTGTTTGGCTGAAGAGCGAGCGTAGCGAGCGAGTCAGGCAATACAGGCGAGTCACACAAAACTACTTTGACTCCGTATAAAACATTAAATTTTTTCTGCAAACATAAAGCGTAAAACTGAAAATTTTGATTTTTGAAAGAGCACCATCTCTTGTCAATTACTTGTAGTTCAATCGTCAAATATTTTTTAAAATTAACTTAAATTTGTAAAAAAAGCTAATTATGAAAAGCAACGAACTAATTATAAAGGAAAATTTAAAAAACATTAAATTGTTTACATTACAAATGCTTAAAAAACATTTTTTACGTTAAAAATAAAAATAATGTGCGGTTAAGATTTTACTTTTCCCTCCTAGACAGACAAAAATTACTTTTCTGACAATTTTTCCTGCCTCGGCGGGAAAGTTAAACTTCACCGTTACCTATTGAGTGACACAAAGGCGACTTTTTCTGACGTTTGAAGAAAATAATTATTTAAATATCAAAAAACTTTTGACACTCCTGTCATACAAATTTGTATTGAAACAAAAAGTTTGTCTTTTATGGAACGTCGTAATGCAATTTGTAAGTCCAGCTTAAAGAAAATTTATATTTTACATTTAGATAGCAAACTGGGGCATTCTGTTTAGACCAGTATAGCAAACACAGTGGTACTTATAGTTTTATATTGTACAAATAAACCTAAACAAAACAACAGATAAATGCATACAGGGTAACTGAAATTAACAGATAAAGCATAGGTTTAAATATGGCCAAGCTGCATAATTCAATGATATAATGATTAATCCGAAGTCATCCTAAGCCGTGTGTCTTCAGAAGATTTCTAATGATGAATGCAATGTGTAGAGTATCTATTAAATGATAACAGAAATGTCTTTCACATCATTATAAATGGATGGCCACGTCGACGTACTGCCTCTAGCACCGGATCGAAATAGTACATTAAAGAACAATTTTCATAAGGCCGCTTGTTAACGTAAAGGCCCGTCCACACACACAGGCTTGCTTTCCGGTTTGGCCTGTGCAGGCGGCCTGCACAAACCAAACTGAAGCATGTTGACACCGTTCAGGCGGCATGCACAGTCCAAACCGGAGCGTATGGACAGCGTTCAGGTGGCCTGTGCTCGTCTTCACACACAGGCTTGCCTTCCGGTTTGCCTGTGCTGGTGGCCTATACAGGCCACGGCGTGGCCTGTGCAGGGCGCCTGAACGAAGTCCACACCCTTCGGTTTGGCCTGCGCAGGCGATATAGACAGCGTTTAGGTGACCTGTGCAGGCCGCCTGCACAGGCAAACCGCAAGGTAAGTCCGTGCGTGAAGACGTCTTAAAGAGTCCAAATTTAGAAAAAGAGCCGCTTGCAGCGGGTTTCTAATGGACGATGGTGAATGGGACGTAGGAGAGGGATAGAGAGTAAGTAGCGCAACATATCGCTACGCTACGCTAATAGTTACAGGATCCCAGCCCTTGTAAAGTATTAGATCAAACCTTCAAGAAAAGTTTTTGGTAGTTATGATGAAGATGATAAAAATCTTTATAAGTTATAATTAATTCTTTTACAGTGAAATGCTAAAAATAACAGTTCTTATGGTACTTTTTTAAATACGTATAGACCTTAAAAATCAACCCCTTTGATCCAGTTATGTATTATGTACCTCCTTATATAAAATTTAACAACATAGTTATTAGAAGAGCAATTCATTTTCTTAGATTCCAAAATTTATGATTAAATCAAAGTTAAATTATTATCTTCAAATAGCATTAAATGGGAGCGACGAAAAAGGTTTTGTTGTAAAATATTTTGCAGTAATGAAATTCTGTACTTTAGGAAATTACATTTTTGATTTAGTAGGTAAATTACCTTCCCTTGCAAAATAGTTTAATGTTTTATATCTTATTGAAGTTATAATTAACCTTTCTTATTAATTTAACGAGATCAAAGAAAAAATGTTGTAATTAGTTTGAAAACTTTAAAATTATTTTTATTATTATTCTTTAATAAAGGGTAATTGTTTTTCTTAACTTTTGTAAGAAACTTCGTTAAAATTAACTTAAAAATGATAATGAAGAAGAAAGCTCCAAAGTGGTTTCTTTTTAACTGCTATATTCTCTCTGCGCCATTCAATAGATGTTATTGAAGTTTAATCAATTTTATACGAAAATATTAAAAAGCATTCGTCGAATGGGAAACTTTTGTAAATGTCGTCCGAAATTAATTATCTATTCGAGGTAGTCGAGAATCTCGAATTATCGTTTAGAAATGTTTTGAATGCTGGTAGTCGTTGATAAAAAAATAATGTTGGAAAACATCAAAGCATAACGTTTGGATTATCAATAAGTGGATTTGTTGTTTGCAAAAAATTACACTACCTAATAAATTGGAAAAAATATTATTTTTGTTCAAATAAATTGTAATTTTAATTATACGTATAGGACAATGCGGCGAACGCTCAAAAACACTCGTAGAGAAATTCGATTAAAATTTTATAAAGTAACGGTCCTCTCAACCCTGCTCTACGGTTCAAAAATCGCAGGAAGAAAACTGTAGCTTATGTCCTACAACCACAAAATAAATAAAACTGCAAATCTTGCAAACCTAAATGAAAGATTACCCGACTGCAGGCAGGAATCTATGGATCAAAGATAGAGATCAACTGCATCCCATAATTGTTTTAAACCTGGTAAACTCGCAGATAGAAGAAGCGTGGACGTCTAAGGAAAGCAAATAGGTAAATAAATTTTCATGAATACGTAAGAAACTAACATGGTTCACCGATAAGATGCAGCTAAGCCACTCCCTACAAATTTTTATCAAATAAGGTTGACGCATATCAATTCCTGTGCGTGTTGTAAACCGGATTTTCAAAATTCGACCAATAGAAAACTTCTATTCAAATATCGCGCGCTTTTTTAGGGAGTGGCTTAGCTGCATCTTGTTGATGACTAATGTATAGGCTTAACGCTTTCAGCTGATGAAGGTACCATTTTAACACGTAATAGTGACAATAATGACTCCCACATTAAAGCAAAATTTTATTAAACACTCTGTAGAAATCTTTCAGCTTGTAAATAGTAGCTTTTAAATTAAAGAAAGATTTGTGGTTATACTCTTTTACTTTTTATTGTCTACCTTTTGAAATATCGAGTGCAACGTTAAGTATTTAATGTTACCTTACCTACTCTGGGCTTTTAATAAAAGTCTAAAAGATGCAATTACAGTTATTGGATTAATTCGTATTAATTTTCAATAAAATTCCAACTTAGCTCCAGCTGATAAAAGGATGCAAAGACTTGTTTATTTCTTTTAAATAGGACGAACGCGTAAGAATTTATCGCCACTCGAAGTAAATTTATTTTAATCTATTTAATTGAAAACTAAACGTTGGAAAGTAAACACAATTTTCTTTTGGTAAATTTTTTTCATTTATTGAAGGTCATGAATGTGCTAGATTTATTAAAAAAATACAAGGCGAATTGCTTATCCTAAACATAATATGCATATTGCGTGTGAAAAACATATGGTCGGGTATAAAACACTCTCAATAAAATTCGATCAAGAAGCTTGTTTTTTAACTTTCATATCATTACTTTTCCTTTAGTATTAAAAGGGGTTTACATTTAATGAGGCAAACCCTCATAAATACTTTCACCAAACCTCGAGGTCTTTATCTAGTATAGCCGACATAAGTTTAATTTTGGGGCAACGGAAAAGACATACCTGTTCAAAGTAAAATTGTTAAAAAAAGGATATTTTACCTACTCGTAAACAACATGTAGAATTGAATTAGATGTAATAGAAAATATGATAAGAGAATTATTTAATGAGAAAAAGTTTTTTAGGCGTTATAATTGTTGTCATAATTACTATATTAAAAATAACCACAAAAACTTATGAAATAAGCCTGTTTTTACAACATAGGGTGTCTCTCCCGACTCTAGTTGCTTAAGGAGTGCTCTGACGGTAATTTTACCTTCAACAAAAAGTATAAAGTATAAAATTCTCTATCAGAAACAACCAAAATATCTTTCTCAATTAATCTATTACAATAAATAAAAGAGAGAAAAACATGTATTGAGACGGTTTTTACAACATCGGGTGTCTATCCCGACTCTAGCTCCTTAAGGAGTGCTGTATTAGGAGTAATTTTACTTTCAACAAAAATAATAGAGCATAAAATTCTCTATCAGAAACAATAAGAATTACTGTTTTACTTGCCATATTTATGTAAGCTATTAAAATAAATAAGTGAAGATAAAAACATGTATTGAGTCGGTTTTTACTACATAGGGCGTTTCTCCCGAGTCGACCTCTTTAAAGAGAGTGGTCTGACGGTAATTTAACATTCAACAAAAATTATAAAGCATAAAATTCTCTATCAGAAATAGTAAAACATCTGCCTTAAATGCCATAATTAATCTATTTAAATAAATTAATGAGAGAAAAACATGTATTGAACCGGTTTTTATAATATCGGATGTCTCTCCCGACTCTACCTGTTTAAGGAGTGCTCTGACGATAATTTAACATTCAACAGAAATTTTTGAGCATGAAATTCTCTATCAGAAACAATCAAAGTATGTGTCTTACTTGCTATAATTAGTCTAGTAAAATAAAGAAAAGAGAGAAAAACATGTATTGAGCCGGTTTTTACGAAATAAGGTCTCTCACGACTCTACCTCCTTAAGGAGTATACGCTGACAGTAATTTGGCAAATTGGTAACTCAAATTAAAAAGAATAGGGCTACTCAATTTGTCTAGTAATTTTGCCCAATTTTTCTAAATTAACCAGTAGCTCTTAAAATAACAAAGTTATCCACAAAAATATTGTATATTATTGTCACCCTCTGTATATTGTTTTCTTAAGAAAATTTAAAGTTACAAATTAAGCAAAGTAATTACAAAGATAAAAATACTATCCTATTATAATTCAAACATGAGAACCTGGTTGGTAAAGTTTTGGGGTGCATACATAACTTGAAAATAAATTAAGCGTTATATAATTAATAGAGGGTAGAAACAGGGTGCGTAATGGAAATGGTTGATGATTCAGCGCTATGTGAAAAGCGTTGGAGTAGCTTAAAACCATTGCTTATACAAATACGTAGAATGACAATAAATCTCAAAGTGTGTTCGAAATTTAAAAAAAAATTAAGTCAAACTCAAAATTAATAATAATAATAATAATAGATCAAGCTCTTTCATTGTGGATCAAAAAATAATTAATTTTAAATTAATACGTGTTGTCAATTTTTGAAAAGGCATTAAATTGAATACGCAATACATTACAAATGTGGTGTACAAAATAGATTCAAACAAAAGGCATATGATACATTTAAGGATTTAGCCTTTAGGGATGTTATGAAAAATTATTTGAGCCTCAATTAATTAATATGTTAATCTGTATTGAACAATGAGCCAAAACTTTATAATAAATAGAAAATTGTAAAACAATTTTATTATTACGTAGGTAAGTACAAATAACATTATTGTAAAATAACCCTTTTGTTGGAACCCCAATAACAATAAAAAAAAAAGATAAAAATAAAATAAAAATAAATTAAAATTATAATATTTTCACATTTATTATAGGCCAATTTTTTTTCAATTTTCAAACGATTATTGTTAACGCTTTTGTATTCAAGCATGTAGTAATAACCAAATAAGTAATGACGATTATTGAATATTTTTATGTTTTTTAAGCCTGAATTATATGCTCTAATTTTATTAGTCTGGCATAAGTGGCTCTACGATTTAAAAACATTTATCGGTTTTTATTTAGTATGAGGATTATTATTATTAAAGCAGTTAAGTTGACGCCTAACAACAACTACTAACAACGAATAGCTTTGAAATTGCTCAATAACTTATTCAACGTTAATTTGACATTTGCTGCAGTTCAACGCCTTCTAAGTTCTAATGTAAGATGACATTCGGCAAACTTCTTGGATTACCCATCAACTCCCGTAAGTAGATGTATGCACTAGAAACTAGATGAAAGGGCTATAATTATAAAAGTTTAAAATAAATTATGGAAGGTTGAAATTGAGCAAGTTTAAAAGATTTGTTGGTTTTAGGATTTTTTCAAAAGACAATTTCATTCTGAATAAAAAAAAGAATAGTTTTCTAGCTCTAAAGATGAGTTTCCCAACTTTTTTTTGTGCCATGCCCGAGGGGTCAGCCACTGTTCTGAATTTGTACACTGACTGCAGTTGAGTGCCCATGACTGCATATGCTATGGCTGCCACTGACTGCAGATGACTACCATTGACAGCTCCATTTTTGTACATTTTGACTGCAGAGAGTGGATAACCCCTCGGCCATGCCCTACGTAAGCCTTTCTAATACATAATTTTTAATATTCAAAAATTGAATTGTTCACTGAAGAAACTTAAATGCAGTTTAAACTTAACTTAAACTCTAGACGAGTCCATTTTCGAATTGCTCCCCTTAACAAGCAAATTGTCCCCCTGTGGGGCATGGGTCCTACGTTGGGAAACACTGACTGCAAAGGGAAAAATATTTCAAATAAAACAAACTTATTGAACCTACTCTAATGACGTAATAACACCTTGATGTGAGTTTTCCCATGCAGTTTTTCATATTTTTTTATAATAATTAAAGTTATGAGGGATAGAATAATCACCGCTTAAGTATTACACTCCGAAATAATGTAGTTCTTGAAAATCTGGGCTTCTGGTGCATTAATCCTTTAAAGTGTAGTGCAAAAATCAAAAATTATGTGTCATCCGGTATATTAGTACATTGAAAATAGTTGCACGAAAAATTGAATATTCGAATGCAATTCCTTCCAATTTTGAAAACAAAAACCTGACGCTGTACAATCGTTGAAATTGGAAATCATCCATTTGTATTTTCTAGAAAAACAATATTGCGCTATTTGCGAAGCTGCAAATGAAATCAGAGAACACGATTTTACATTTTCCAATGATACACTTAACGCTGCAATAGATACATGATACAATACGCTCTGATATGATTTCTAAATTGAAATTGTTAAATGCCGATAGTCTCACTTCGTTGAAACAGATAAATTCACCTTTTAATATTATACAGGGTGAAAATTGTTTATTTTTTATTTTTCATGGGAAATATTTCAAATTTTAAAATCACAATTTCCATTTATTATTTTGTTACTTTAAGTCCAGTATTATAAAGCTTAGTCAACCAAACGTTGACTCAACCTTCGGTTGAAATTATAAATAAACGTCGATTTCACTATTTCGTCCAATTATGTCAAACTAAACTTACAGCTACCCTTAGGTTGAGTTTTAACCTTCGTTTATAATACTGGCCCTTATAAAGCCTAGTTAACCAAACGTTGACTCAACCTTCGGTTGAAATTATAAATAAACGCTAATTTCACTATTTTGTCCAATTATGTCAAACTAAAATGACAGTTAACCTTAGCTTGAGTTTATAATACTGGGCCTACGTACGGGCCTAAGAGGTGAAAATGTTAAAATTTTGAGTCAAAGGCTCCGATTTAAGTTACATGAACAGACTGTCCGTACGAACGTTGACTGAATTTGAAAAACAAAAAAAATTAATTTTTGAGCTAAAATAATTATGTATTTTTGAGTTTTCATGTTTAGTCGTAACTGTTTTAGTTATCGGTAACCGATATTACATGAATAAGTTGAAATGTTATAAGGTCAAGAATCAAGATAAGTTTTCAGTTTGCCGATTCCCCTACGTAGTTGCAGTTAGTCGCTTTTAGCAATTCCCAAGAGAGCACGATTTTATGTGATGGCATTCTTTTTGCAGCGCCAACCTCAGAAATTTCCAAGACGCTTTCCCCTTATTAAGCTCGATTAGACGCTTATGCACCTGCATAAATGACACAATTTTAATTGAAAAACGCTGTTGAATAAGCAGACCTAATTAATGGTAATGTAGACCTTTATGGTATCACAATTGGCGTCGAAATTATACCCGTGGGAGTAGCGTAATCGCACATTTGAGAGTTGGCCCCTCGGAAGCTTATAAACAACCCTATAACTATTTTATTAACTTTTTTTTTTGAAATTTCTTTTGTTTTAGAAATAAAGCTTGTTCACTCTTCTTACGTCGCCAATCATAAAGAAATCCATCAATTTAATAACACACTGCCAGCAGAAATTGTTTCTATGATTGAGCAACGTAATATGAATAATTTATGATTTTTCGTATAACAAATAAAAAGAAAGTCACCTTAAATAAGTGATGTTGCAGTAAGTATGCAAATGTATACAGGGTGAGGCGCTTAGATGCCAGTCTTTGATATTACAGTTTGAAAAATTTATTATTTTCTTTTCTTCTCAAAGAGAAGAGTCAAAAATTATTTTCACCTTTACAGGAAGCTGTGTATTATATATTTCTCCGTTTTAATAAAATATTCTGAATATTTTTATGTAGTTTAACATTCATTTTATTCGTTTATATTGCAATAATTTTTTATGCTGACAAGCGCAGCAGATGCGCAGATACCTAAATTGGTATTTATCCCCACCAACGCAGTAGTCAACGTATTTAAATTATTAAAGGGGCGAGGTCAAATCTGCGCGTACTTATCCCTACCGCTCCTCAAGTTAAATTATTTTAGCTGTACGTATACATATTAAACCAAAAATAAAGTTGTAGTATAGGAAATTCTAAGAATAAAATTTTAAGCCGCACATTGCTGTGATGAGCCTTTCAAAAGTATGACGTTTTCAAGTAAAAATGCGTGACGTCACACAGACGAATCCACTATCGATGCATCGGTCGCATAGCAGCTAGCCTAGCAGAGTAGTTTCGTAGAAACAAAACGTAAATAAAAAATATAAATTTTAATAAAATGAACTCTTAAATTTATATAGTCGAATTTTTAAAAGACTACCGACACGTGACTTTTAAATATTCAATAAATAATTAATTTAATTATAAATTTTCTAAATAATTATTTTTATAAATGTATTAACTAAATTAAATAATTAAACTCACGAAATAAGTCGTTTTCACCTTTATTTATACATATAAAGGTGGTCACGTGTCGGTAATCTTTAAAAAATTCGAGTATAATAAACTAACACACACTTAGCTAAAATAAATCCCGGGAGTAAATACTTCGGGCTTTTCAGGCCTAACTGCTATTTTATGCGAAATTTAATACATTTGTAATAATTATTTAATTGTTTTTGGTCAATCAAGGTCGAAAGGTACAATAAGTTTCATAAGTCTAGTTTAAAAAACATACAAGGTAGGTACAACAAAAAATATAACAGCGTAGGCCTGTCGGGCCCCACGTATGCTCTGCAGGGTTAAGAGGATAATTTCCAAAGTGTACTAGATATCTAAAACAGACAATCAAATGACTTCACTCTGTATAGGTAATTGTTACTGAACAAAAGAATAAAAATAAATAATTTTTCTCGTTGTTTAAATTTCCAGCAATAAAATTGTAATAGCTACCATAAATAAAGTAGTTAAACATTGATTTCTTTACTTTCCCTAATTGTACGTATGGATAAAAGGTACGTAGTATATTTCGTGATAATGACCAATTTTAAAAAAGCAATTAGTAGTTCAAACAAACAATTTTTTTAAATTATTGTACTACTAAATTATATTTTTATATCAAATTTACAGATATGCAAGTCGGGTATTTCAAAAACCATTAGCGTAGAATGTAGAAACTGATCGATTTTGTAGAAACTTGATCGGTTCCTTCCATTACCATAAAATTTTATACAAACCAATTTTGTGCTTGCTCCTTTAATATAAGGTGTACGTTTGTAAATCAGTTCATTAGGAACTTTTTATAATGATTTCCATTTTTTTTCTTTCATTCCAACTTATAAATTTATCGATTTTAATTTAATTTTTAATACAAACTTTCCAAATATAATTTAACTCCCCAACACTTTAAATTTACAATTTTGAAAAGACAATTTATCCGATAAGATGATAAGCGAGGTGATAAGTTAGTTACCAATTTCCCCAAAACATTTCAAATCGTTTTTGTTCCTCTCGGAATAAACACAACGGGATTCGAAAGCTTTTATAAATTATTAAAACAAAGCTTTAACCATATTTGACAATAGTACTTGTGAGTTATTTCGGTATTAAAATTAAAAATGTTTTTGCAACAAAAAAACCTTTTTTTAATAAACAAATTTCAGAACTACCACAATTGTTTAGTTAATTTGAGTTCGTTTTTCATGTTTTTTTACGGAAAAATTAAACGTTTTACACTATGAAGAAGCTTTATACGAAAAAATTGTTTTTCCCCATTCACTTGAACTTAATTTTTGTGATGCAGAGGGTTAAAGTTTTAAAATAAAACGTTTTGAAGCGACCTAAACGACGTAAATTGACCGTCTTGAGACTCTTGAAGAGCAAAATTCAAACTTTTCTTGTTTTTCTATAATCTTGAACATTGAATTTAAACAGAAAAAATTAAATTCGGTAATATTTTCGAAACCAAACTCCATCTTGAAAAATGTCAGATAAATAAGTTTATATTAATTTATTAAGTAATAGACTAAACAAAAGGACTTTCTCTCCAGTTACAGGTAAATCACTGGACCGACGACCTAAACGTGCCCTGATGAAGCACGAAAGTTGGTTGTGTGATAAAAAGTGTTTGGAAGGTTCCCATAGTAAAAAATTGGTATTTGATTTAAAATGAGAAAGTAATCGGTTCCAACAGAATGCTCTTTATATTTAATTAAAAAATTTTTATTATTATAAAATGTTTAGACAGGGACATGTAATCTTAGTAATTGGTGCACCCTGTAAGCTTTTAAAATAAGTTTTGTGAGAATGAATAAAGTTTAGTATAATGTAAAACTTATAAACTTGAAGAGCAATTTTTATACTTTTTTACAATTCAAATTTTAATCTGAATAAAACATAACTTTGCATAACAAAAACGAAATATTACTTATTTGTCGTTTCACCTTCTTGAAAAGAACTAATTTTTCAAATCTAATTTTTTAAATTTAATTTCCAGATAAACCATTTTAGTTTATTAGCCGTAAAATAAGCAATAGAGTAAATCCGATTATAAAATTTTAAGGAATATTTTAAAATTGTCCACTATGGGTGCCATAAAACCACCAAGTAGGTCACTCAATTTCAAGTCCTATCGATTTTATTTTATTTTAAACGTAATAATATCAACTTTTACAAATTTAAATCAAGTTACATTGCTACATATACGTTGAACACCACTCTTTTATTAGCACAAAATTCGATCAAAGTAGTACAATTTACAATGTACAAGAAAATCGAGCTACAATATAGTACATTGCATTATTAAGAGAGAAAGTATTGTTTTGTGTTACGGGGCTGTGATTGGAGGATGAGGGAGCGTAGCGAGTATGTTGTATCGCAGTATCTTGGTCCAGTCCATGGTAGACCCATTAATCGACACATTATTATATTCGTCCTCAAAAAGAGAATCCAAATATGTAAAAATATACAGAGTGTTCTATTTAAAAAATACAAGTGTGGCCTGTATCTGTCACGTTTGAGAAAAAGTAAAAATACTTGCCAAACAATGGCAAACATTATGCCCATATTTTTGTTATCAACTTTTAGTTTAAACTTTCAGTTACGCTTTACTCCACGACACAAAATCGATTTGTGGTCAAGTAGAATGATTATTAACGGTGGGTAGGGACTCCACTCTGGATATTAAGGGAGGGCCCCCAATCTCTTAGTTACGCCACTGCCACCACGTGAAACGTTTGAAACATTTTAATATTGCTCTAAGGTCTGAACAAATCCAACTATTTTTGCAAAAAATTTATTTTGAAGAAGATAAAAGAGGTCAGTCCTGTATATCCAAAAATATGAGAAAATATTAGTAAAAATTTGGTTATTACAAGAAAATGAAAAGAGAGGTAACAGATTCTTACTATCAACTCAAATTCGCGCTAAGCTGAAAAGTACGGGTACACGTGAATGAAAATTCTGGCCCTTCATGCACTTAATTTTTAAAAGGTTCCAGTTATTATATACTTTTTTGACTCCCTGTATCGAGTATACTTATAGCTAAATAGGAAAAATTTTAAAAGTGACAGCCAAATTTGGGGGTGTTCCGGCACCCCTATGATAGGGGACTTTTAGTATGTTATACATATGCGTATAAGGAACACATTCCCACTGATAACTGCCTTATGTAAATTTGTCCGAAGGTGGTTCAACTTACTGACAATTTTCATAATTTTCTTACATACATTTCACACATTTTCATACATTTCTTTGGGTTTATATCTTGTTTAACCTATACTAGCTATTTTTAAAGAGAAATTCTGTACAAACATAGAAGAATAGCAAGATGGCGACGGTAAATGACCAACAAATTATCACAGAGTTGACTAAACTAAAAAAGTGTGAGTTAGTGGATTTTATACTTTACAAGCGACTTCCCAATGGTGGAGAAGGAATGGACATAATCAAAAAGTTTTTTAACTCCCAGCTGGAGCATCAAACTGAACAAATATCAAATCATGTGAGTCATAGCTGTAAAGTTGATTCTGAGGTGGTAACGTTTCAGGAGAATGCATCCTTGAGGGTGCAATTGCAATTGACCACCAAGTTGAACGATCAACTGGAAAAACGAACACGCGACCAGGAGGAAATTATTAAACTATTAAAGAATAAAACAATTGACGAGGTTAGGAAGATAAACCTGAATGTAAACAATGACAATGTTAATAAAAGTATAGGCAACCCAAATCATTTACGTGTTCCTGAAGTTAGTCGTAAAACTACTAATACAATTCCAATAACTGTAGAAAACGATGAAGACAGAAGTGAAGGTTGGAAAGAGGTTGAGAAGAGAAAAAGGAATAACAACAGAAATCAAATTATCAGAGGTACAGCGAAGACAAGTGAAGAAAGTGACACGTTCAAAGCAGCTGAGAGAATGGGATGGCTATTCGTCGGCAAAACAAGGGCGGACACAACTGCGGGGAAGATAGAGGAATATCTCAAAAGGCGTTTCAAGAATAGAAGGGTCTCAGTTGAAGAAATTCCGAAGCACGAATCTAATACGAGCAAAAATAAATCGTTTAAAGTTGGCGTGGATTACGAGCTCTTAGACGATGTAAAGAATCCTGAAGTATGGCCAGAAAACCTGATTATAAAGCAGTACAGGTTTTTTCGGAGGAAATTATCAAATTCAAGACCCATGGACAAAGAGTTTTAAAAACTTTCCGACTCCCAACCACAATACACAAAAAAAAGAGTGCTGCTATAAAGACATTAGTTTCATAAACCAAAATCTTCAATCGATAGGCAATAAAATAGACCAACTAGAATTAATGATTACAGAGCAGAGATACTGCAAACTACTGACTGTAACTGAACACTGGAAGAACGAGGAGCAACTTAAAATGTATCAAATAAGAAACTTTAAACTGGTATCAAGTTATTGCCGAAGGAGAGGAAGTCATGGCGGTGTGGCGGTATATTGTGAGAAATCTATTCGAGCTGTGGAACGCGAAGACATCAAAAGTCTGTCTCAAGAGGGTATTTTTGAGTGTGCAGCAGCTGAATGTAAGATGGGCATTCTAAAAATTGTTGTTATTTCAATATATAAACCACCATCAGCTGATTTTAATGTGTTTCTGAGTAAGATGCATGAGCTTCTTATAGTTTTGACTGAGAGAGATGACATTTTTGTAATGGGAGGCGACTTCAATATTGATATGCTTACAGACAGTAGAGAAGCTCTTCATTTTGGGTCATTATTGCAATCTTTTGATACACTTGCTACGATTAACGGCATTACACGACCATGTAATTTTTCTGGTACGTGTATAGACAATATTCTAACAAACTTTAAGATTGCTTATAATACAAAAATTATAAATGGACATATATCCGATCATTATGCCCAACTGATGAGTTTTAAAATAGTGGAGAGTGCAGGTCTCGCCCAAGCATATAGAAACTACAGTGAAGAAAATGTTAGACGCTTTGAAGAAGACTTATTTGTGCAAGAAATATGGAACTCGGTTTATCTCCATGAAACATATGACGTAAACAAACAGTGGGATGATTTTAGCAGGATTTTTTGGTTGCATTTTGTGGAATGTTTTCCATTATCAAGAAGAAATGTTAACAAAAGTAATAGAACACATTTAACTCCAACAATTTTAGAATGTAAAAACCGTTTGGACCTATTTGAGATTTTAAAGACATATGATCAGAGGTTTAAGATACCATATGCAGATGAAAAAAGGAAACTAGATAATCTTTTAAAGGAAAATAAGGTCTGTTACTACAATAATCTTATAGAAACATCTGACAATAAAAGCAAAACTACATGGAATATAATAAAACAAGTGGTCAATATGAAGTACAAACAAACTGCCGACGATTGGGAAGCCATTACTTCGCTAACGTAACAACGAATATGGGTTTAAGCGCTGTAAGTACCTCAAATAAAAATGTAATTGAGTTCAACTGTAAGACTATAGTCGTAGAAGAAGTTACAGAAGAAGAAGTATATAAAGTAGTAACCAGTCTTAAAAACAAATGGAGCGCCGGAGATGATGAATTCCGGTTAAAATAATTAAACAAGTAGTACTGCCGATTTTACCTCATCTGACGTATATTATAAATAATTCAATACGTTACGGAATCTTTCCTACAAATCTAAAAACGGCCTGCATAACACCGATATATAAAAGTGGCGATAAGTTGTTAAAAGAAAACTACAGACCAATAAGTAATTTATCCGGTTTTTCAAAGATTTTCGAAACAATTATGTGTGAGAAGGTAACAAACTTTTTTAAATGTTGTGGGTTGTTTAGTGAAAGTCAACACGGTTTTATTAAAGGAAAGTCGACCGATACAGCATTAGCCGAGTTCATAAATGTTGTTCTCCGGGGTTTAGACCAAAAAAACATACCATGTGGCATACTACTTGATTTATCAAAGGCCTATGATTGCGTTAACCATCAAATCCTGGTGAATAAGTTATATAAGTATGGAATACGTGGAGCCTGTTTGAAATGGTTTGAGACATTCTTAGAAGCACGAAAGCATAATACGAAGTTGAAAACCAGACACGGTGTAATAAAATCAGAAGCGAGAACAGTTTCATGTGGCATACCACAGAGAAGTGTAATAGGGCCGCTGCTTTTTGTGATATACATTAACGATTTGGTTGACAGCATTGACGGTACCAATCATAGATTAATAAACTATGCAGATGACACCACCTTGTTAATAAATGCAAGAGACACCCAAGACCTAAAATTAAGTGCAAGTGAAATGGTGACAAAAGTTCAATCCTGGTTTACCCAAAATAACCTTGTAATAAACAACAATAAAACTAACGTGGTGCTATTTAGAACTAATCGAACAAAAACGGACTACCCGCTAAATTTGACGATAGACAATGAAAATTACAAAGTGAAGCCAAACGCGAAGTTATTGGGTGTAGTGGTGGACGAATGTTTGAACTGGAGTGACCATATTACAACGTTAGCAGAAAAATTAAATAGAAGCTCTTATGCTATAAGATCTCTAAAGAAGTATGTAGATGCTAGAGTCTTAACTATCGTGTACTATGCCAATTTTTACAGTCTTGTAAGATATGGGATAATCGTATGGGGTGGTTCTTCATATGTGGATCGAGTTTTCCGAATCCAGAAGCAAGTGCTCAGACTTATGTGTAATCTGGGGTATCGAGAATCATATCGCGGAGTTTTTAAGTCGGAAAATAAACTTACTATAGTGGCCATATACATTTATGAAATTTTAATGTATGTTCTATTTCCGAATTTGAACTATACAAAGTGAGCCATAACTATGAAACACGAATGGTTAGAAGCAGCTACGCGTATCCTGTACATCGTCTCAGTATAACTGAAAAAGGTCCAATGTACGCAGGTTTTAAATTTTTTAATGCCCTACCTACTTTGTTGAGAAGGCAGCATAATTTTAATATGTTTAAGAGTGGCGTTTTTATATTATTAAGAGATATAGAACCATATTGTTTGCAGGAGTTTTATGATAAAGTTGGCCATTTTTAATATGTTTTTAATATGTTTTTTTTTGAGGTTTTTAATGTGTTTCAATATGATTTAATAATATGTTAGGCTGACGTTTCTGTGACGTTTTTCAAACTTGTAATTTTTTGTTTATAAGTACTGAAAATAAATAAAATCTAATCTAATCTAATCTAATGAGTTGTTTTTCCCCCTGATCTGACCAACAGAAGCAAAGTTATTCAGACAATAGTGAACGTAGAAGATAAAAACTCAAAATTTTATACTAAAGTCGAAGGAAAAGTGCCGTCCGATCAAAATTGGGATGAAATATTTCATCTGCACACGCACAGTAATGTTTTCGACCAAGTAAGAAAAAAAAATTGGTATTATTTAACTCTTCTCAAAATGATTAATAGTTATGCTTCTTTGCCACCACTTTAACTATTTAAACATTTAAATACATCATTTTGTTCGCATTTTAATTCTGCATAAATTACCTTTCTTTCAAAAATTTCGTCAACCTAACCGTAATGCCTAGAAAAATTAAAATGTTAAAATTTAAAAATGATAGTCAAATTTGGGGGGGTTTCGGCACTCCTATGATAGGGGACTTTTAGTATGTTATACATATGGGTATAAGGAACAAATTCCCACTGATAACTGCCTTATGTAAATTTGTCCGAGTTCTATATTAATTTCCCCGCGCTATTAGAGAAAATGTGAAAAGTTTGAAATTTAAGGTCGAGTTTAGAAATATATTTTTCACTTCCATACACAAAATCGGTAAGGGTTCTAACCCCTGTACATATTTGCTAGTTAACAAGCTGTAAAGTATTGTACACTAGGTTATAACAAATAGGTCTATTGATTTATAAACTAGCAATTTACAAGTAATGTATTCAAAAAGCAATTACGTTTGAAATTGTACTCCAAAAAATATTTATATTCCAAATACAGTTTAAAAAAAAGTATAACTAATCTCTAACAGAATATGGAAACACGTTGCTAATTATTATTGAGAAAATGCCAGTAGCACGAAACATAAAAAGATGATACATGAAACACGGTTCCTTCTTTTATTACACTTTTCCACATTTTTCAACAACAAAGTGATTTTATAGTTGTCTGACATTAGTATGAAGAAAAGGATGTTCCATAAATATACAAAGCAACATATACACGTTCAGTCCTGTAGGACATGACAGTAAGTTACAATGATATACAAGCGTATGTTTGGTTTAATCTTGATAGTATAAGTGACTATGATGTACAGGTGTATATAATAGGTGTATGTACTATTAATAATGTGCAACGTAATCTACCGAAGTTACATTTCTTTGACACATAGGGGGAAAAATTGCAGAAGTCACGCAAATTAATGAATATGAGTACACAAGACTATTGATTGCGTACACTTAACAATTAGATTTTCAAAAATGGCTGACCTAATTGTAGAAATCTTTTTTAAATACCGTCGGTACCTAAGTAGTTAAGTCGACGGGTGAGGAAACCTGTAGAAACCTAAAAAATCACAGCAAAAAAACGAAAATTGACAAAATAACAAATATTACTACTCCATACTCTACTCTACTACTCCATATTCTACTCTACTACTCCAAACCCTCAAGCATCAGGACAGCAACAATTAGATTAAACAAATGGAAGACGAAGAACTATTAAAATAGAGGCAACTGAAAAGCGAATGCGTTTGAGCAAAAGTCATAATAATTAATTATAATTGCCTGAGACATAGTCAATGGTCATACCGCGATGAAATGCGAAAAAGAAAAGGATATTAGAGGCAAGTACACAAGCAAAAGGCACTCGCCAAAAATGTACAAAAATCACTTCCACGCTATGCTACTCTTATAAAAAGAAGGTGCTAGGAGACTGAAAGACTGAAAGAGCTAGGGAAACAGTAGCAAAATAAAAGACAAAAACAAAACAAAAGGAGATTGGAGAAAGAGGGAGGAAATATATTTATAAAAATGTTCGAATGGCTCTCGCATCACGTGATACGTAGTGAATAGTCTGACGATTCCTATACCATCATTCCAACCTGAGTCCCGAAATAATGTCTAATTGGCCTGCCCAGGACATCCAATTCTACCAACCGGCACTGTAAAGCTTTAGATTAACTAATTAGACGTTTTAACATTGAATTTTTTATTTGTGGCATATCATCTTAAAGGAATAGCTTATAATAAGGATAATGAACAACAATGCAGGCGATCTACGAATCTACACCAATACGAGAATTTACATTGTTTTTGGATGTTAGGTGCAATGATAGACGAACCCACAGTCTGCTCCAAATGCCAGGGATATGGAACACCCCTGTTAGTGATTTAGGGTAAACGGATTTGAGGAAAATAAGTAGCGGAGGACCTTCACCCTAAATGCCAAGTGAACGATCTGAAGCTGTTCGCTGTAGAACTCTCATAACTGACAAATAGTATCACGACACGTCACTATTCATACTCATTACTGACGTGAGCAACACGGTGTATTATTCTCTAGACAAAATATGGCCCAAGACGGACTTGGACACATCTAAAATTTAAAATATTTTTTGCGAAAAAAGATTCGTCCAATCATAATCAAGAACTCAGGTTAAGTGTAGGAATAGTTAAAAGTCGCGTGTATATACTACAACTATTTTAGGTTAAGACAAAATCTTTCAAAATGACAGTAAGTTGTACTTTTCAAATTCACTGTCTTAATATTAACCAATATTTAATTTTAGTGACAGTTATTTGTCAAATTTAGCGACTGAAGTACTTTTAACTCGTAATGTACTTCAAAATCCATGACAGCGTTGGCCACGCCCCCTCAGCTCGCTAATAAAGTTAGTGGGACTGTAGTAGCATATTCAATGTTGTCTGGGTAACTTTAGTATCAATTCAAAAGTTTGATTTAGTTCTGAGGCGTCCTTGTCTAAATTTCTGTACAGTTGTAAAGCCTCCTGCAAGCGCTCAGGCCTCCACACGTGATGGCTTTTACTATGGCAGGCCTGTGCACTTGTGCAGGCCGCCTAAACCATCTACCGTTACTCCACTAGAAGCCTGAACATTTCAAAATTCTAAGTTCTAGTTGCACGTGTCCCAAAATCCCGAATTAAAATTCAAAAATAAATAAAGGAAAACTTTTTAAAAAATTTTTAAATGCCAACGATCCTCAAGAACCTTGTAGCAGTGAGAAAAAGGTAAAAAATAAAAAAACGAAATTTCAAAGATGTTGCATAGTAAAACGTGAGCTCAAAATAAAACATTCCGGATTAATTTCGTTACAAACGCAAGAAAAGACAGATGTTTCCCAGCGTATTATAGCAATTATTGTTGTTCGTGTGCAATTGTGCACCTCTAGAGAGAGTGTGTCTTTCCGACAGCTTAAGCATGTTTTAGCCTTTAGAATTACGAAAAATTATTAATACTTCAAGTAGGTACTTTAAAATTGTTGCTCTTAAGTACAAATCTAATACGAAAATAATTAATAATTTCTATAATCATTGTTCTAATAAATCTATGACTCACCTTGATAGCTGTTGAAGTGACCAACTCAAGACTCCTCTTCAAATGTCCAAATGGCCCGGCACGGCGCTAGAACAAAATAATACGAACTTAACATCGATAAATTCAAAAACAATTGAATTAAAAATTGATTAAAATATTTATTGCCGAAATTATTTACTAGAGGTTATTTCAAAAACATTTTATTGCATCAAATGAAATGGGCAACGAACGTGCTTTAATTTTGAATTTTTAATATTATTTTCATCTACGATAGGAGCTCCACATTTCGAATTTTCGAAATATTTTATAAAAAGAATAGTACTCATTCATATGTCACAAAAATTAACACAAAATGATACAATAATTACAGCCTTATCCAAACTCTACTAAAATAAAATTATAATACAATTAGACTATAAAAAAATTAAACCGTTACACCCTGTATATAAACTTACAGAAAATGATAACGTTTTTGCCTGTAAAAAAAGGTTAATAGTTGTTCTTGACTTTACTAAGAGGAAAGTTAATGATAGGGCTCGAGCAAAAAGCTGTCAATGCAATACCTACTTAAACATTCGTTTTTGGAGCCTGGAAAATCAACAAATTTTCTTTTACCTTTCGTCCAAAGAAATAGCAATTTTCTACTTATTTTACTACATTAATAAAATATCATTTTAAAGTAACTCTAACGAGCTTGTTGTTGTTGAATTTTACAAAACTATTATAATCAGTTAGGTCCTTTAGAGCGTAGGCGTAGAGTGTAAGTCTACAAACACACACAACTTCTCTACTCACAAGATTCACTCACTTACATCATTGAAAAGTTTCATTTTAAGTTGAGTTGAGCTTTACGTCTTGTAAATTTGTAATGAAGGCTCATTAAAGAAAAGGAGCATATTAATTTATAAATACATAAAACTTTGTGAGTTTTTTTTTAATTAACGTTCTAACGACCTCATAATAACAAAGAAAAATCTCAGCTAACGTTTGTATGGTTATATTTTACTAAATGAGCTTGTTTTACTTATAATCCAGTCAAACTAAACACAATTACAGCGAAACCTCGGAAAAATTAGCAGAAGGCTGAATTTTTGTATGGGCCTTGATATTGTCCTTTTAAACAATGTCTCAAAAGTCCCCATCGATCCGAGTGGAGCTAAAAATTTTATAGGGCGGTGAACGTAAGAAAATACTGTTTTTGCCAATTAACTCGTAAACTATCGATTTTTCGATATAAATAGCGATTACCAAAATTGTAGATCACAAAATTTGCTACAGGAAATGTTCATTACTATTACTCAGTGTCCTAAGTTTGCTGCACATTGTGTTACTTAAAAAGAAGATAACCTCTAATGCTTAATTGATTCGTATCTTCCAAGGTATCCAGTTTAGGTATAGTAAACCCCAACACAATTTGAAACATTATTAAATTCTTTATTACTCTACGCAAAAATATACAGAGTGTTCCATTTAAGAAATCAAGTTTTCGTCACTTGAAAATGACCAAGTTTCTCCCTCTAAAAAAAACACCCTGTAAAATAAAATCAATTTCTTGTGATGGGAAAGCATAAAGGACAGTCTTAACTATGTCTCCAGCAAAAATCTTTTCTTAACTTGTAAAAACAACCACTCTGGGATTTTTTTAAGCAACTATCCTGCATTTATAAAATAATAGTAGTCAAATTTGGATTCGTATGTTCGTCTACGGAAAAATTTCCAGAAAGCTGGATTTTTGTGTGAACCTCGATATTGTCGTTTTAAACAATGTCTCAAAAGTCCCCATCGATCCGAGTGCAGCTAAAAATTTTGTAGGAGGGTGAAAGTAAGAAAATGCAGATTTCAAGAATATCTCGTAAACTATTGATTTTTTAGCCAAAGTAGCTATTATCAAATTTGTAGTTTATAAAATTTCTTATAAAAAGGATATTATTATTATTTTTAAAAAGTTTTCTAAATATTAAAATCAATAGTTTGCGAGATATTCTTGAAATCTGAATTTTCTTACTTTCACCCTCCTACAAAATTTTTAGCTGCACTCGGATCGATGGGGACTTTTGAGACATTGTTTAAAACGACAATATCGAGGTTCACACAAAAATCCAGCTTTCTGGAAATTTTTCCGTAGACGAACATACGAATCCAAATTTGACTACTATTATTTTATAAATGCAGGATAGTTGCTTAAAAAAATCCCAGAGTGGTTGTTTTTACAAGTTAAGAAAAGATTTTTGCTGGAGACATAGTTAAGACTGTCCTTTATGCTTTCCCATCACAAGAAATTGATTTTATTTTACAGGGTGTTTTTTTTAGAGGGAGAAACTTGGTCATTTTCAAGTGACGAAAACTTGATTTCTTAAATGGAACACTCTGTACATTTTTGCGTAAAGTAATAAAGAATTTAATAATGTTTCAAACTGTGTTGGGGTTTACTATCCCTAAACTGGATACCTTGGAAGATACGAATCAATTAAGCATTAGAGGTTATCTTCTTTTTAAGTAATACAATGTGCAGCACACTTAGGACACTGTGTAATAGTAATGAACATTTCCTGTAGCAAATTTTGTGATCTACAATTTTGGTAATCACTATTTATATCGAAAAATCGATAGTTTACGAGTTAATTGGCAAAAACTGTATTTTCTTACCTTCACCCCCCTATAAAATTTTTAGCTCCACTCGGATCGATGGGGACTTTTGAGACATTGTTTAAAAGGACAATATCAAGGCCCATACAAAAATTCAGCCTTCTGCTAATTTATCCGAGGTCAAATCGTAGTTTGATTAGACTATTATTAAGGTATAAGGTTTATGTTTTACAATAAAAATAAAATTTTCCAAATTTCTCATATCTACTTGTACAAAACTGACACTCAAACGTTTTTTAAATTTCATCAGTCTCTAAGTTTAATAATAAAATTTTCACAAATTATGTCATTCGAACTTTTCACATGGAAAATTTGTTGAAATTACCTATGTAAGTTTATAAAATTTCAATTTACGGTGTTTGGGTCTTTTAGATGACTCGCTTCTCTGAAAAGGCGCATTTAAAGGTTATTAAGTCTTCTAGTTTCAGAAGACGTACTACATATTCTGATACACATAATAATATTGTGATGAGTTTGTCTGCCTTGTAGCTTTCTCTTAGCTCTATAAATCCAATTCCAATCCAATCTTGTTCTTATTGTGACGAGCATCGTCGTACTTTATTTTGTTTGTAGTCTGAATTTGCACTTTTAATTTCAAAATTTTCCACTGTACACAGTGGTGATTGAAGTTCCTCTAATTTAAAATGGAAAGTATAGGATAACTTAAATTCTAGCTTAAATTTTTTAACCATGTTATTGATTAATGTATTGTATTGTACTCATCAGGGGTCGATTGGCTTCTAAGCCTTACAGAACTACGACCAGTGTTGATCTTTTGTTCATAACCCTACTCGTATTTATGTTCTCAGGAATTCAATCTTGCCAGCGAAGCATAGAATGTTTCTGAAAAGTTTGCTTTTCACTTCTTCAGGCGTCAATTGAGCCTGCCCTAAGTGTTTCAGTCTAAGCCGAGTCAATGCATCGCAATTGCAGAAAATGTGTTCGGCGGATTCGATCTTCGATTCACAGAGTCTGCAAATGTCACTATCCTCCAGTCCCAGTTTCTTTAAGTGATACATCACTGGGCAGTGTCCAGTAAACAGACCCGTGATGAGTCTGATTTCGTTCTTTGATAATAGAAGAAGCTGTTTAGCATTCGTGGTCGAGTACTTAATGAATTTCTTCGACTGTCTTTGTCCTGGTGTGTTGTTTCAGTGAGAATTGTTGTTCTCAGTTTCCCATTTTTGGATCTCCGCCTTTCTATATGTTCTAGATAGTCCACAGAATAATTCGGGTCCAATAGGGAGGGATTTTGAACCTGTTCTAGCTAGTTCATCAGCTATTTCGTTTCCTTCAATTCCCTCGTGACCCGGAACCCAATGAAAGGCAACTTTGTTGCCCCTTGCCAGAGTTTTGAGAGATTGCCTGCATTCCCAAGTGGATAAGGACTCAAAGCTATTGGCTTTGAGTGCCCTGATCGCAGCTTGGCTGTCAGACATTATGTAGATTTTTTTACCCTTAAAATTCCGTCGAAGGCATTCTCGGGCACATAGATCTATTGCAAGAGTTTCAGCTTGCATAATTGTGGGGTAAGTTCTTAAGGCTACTGATGCCCTATATTTTGGGCAATATATATGCCTATACCTGTTCCCTGTTCAGTTTTAGATCCATCTGAATACGAAATAGAGGAGTTTTGTTCCAGTTGTATTGATTGACTTCTAGCCGTGTTTTGCCGTCTTGAATTACCACCTCGAACGGTGTCTGGAAGTCAAACACTCTTGGAGTTGACATCCAAGGGTTTTTCAAACAATTATGGCTGTAGAAAGTCCGGGATCTGTAGGTGACCCGTTCTGTCACCCAGTTTGAATTTCTTGCTCTGTGCAATTTTTATGGCGGTTTGAAGAGCCTTCCTCTTCACCCGTAGGCGAAGAGGTGGTAGGTCTAAGAGTGCCTCCATAGCTGTAGTATTGTATTGTAATACAATACAATTGATTATTGGGAATGGCTGCCATACGTACTAGGATTGTTAGAGTGGAGAGAGTAAGCTGAAGTTTACGTGCACCCAAGCCACGTCAGTTGCTATACCTTTCATATAGCAAATTCTCCAGTTCCTTCAGAACTAAGTTCATTCCAACCGATTGCATGAACCCAAGGAACCAAAGATACTGGAGAGTGGAGTGTCCTTGATGACGGGTCAGTTTTATTTTATTCTCTGCATATAGAGTTGTCAGCAACACTCATTCTGTATAGACGGTTTTCATTGCTAGTGCCAGACGAGAAGTGCCAGAAGTCGAGAGCTTAAATAATATCTCTACTTGTGACAGATAGGCGAATTCATTCATATTATCTACAAATCTACAACATGGTAAAGCAATTATCGAGGGCTGTGCTAACTGCAGGAAAACACCTCTAAGCTTAAACACCTCTAAACTCTATTAAAATTCAATCAGTGCATTGGGTTGTGATACAATTTCATGAAACAAAGTCTTGCCAACCGTCTTCGCAGAAGACATCATAAAAGAATACGGGAATCGTAAAATCGCAAGTATGGTCAATCTATAAACTGGTTCTGAAATGCTGGTAGAATATACAAACCCTTGTACCTACTTTTAGTACGTAATTCTATCGGTCTCTCAGACCCATATTATACAGTTTCTTGTTGCTACTGCAGCCATAAGTGCTCACTAAGTGCACTTAAGCGACTGCTTAAGTCGATAAGTGATCACTGATCAAGCTAGTAAACTACGCAATCGACGATTTTGGGCACATCCGAACCTTGATAGAGGTCGAGTTCGATATAAAGCAAGTGAACTCATGAAAGACTTGATTTTAGACGATGTGGGCCAGTTAAATCTCGAATACAGAGGAGGTGATTTCCGGAACTTTTTCCGAATGATTAACAGCAATGTTGAGTTTCTTCTGAACTTGACCTGACCTACAATCACTGATCAAGCTAGTAAACTACGCAATCGACGATTTTGGGCACGTCTGAACCTTATTGATAGAGGTCGAGTTCGATATAAAGCAAGTGAACTCATAAAAGACTTGATTTTAGACGATGTGGACCAGTTAAATCTCGAATACAGAGGAGGTGATTTCCGGAACTTTTTCCGAATAACCAACAGCAATTTTGAGTTTCTTCTGAACTTGACCTGACCTACAATCACTGATCAAGCTAGTAAACTACGCAATCGACGATTTTGGGCACGTCCGAACCTTGATAGAGGTCGAGTTCGATATAGAGCAAGTGAACTCACGAAAGACTTAATTTTGGACGATGCGGACGAGTTAAATCTCGAATACAGAGAAGGTGGTTTCCGGAACTTTTTGCGAATGACTAGCAGGGATTTTGAGTTTCTTCTGAACTTGACCTGACCTACAATCACTGATCAAGCTAGTAAACTACGCAATCGACGATTTTGGGCACGTCTGAACCTTATTGATAGAGGTCGAGTTCGATATAAAGCAAGTGAACTCATAAAAGACTTGATTTTAGACGATGTGGACCAGTTAAATCTCGAATACAGAGGAGGTGATTTCCGGAACTTTTTCCGAATAACCAACAGCAATTTTGAGTTTCTTCTGAACTTGACCTGACCTACAATCACTGATCAAGCTAGTAAACTACGCAATCGACGATTTTGGGCACGTCCGAACCTTGATAGAGGTCGAGTTCGATATAGAGCAAGTGAACTCACGAAAGACTTAATTTTGGACGATGCGGACGAGTTAAATCTCGAATACAGAGAAGGTGGTTTCCGGAACTTTTTGCGAATGACTAGCAGGGATTTTGAGTTTCTTCTGAACTTGACCTGACCTACAATCACTGATCAAGCTAGTAAACTACGCAATCGACGATTTTGGGCACGTCTGAACCTTATTGATAGAGGTCGAGTTCGATATAAAGCAAGTGAACTCATAAAAGACTTGATTTTAGACGATGTGGACCAGTTAAATCTCGAATACAGAGGAGGTGATTTCCGGAACTTTTTCCGAATAACCAACAGCAATTTTGAGTTTCTTCTGAACTTGACCTGACCTACAATCACTGATCAAGCTAGTAAACTACGCAATCGACGATTTTGGGCACGTCCGAACCTTGATAGAGGTCGAGTTCGATATAGAGCAAGTGAACTCACGAAAGACTTAATTTTGGACGATGCGGACGAGTTAAATCTCGAATACAGAGAAGGTGGTTTCCGGAACTTTTTGCGAATGACTAGCAGGGATTTTGAGTTTCTTCTGAACTTGACCTGACCTACAATCACTGATCAAGCTAGTAAACTACGCAATCGACGATTTTGGGCACGTCTGAACCTTATTGATAGAGGTCGAGTTCGATATAAAGCAAGTGAACTCATAAAAGACTTGATTTTAGACGATGTGGACCAGTTAAATCTCGAATACAGAGGAGGTGATTTCCGGAACTTTTTCCGAATAACCAACAGCAATTTTGAGTTTCTTCTGAACTTGACCTGACCTACAATCACTGATCAAGCTAGTAAACTACGCAATCGACGATTTTGGGCACGTCCGAACCTTGATAGAGGTCGAGTTCGATATAGAGCAAGTGAACTCACGAAAGACTTAATTTTGGACGATGCGGACGAGTTAAATCTCGAATACAGAGAAGGTGGTTTCCGGAACTTTTTGCGAATGACTAGCAGGGATTTTGAGTTTCTTCTGAACTTGACCTGACCTACAATCACTGATCAAGCTAGTAAACTACGCAATCGACGATTTTGGGCACGTCTGAACCTTATTGATAGAGGTCGAGTTCGATATAAAGCAAGTGAACTCATAAAAGACTTGATTTTAGACGATGTGGACCAGTTAAATCTCGAATACAGAGGAGGTGATTTCCGGAACTTTTTCCGAATAACCAACAGCAATTTTGAGTTTCTTCTGAACTTGACCTGACCTACAATCACTGATCAAGCTAGTAAACTACGCAATCGACGATTTTGGGCACGTCCGAACCTTGATAGAGGTCGAGTTCGATATAGAGCAAGTGAACTCACGAAAGACTTAATTTTGGACGATGCGGACGAGTTAAATCTCGAATACAGAGAAGGTGGTTTCCGGAACTTTTTGCGAATGACTAGCAGGGATTTTGAGTTTCTTCTGAATTTTACCCAGCCGACAATCAGCAAGAGTGATAACTAGATCCCTTGGAAAGTGATCCCTGGAAAAGCCAGTTGGCACGTTGTCATTAGAAGTTGCCAAGTGGCTTCTTCTGATTCACTCCACTCCAACCTTCAAACATGTTTTTACGATTGCTCCTGTGGTCATTAGCAATTTGGACTAATATTTTAAAATACCCTTCGAAGTAAATGCCTTTGTATATTCTTACCCGAGTCTATAACGCTGTTTAAATCCCTGCTGCATCAGGAATTTTTAAAACTCGTTTTTCTTAATTTTTTAATTTAGTAAGTAAAAAATAAATATTGTTGTTTTTAGAACTAATAATTTTCAAAGATTTTCCCTGTAGGGTAAGGGTAGAACGAATGCTTTTTAATTTTGTGCATATTGACATTGACAGTGGTTTGCGTATACGAATATCGAAAAGTTTTATGAAATATTACGGGACTTTTATTTGTTTGTTTACACTTTAAAAACTCATTTTCCAATAACTTTTATATCGCTAAAATATATTTTGCATTTTACAACTACGTTCGTATGTATGGGTAGTTAGAGACACTTTATAATATAAAATTAATTGTTTGTTTTATACTTTTTTATTACATTTTAAACGACATGTTGGTTATTAGTTAGTTTAAAACAAAGTTTGAGTTTAATAAAATATCTCGGTACGAAATGAAGTAAATTTTGTAACTACCACGGGCTACAAACTAACATGACAGGAACACGTTTCATATTGGTACATCCGCTTTATAACCTAAGTTAACCTTAAACAAAACATGTCAACGTAAAATATCGCACATTTTTATTGCAAACATTTTATATGTTTAGATGGAAGAATTTCAGATGTATCTGTCTGTTGTCTGGTATTATACGAAGGTGTCGTAGGATACGACATTCAAGAAAATATCCAATAACTGTATATCATGTAGATGCAGAGCTTCCAATAGAACATGTCTCTCCCTTTCGTCCTCTTTAGCGTGTGACGTCATAAAGATCAGAGTTGCACAACCTCGAATCGATTTCTCAACGTTACTCAAAATACTAAAGTCAACCCCTTTAGATAAATTTACAACAAAATGCAAAATTAGATTTTATTTTTCCTTCATGAAAAGCAACAATATTTCTGCCAGTCAAAATTTATCTTTTACTGCAATTTTTTGTTAGGAAAAAAAAGTTTTTTTTAAATAATTCGCATGTTTGAATGGTGGCTACATTTTAAAAACCTTTGATGTCAATAAGCGTAAAATAAACGCCGAGTAGTTCCCTTGCTTCCTATGTGTTTTGTAACATGTAAATTATTGATTAATTAAATCATTTGAGAGTTACATAACAGCTGAGGGTGTTATAAAATTGAACAATATTTGCAAATTTAGCGAAATAATGTTTTAGGCTAAAGATTGGGTAAATTGCAAACCGAAATAATTTTTAGATAAACAAAATATTAAATACAAATAATTTGAGCTGTAAATAATTATTTATCAAATAGAATCTAGAAATAGAATTGAGTTATAAAAACTTTCTAGCGGTTAAAAACGGGTAAAATGAAGAAATGACTGCTCTGCTTATTCTTGCTTTAATTGCAATTGTCTCTATGTGCTGGAGTATCATTAAATGTCGTCTTATTGGTAAAATTACGACGAATTTTCCTGTTGACATTACCTAACTTTGGTTGTGATATTGTTGTCTGAATACCATTGTAAATCAAAAGATCTCTGCTGTTTCAGCATTTCCACTACATTATTGGAAACCATTGCAATTTTGTGCCAAATTTGAAATTTAGCGAAATGAGTCGAGTTGGAATCCTTCAGTAATACCGTAGGAAGTGATTTCGGTATGTTTGCACCAAGTCGGATTCTCTTAGGACTGGTTCTACCAACCAAGTTTGCGGTAAAATCATGACGATTTGTAGATCAATCATACACCTAAAGCAAGACAGATTTATGTAGGCGAACGGTGAGAATGCGCAGATACCTAAATCTCCTCGAACTTATCCCTAAAGCTGGCCATCAGGGATCTGTGTTGCACAACTTTCATACTGAACTACAGATCAGCGTGATTTTACTGGGAACTTGGTTGGTATATTAGTTATCCTGTTTCTAGACGACGTTATGCGCTTCAAATAGCACTTCGACATGAGGCTGTAGACAAGGCAAAGTAGCAATTGCTGTTCCTTCGATACGACACGCAAAATACTACCTCAACCTGTCTCAATTACATCTGCGAGTACTCACGGGCATCGTTACAGAGCATTGTAAGCTAAACGAACACCTTCACAATCTGGGACTAATCGATAGCTCTAGATGCAGAGACTGTAATCAGGAAGTTTAGACTGCCGAGCACATGCTTGCTCGTGTCCTGCGGTAGCGTTAACTAGAGGATCCATACTTGGTGACTATTGGCTGGATATGGCCAGAATCAGAGACACTCCACCCGCCAAGCTGCTCGAGTTCATCTTAAAGTTGGGATGGCTCGAGGAGTGACGGGGAAGGAGATGCCTCTAGAGAGGTTGAAAAATGGGTCCGATCAAGCAGCCTAAGTGTAAGGTGGCTAAAAGCCAGCCGTCCCACAAGCAATCCAATCCAATCCAAGCACTTCCAAATTGAGATGTTTCCATGGCTAGTGACATGTAAGATCTAAGAATCTACTTCTAGAGGAAGTAGAATGCGAGGCCGAAGGGCGAGATGTTTGGGCGTCCTGAGGGTAATAAAATAACTACATTGTACAATGTACATGGTACAGAGGATTTTTTTTTAGTGTAGATTTTACAATCCATATTTACCGCTGGGGTTTGATTTTAGTTTCCGTATAAACCGGCTCAAGCTATTGTTAAAACTTCTTTATACTGACTACAATTAAATCCTGGGAACAAATGTGTAATGTAGAACTAGGCCTTAGTCTGATATATCTAAACTTCGTCCAATTTAATATCTATTAAAAATAATAGAGGTTGAGCATTTTAGCTCAGCTTCTGAGCTTAAATCTGAGCATTTAGACTCAGCTTTTGAGTTTAAATGCTCATCTTAATCGAGTACAAGTAGACCGGAATCAGCACCTAAGTAATTCCGGAAATTTTTCTAATTTGCAAATTAGTAAAAGTAGTCTAACAAACCAGACGACCTTGCAACTTGAGCAATAATTCATCGAAAGACGATATATAGACTTTCGAAAGTAATTTAATTTTATAATTTCCTGGGTGATTGATTAATTGAGGAATATGAGTCCTGTTATGAATCAGTTCAATCCTATTCACGGCAACTTAATAATTCCTACACACTTTCAATGTAAAATTGACGACTTCATACAAAAAGATATTAGTCCTCATTTACAAATAATTTTAAAATGAAAATTTGGGACATCGAAAGTGGAAATTGTATCTCGCAAATACAAGAGATAGGTGGCGATATGACAAGTTTTTGTATAAATAAAAAATTTATCATCGGTTGTGCTGAGGGAGAAAGTACTTGGGACTTGGCTGTTAAAATTCATACTTTAAAATTCGATTGATAAGAATTTTTTTATTCTATACTTAGTTGTAATAATTTTCAGATCGCCCACCGTTCACCACAAGCTATCTTTTTATAAGAAATGTAAGCTAATTTAATTTAATTTAAAGGTCTAAAATTCATCCAAAATTAAAATTATCAAACAACCTTAGGTATTAGATGTAGATGTGTGTAGAGGTAGTTAAATTACAAAATTATTTAAAAACACGAAACCAAATTATATTACGTATTCAAAATTAATTTAATTCCTAATGTTATATAATTGCTAAAGTATAATTTAAATTTAATAAATTTAACAGTAAAATATAAAATTAGGTTAGAGTCGTTATATCGAAACTTGCGCCGTGTATAAATAAGTAGAACCATCAGTATTCCAAGCATCATCTACCAGCTCACTTACTGACAGTAATAGATACTATCGACTAAGATCTTACTTGATTTTAGGGAGACTAGGGAAAGTCGACTGATAAAATCTTCTTAATATTGGCACTTGAAGCGCATAATGCTTTCCAGCACTCGCTCTAAACATCAAAATCGACTTCAGATACAATACTTTTTCTATTATATTGTGAAGGAAATTATTATGGAAAAAACTAAATGTGTTTTAAATTCGAGAATTTAACGGTTGCTCGATTTATTAAATTATTGGTTTTAACGGTTTTAATAGATGGAAATGCAGAAACGGACAACTTTAAAAAAAATTAATTTTCACATTAAAAAGTCGTTTATTTATCACATCGTAAGACTTGAAAAATTTAGTAATATTGCAGAGAATACGTTCTATACAGGGTGATTTATTAAAGTTTTACTATCGTGACAACAGTAAAAGTTGTATAGTATGCGTCACTTAACTTGGCGAGACAACTGCACCTAGAGGTTAGTTTTTCAGGAGGAGTAAATTATTAAACATTTTTTTCAACTTTTAAAATTTGAATTATTGTGCAATTATGGAAAGAAAAGCTTCGGGGCTATTATCTCTATGGAAACCATGAGCGGCGTAAATTTTATTTTTACTGCTATAGGCGTTTCAAATTAAGATTGTAGCGCCTCTAGCGGATATGTTGATACTAACGATGCAATGAAATTGAAGTAACTGCGCATGAGCGCATGTCGAATTTATTCAAGTACTCGTTTGTGTTCTCAGTTCTAACCTATAAATTTTGACATTTCACGTTGTTATATTTGTTTTGCGATTTCTTTTACATACGCATAGAATTACACCGGAAAACTGAACAATAAACTCTACTCATAATTTCATTAAAAAACTCTCAACTTCGCATTTGAATACACACGTAAAGTAAACATCATTGCAACGCTAGTTAAAAATCTTGCCGCCAGACAGCGTGTCGCTTAGTTTGAAATGCCTATAGTAATTAATTTTTATTAAATTAAATTCATGCCAATAGAGTAGCCTGTAAAAACCAATCGTCAAAATCAGTAGTTATTATAATGTAGCGACATTACCTTTATAATTTATTTGTGTAACTGCATTAATAAATTAACATGTATGTAAATATTAAGGAATGTAATGCAAATTCTGAGTTTCGTTATTTAATTGTAATAGACAAAACCCGCATTCCTGAGAAAGTTTTTCATTCTGTAATTGAACAATACCTACTTACAATAAATTACAAGATCAATCACTGCTACTGCAGTAGGTTGACATTCGAGCTTTGGAAAGGAATTTGGAATACTCATGACGTATTCAAAGTTCTCGCTACGTTAAGTGACGCGTACTGTACTTTTCCTAATTTTTTCTTCTTCTTCTTTCCTAATTTTCCTAATTTGTCTTTTCTTGTACTCGTATAATTAGACAGTCATCAATATTGTAAAATTTAAAGAAAAGTCTTGCCAATGATACTAAAATTAATTGTTTTGAATTAAGACGCTAGGCGTCGCTGCTGTCAACTTTATGTTTTCTTATGACCTCCTATGATTTTTTACTTTCTGTATTTACATACGTAAGTCATGTACCTACGAAACAGTCGTTGTGAGCACATTAAAATTTTTGTTTTTTAAATTTCCACATTTTAGTGTAACGTAGAAAAATGTCAACCGATGTCCCGGAAAAAAAGGTCGAAACCTTCTGTTTACATAATTTTGATTAGAATACAATATTACAAATTGGTCATATACAGGCTGTCTCACGAAATCGGCGCAGCATTGGGATATCGGAAACTATAAGAGATACAAAGTCGGTTAAATGGGGAAAAAACTTTTATATATTGTGCCCATTTTGAAAGTGTAATTAGGTTTTTCAAAATTATCATAGCCAACTAGATATGAGGTAAAAACTGAAAAAGTGCGTATTTTTCTTTTGCTAATAACTTCTAAAGTAATAGAAATATAAAAAAATAGTTCAAATAAAAAAAATAGATATTTCTAAGCTTTAGTCAGTGGCGTAGCAAAAAAATTTTTTTAGGGCTTAATTTGAAAGATATGACACAAACTTACCTTTTTTTAAATACAAACACTATTTTATTTTAACTTTAAAAAAATGCTTATTTTTTTCTCTTTTCAACGATATGTAACAATCAATAATACAATTTCTTGTTTTTTTTCAAAAAAAAATTTTCTTATTTTTAAAAAAATTCTGTTCAAGTGGACTGGTACAAGTTACTGACATAAATTATGTTTTTACAAATGATAATTTTAATAAAAAAATGTACCGGTACATTCGACTTGAAGAGAATTTTTGAAAAAATAAGAAAAATTTTTTTTTGAAAAAAATCATGAAATTGTATTATTGATTGTTACATATCGTTGAAAAGAGAAAAAAATAAGCATTTTTTTAAAGTTAAAATAAAATAGTGTTTGTATTTAAAAAAAGGTAAGTTTGTGTCATATCTTTCAAATTAAGCCCTAAAAAAATTTTTTTGCTACGCCACTGACTAAAGCTTAGAAATATCTATTTTTTTTATTTGAACTATTTTTTTATATTTCTATTACTTTAGAAGTTATTAGCAAAAGAAAAATACGCACTTTTTCAGTTTTTACCTCATATCTAGTTGGCTATGATAATTTTGAAAAACCTAATTACACTTTCAAAATGGGCACAATATATAAAAGTTTTTTCCCCATTTAACCGACTTTGTATCTCTTATAGTTTCCGATATCCCAATGCTGCGCCGATTTCGTGAGACAGCCTGTATGTATAAAAGTTACAACGTATTTTAAAAGTTGTAATATAATTTATAGCAATACATACTCACAATGTTATCTTATTCAAGACGACTAAATCAAAAAAAATATAAAGTATAAAGCAAAAATATTAAATTTAGATCTCAGAAGATCTCAGAAAATTCGAATAAGTATTATTCAAGATTTCAAAGTGTCAGTGACACCATGAGTAGCAAAAAAATATTTCCTCCAAAGAAAAAAATACTCAAAAAATGTTTTAATTAGAGGCCAAACAAATTTCCCCGAGGCGTTCTAGAAATCTTTATTTAATAATGTAGCAACCTGAGAAATTGGACGCATTCACCGGACGTAACAGTTGTAGAGCAGCTACCAAATCATTCGGTGACTTACCGTTTGGTAATTTAGGAACGTGTGCAGTGGTCGCCATTTTATCGAGCGCATTTCATTTGTGTTTTTGTTGAACTATCTCGATACCTGCTCACTTAACAAAATTATTACATGATAGAAACACTAGTGATATAGCAGTTGGTAACTGTTCCGCCCTGTGAATGCGCCTAGTGTCTCAGAAATTAAATTTTTGCAAGAGAATCATAGGATAACGATTTTTAGGTTTGAGAATCAACAAAGCATCACAAGCACTTCACTGTTACCTCCTTATAGCAAATTTTCCTATCCTGGTAACCTTGAATTCCTCAATATTTGAATGAACCTAAAAATGTTAGGGGACCAAGTGTCACTAGCTATGTTAAAACCCATTAACGACCCATAATCATATGGGTGACAGACCTTTATGGAGACAAACAAGAGCTAGAAAAAAATTCATGCTTGAAAATGATTTTTCTCACATGAGGATTCTGAAAAATCTTTACAAAAAATTTTCACCATCGTTACCAAAGCGTATCCGAATCTAACCTAATCCGGTGGGGTCATATCAAGTAAAAACACTTATTTTATTAAATTGGAATGGATGCAAATTTCTTTTAATTTAACAGCCTATTAAAATACCTTTCTAGAAATTTAAACGAAAACGCTCGTAATTAATATAATTAAAAGCCTTTTCAGTATCTAATTCAGGAGAGATTAAGGTGCGTTAAGATTTTCAAAATGATCTTAAAATTAGAAAAAAGTATCAAGATCCACTTTTAATTAAATTTGCTTTATAACTTCGAAACGTCATAAATTTTATCACGTTTTGTTATTTCAAATTAAAAATTTACATTTGGCAATGATCATAAATTTTTTTAATGTAAATAAGAAAAATTACAATTAATATTATTTTAGATTAAAATGGAATTTTTTTAAAAGTTATACTACGATATTTTGATTAGATTCATTTTCAAGAAAATTAATGGAAAGGTTACTCCAACTTGAAACAAGAATGGCTCTCAGTTTACCAGATATCGAAAATATCTGCTATAAGAAATATTGTGGAGCGACGCCTACAAACTTTTACTCTCTTTTAATAAATTTTTTCACTTCACATTTCTAAACGTCCTAAAGAAATTTAGAGTGGGTTTTCTGTTGTCATCATAACCTAGACAAATTATATTTTTTCTTTTGATAAAAATAAAAGAGCACTCCAATCCAACTCAAATAGAGCTAGTGAAATCTTTCATACGATACTTAAATAGAGCACAGAGAGGAAATTCGGTTAAAGTATATTTTTACAAATTTGGTCAAACTGCGGATATAGCACTACGGACATGCACACTAAAGAATCACGAAACACAACAAAACTTTAGCCTAACATACAGGGTTGTCAATAAGGGATGTGTCTTTATGAATACAAGGTATAGAACAAGGGCAAAAGTACAAAATCTCGATAAACAACAATGACAACGGAAAAAACCTACAGTCATTCTCTGGTATACGTACGGGATAAGGCTTCACTTGCGAGATTTATCGTGAGAAATGAGCGTCATCTCACAATTTCGCGAGGCGAGAATGCCAATTCTCGCAATTTGCGAAACTTGTGTAAAGCTCCTAGAGCTTCATTTGTGAGATTTCTCGAGAGAAATGAGCGTTCTTGCCCCGCATGTTGCAATTTTGCGAGATTCTCGCAATTTGCGAGACTAGTGTGAAGCTTCTAAAGCTTCACATGCGAGATTTATCGTGAAAAATGAGCGTCATCTCACGAATTTCGCGAGGCGAGAATGCGAATTCTCGCAATTTGCGAGACTTGTGTAAAGCTCCTAGAGCTTCACTTGTGAGATTTCTCGCAAGAATTGAGCGTTCCTCAACTAGCATCTCGCAATTTGGTGAGGCGAGAATGTGACTTATCGCACTTGTGAGATTTCTCGGGAGAAATGAGCGCTTCTCGCCTCGCATGTAGAAATTTTGCGAGATTCTCGCAATTTGCGAAATTTGCTTTGTGTGATTACTCGCGAGAAATGAGCGTTATTCGGCTAGCATCTCCCAATGTTGCTTGGGAGAATGCGACATTCTCGCAATTTGCGAGACTTGTGTGAACCTCTTAGAGCTTCACCTGTGAGATTTCTCTAGAGAAATGACCGTTTCTCGCCTCGCATGTAGCAATTTTGCGAGTGTCTGGCAATTTGCGAGATTTGCGTGAAGCTCTTAGAGCTTCACTTGTGTGATTTCTCTCGAGAATTGAGCGTTCCTCAACTAGTATCTCGCAATTTTGAAAGGAGGGAATGTGAGATTCTCGCACTTGTGAGATTTCTCGAAAGAAATGAGCATTTCTCGCAATTTGCGAGACTTGCGTGAGTGAGATTTCTCGCGAGAAATAAGCGTTTCTCGCCTCGCATGTTACAATTTTGCGATTTTTGCGCAATTTGCGAGACTTACATGAAGCTCCTAGATCTTCACTTGTGAGATTTCTCGCGAAATGAGCGTTCCTCGACTAGCAGCTCGCAATTATGCGAGGCGAGAATGCGAGATTCTCGCATTTTGTGAGACTTGCGTAAAGCTCCTAGAGCTTCACTTGTGAGATTTCTTGAGATAAATGAGCGTTTCTCGCCTCGCATGTCGCAATTTTGCGAGATTCTCGCAACTGCGAGATTTGCGTGAAGCTCCTAGAGCTTCACTTGTGAGATTTCTTGAGATAATTGAGCGTTTCTCGCCTCGCATGTCGCAATTTTGCGAGGCGAAAATGCGACATTCTCGCAATTTGCAAGACTTGGGTGAGTGATATTTCTCCCCAGAAATAGGCGTTTCTCGCCTCGCATGTTGCAATTTTGCGAGATTCTCGCTATTTGCGAGACTTGCGTGAGTAAGATTTCTTGCGAGAATTGAGCGTTTCTCGCCTCGCATCTCGTAATTTTTTGCGAGGCGTGAATGGGAGATTCTCGCAATTTTGCGAGACTCGCCTGAAGCCCTAGTACATACCACACTCGTAACCAAGTATTAGGGGTTAAAATAATTATTTAATAAATGATCAAATGTTAAGTATTTACAATAAACAATATTATTGTTCTTATAGTTTATTGATAGTTAAGTTTTTTAATTTCTATTAATCAATATTATGCATGAAAGCGATTGTCAGTTTAACCCCTACCTTCCACAAGACTGATTATTTATTGTCTAGGATTAATCACACAGAACAAAGCCACTAGAATCCTGTATATCAGCTTATATGTGTGCAAATTTATTGTATTACCACATAACTCAACTGAAAATCAAGTTCTATTGGATGAAAATCTAGGGGCTTTAATTATAAAAATTTTTAAACGAGCTCTTTTGCTTACCACAATACCGGAAGTTGTGTATGATTTGAAATGGTGTGGAAAATAGTTTTGTAGAGATTTTTCCGAATACTCGCTTTTTATGCCCAACCTTTGTTTCTGCTTCTGCCTGAAAACTCGCATACTTGGTCCGATGTCCGTGCATCCGTACTTCCGTCTATCCTTTTTTCCCCTACCCGCCTGCCAGCAAGGTTTCTGTTCGTGTGTTTGTATCCGTCTTCCAACCCGTCCCTATATCTTCTGCTCTTCTGATCTTTTCCCTAATTTGATACCAACTCATGCAGTAATCAAATATATGAATCCAAGATTTTCAATTAAATTATCAATTATCAGTAATTGCAATTTTATTTAATAGCTGGTTAAACCCTGGAGTTCTTGTGTAATTGTAATTTCTATTTAATGCTGTAGGCATTTTAGGGGTTGCCAAATCCATACATACAATATTAGACGGATTATTATTTGTTCTCGTCCGAAATTGATCATGTAGTTATTTGTTGAATTGCTTAAAGACAAATTTCGTGCGTTTGCCTTTTAGTTGATGTTAAACTTTGAATAGGGAATTTGTTTCTATAAATAGAACAAATTTAATATATTGCCATCGGTCACATCTACAGCAGAAATAATTTCATGTTATTAGAGGTAGTAGAATTTATATGTAATTGTTTCGAACTGTAATGCCTCTAACGAGACATGCATGAACTTAGAGATTTCAACAAATTAGCCTTACAAAATTATTAATAATAATATGAAATGTGCTTTATTGAATGCATCTGCCATTATAATTATTTTCTTGTCTGTGATATTCAGATAGAGCTTGAAGAAGATTAAAAATTCATAATGCAACTTTGCCAACTCGTAGCTTAAAATTTCAAATCAAAGTTTAGAAAACTCTTGATATTGAAAAATGATAGCAAAACTATTCAAACTGTCCAAGTGCCCATAAATTGTTCGTGAGGGATAGAAAATTCTATTATACCGCCCATCTACATAAAATAGTAGACTTTAAATTTAATTATAATGAGTTCAGTTACAGTTAGCTAACTTCATTGATCTCAATGTTATAAGAATTACGAAGATAGCTATCTGCAATATCTATCGTGACATGAGCTTTATAAGAACTCCATGTACTCCATTGTAACTCCATCATGTAATCAATAACCTAATAATTTAAATACGTCTTTGAACCACGACTTTTTATGAAGTTCTTAGAGATGATACAGTGTCTTCGTAAATAACATAACCCAGGTGATAAATTTTCTAGGCAACCACCAATCACGAACCTTGGTGGTTGGTGGTTGCCCAGAAAATCGGTCATGTGGGTTGATGTCATTTACGAAGACACTGTAGCATATGTGAGGTTCTGTGAATCGAATCCGAGAATTCTACCTGAGTAGCTAGTACTCCAGATTCTACAGCACGACTCACCTGCATAAACCCTAACTGGACACGTCTAACTATCAATACAAGCACTCACTATTCCTAAGAGTGCATTCATTATTTTTCTGCCTAAGTTTCAGGCGTCCAGAACGTAATCTAAAAATTTTAGCTGTATAGCTGGTGCTCCATATTCTACAGCACAACCCACCTTTATAAACCCTAACTATATTCTAATTTCACAATTATAGAGAGTGACTCATTCCTAATATGTGTTCACAAAATTTAGCTAACTATAGCGCGGCTTCTATTGAGATAGATGCAGAAAACCCGTGCCGCTTTAATAGAATAACGTACTTTACTATAATTTGACAGAAGCTTAGTAGTAGAAGTGGATCCGAGTACGAACGATTGTTCATAATGCTGTACCGAGAAATCTCGATGTAATCTAGTCTTCATTCTTTAAATGACACAACTGTCTACATTTGTGAACAAATAGTATAAACACATCGAACTACCAGTATAAGCACTCACTATTCCGGAGAGTGCATTAATCATTTTTCTGCCCAAGTTTCAGGCGTCCAGCACGTAATTGGCAAACTTGGATAGTGGGGCTAGTTTTGAGCTATATCTGATTTAAACTGACACCTCAATTTACCTCATAATCGATTAGTAGAATAAAATTATACATAGTACACTTTATCAATAATATCACTGGTTAAAATTTTGTTAATACGCCGTTAATTAAAATACATACCCCGCAAAATAAATTTTTTAAGGGACTTAAAAGTTGGAAAGTAAAAATGAGTGATTATTTTGTAAACTTTTACATTTGGAAGAAGAAAATTTTACTAAAGTGATATTGTAAAAGTGATGATACTTTATTTTCTTCTCTTTAGAAGCAGCTGTAAAAACAGTGTATTAAACGCGACGCTTAATCTAGATTAAAGAAATTAGCGCAAACAAGCCGACGCTTGAGTTTTTACCTTCATTTTCAACACAAAATAAATGAGAGCTCGTACATACAAATAGCTATGTGTTAATTTGACTAGAATTGAGTACATTAAAACTCGATATTGAGGTATCAATCTATTTAAATTAGAGCAAACACAGTTGTTGTTGTGGTATATGGGAATTCTAATTCGACGGAACGTATTTTATACGCATTTTTAGTATAGTTAATTGGTTGTTAGATAGGCAGATTACTTTTTAATTTTTATTTAAGTACAAAATTATCCTCAACTTTCAAGGTTTAAGCTCCGACGTAATTGAGTTCATTAGTTGAAATTTATTTTTTATAAAAGCGATTTTATACAACCCGATGATTGAATTTTTATTTCATTTCGTATTATTACAAGAGAATGGGATTTTGAAATATTGGCAAATTCCGGCAAATTCTAATAAATATTAAGTAGTGCAATGGATTCATTATTAAATTACCTTTCCAATGAGGTGTCACAGTGCCACACGTACTTTAGTTCCATCTGAAATTTTAATGGGGGCAGCTGTGGCGGCTAAGGGTTGATGACAGGAGTGTGCGTTCTTTACAAGAAAAGATGTCCTCTTCTTATCTCATTTGACGTATCTTAGAAATTTATAAACAAAAAATTATTTTCAGAAATATTAAGGGTGACTATTTTGCGTTGAAATGATGTTGATATATTTAAATATTCACAAGTACGGTCAATAAAGCTTGATTACTGTTTGATGGAACCAAAGTCAAAACAAATATTTAGTACGTAAAAATTAATCAGCAGAATTCGAACACCGTGCTGAAAAAATATTATTATTACCTGGAGATGGGGTAGACAGGCACAGGACACAGTACAGAGAGGATTACGGCCTATTAGATCTATTAATTGTACCTCCCCTCATCACTATCTCTTTTATTCTTCTTTTTAACAGACCGATGTCAATTATAAAGTTTAGCAGCGTTCTAGATTCTAGAAGAAATCTTGATGAAATTTTGGGGTTCTATATAGAATGTTCAATCGTGCTAGACCTTCACACTACAATTGGATTGAAATTTCTCCATCTTCTTTATGGTTGCTTTGAGATTTATAACAGTGCCAAGTAACTACTTGAGGAACTCCTCAATCCATCTACAACTGGGGAGTTGTTATTGCTCTGCGTATTTACTGCACTTAGTCACTTAGTCTGGTCCATTGTGCTGCGTTATTTTAGCAACTCTATTGGTCCCTCGCGTCCTTAATTAATTTCCGGTAGGGTATAAATACTGGTCATGATAGGCCAGTATTCCTGGCCTATCATGCCAATGCAGTGACAAAGTACATGCCCTATTGTTTCTTCCGCTTCACTCCATTCTCTGCATCTAACTCTGTAAGCAACACAAGGATTGGCACTCGGATTAGATTGTTACGGTGGAGGGTAAACTGAAGTTTAGGTGCACTTAGTCACTTAGTCAGGTCCATTGTGCTGCGTTATTTTAGCAACCCTTTTGATCCCTCGAGTCCTTAATCATTCCGGGTAGGGCATGAATACTGGTCATGATAGGCCAGTGTTCCTGTATCATGGATCCTCGTATTCGAGTTAACGAAAGGCAGTGACAAAAATCATGCGCTATTGTTTCTTCCGCTTCACTGCATCCTCTGCTTCTGACTCTGTAAGGAACACAAGGATTGGCACTCGGATTAGATTGCTACAGTGGAGGGTAAACTGAAGTTTAAGACTCACTTAGTTACTTAGTCGAGTCCATTGTGCTGCGTTATTTTAGCAACCCTTTTGGTCCCTCGAGTTTTTAATCATTCCGGGTAGGGCACGAATACTGGTCATGAAAGGCCAGTGTTCCTCTAACATAGATCCTCGTATTCGAGTTAACGAAAGGCAGTGACAAAGTACATGCGCTATTGTTTCTTCCGCTTCACTGCATCCTCTGCTTCTGACTCTGTAAGGAACACAAGGATTGGCACTCGGATTAGATTGCTACAGTGGAGGGTAAACTGAAGTTTAAGACTCTCTTAGTTACTTAGTCGAGTCCATTGTGCTGCGTTATTTTAGCAACCCTTTTGGTCCCTCGAGTTTTTAATCATTCCGGGTAGGGCACGACTACTGGTCATGAAAGGCCAGTGTTCCTCTAACATGGATCCTCGTATTCGAGTTAACGAAAGGCAGTGACAAAGTACATGCACTATTGTTTCTTCCGCTTCACTGCATCCTCTGCATCTGACTCTGTAAGGAACACAAGAATTGCTTCTCAGATTAGATTGTTACGACTGAGCTATTGAGGGCGCTCTTAGGCCAGTTAGTCGGCCTTATTTTAGCCACTCGTTCCGTCTCTTTAGTCCTTAATTCTTTTCAAGAACACTAGAGGAAGAAGTGTCGCTGATACTCATCATGTTATGTCAGCATTCTGTTAAAATGGATCGTCAAATATACGTTAACGCAGGCAGTGACAAACCCCATGCTCCATCGTTTTATTGCATCCTCTGCATCTCAGGCAGCACAAATAGTTGCCCTTTTTCATTGCTTCCAATTTCACTGTTAAACACTTACTTTATTAATGTTAGGTCAGTTTACGTAGAATGTCGCAACATTACCACGTCAGTATTTACATGATATTGATTCTTTTTCCAAGGCTTTTAGATAACACCTGCTTCTGTCCCTAATGCTGTTTTTCAATATCCGTAACCAGACCATGGTTTTCTTCATTTATGATTCTCAAACAGAATATTCATTGTGGAATTAGCACATAGAATCATTCTATCTAGAGTCATTTCAATTATGTTCCTGACGGAGTTGTGCTACAAAATCCACGTGTAACCATATTTATTTGAAGCCTCTATATGTACAGTTCGTCTGGCTACATAGGTCTGTAAAGGCTCATGTTTGAGCATCTCTAATTGGCTAAGTATAATTATGTGATATGTCTAACAGAGCTTCGAGGATTTCTACGAATGTTGTTCTTAATGTCCCCATTATTACGGCAGTCACCATTATTTGTATTGTCTTAAGGTTGATTTTAGTGGGAGATGTACGAATCTCTTTACCATTTATTTCCAAACTCCAAAAGCGTCTGTATTATGCTTTATTTCTATTATAAGCTATTATAAGCATATTCTCTAACATTCGCTCTATAAGTAAATCATTCCTCGACATTGAAGAACGCACAGTACATAGAAAATTATCGTGTACTTTTAAGGTTTAAACTTCGACGTAATTGAGTTCATTAGTAGTCATTTATAAAAGCTTATTTTTGCTAGCGACGCCGATGATTGAATTTTTATTTAAATTCAATACGAGAGAATTTGATAGAATTTGTATGTTTAGGTAGGATTTTGAAATATATGGGTAAATATTGATACAAACCTACCTAATACATATGTTGATATATTTAAATATTAACGAGTATGGTCAATAAAGTTTTGGTGGAACCGATGTATACAAACAAAATAACGCATTTAGAGACAAATAATACCTAAACATAAATCCTGATACGACTAACGTTGACGAGGGTTATAATTTAAATGCCAACTAAATTTAATCAGCGATAGCTCTAATATCCTACAACACTGTCTAAATTAAAGGATGTAATACATTGTAGCGAACAATTTCTATTTTACAATTTTCAAATAATATTTATCTACTTTTCCAATTTAATTGCAATTTTACAAATCAACCTCGTTACAAAAATGATTAGAGCTATTAGGCAAATTTTAAACTCGATTTTCTTTTTAAATGGTACGTACAAGAGGTGGTCGGAAAATATTTAGGCCAACGAGCCGTTTTGTAGTAGAAATGTAAAGTTTTGAGTTTTTGTAATTATTTATTTCCGTATTGTTCTAAAAATGAAAGAAGTATTTTACTGTTAGCCTACTTTGGACTAGAACGAACATGTCCGCCTGAGGCTGTTGAAAAAGTACTTTTTAGAACAAAAATACTTCTTTAGTAAGTTGGAAATTATACTGCACTCGATTTCTATTTCTGAATCTTTTGAAATCGAAGGCAGGTTAGTACAGCGCCTTTAGAAATACTCTCAACCCAGGTGATCAATTTTCTAGGCAACCATCAATCTGATTGGTGGTTTCGTAGTAAATTGATGGTCATGTGGGTTGAGTTTATTTTTGTTATATATATGTAAATATATAATTATTAGAACTTAAGTTTCATTATTGTGACATTATAATTTCTGTAGGCACTATACTGGCATAACTAGGATTGTTTTGTTCTACAAAGACAGTCAGAGGTTTTCCTCAGATTTTTCAGAGGCCCTGACGAAGACGTAACGCATGCCACACACGCCATACACGCAGAAATCTACTATAGAGCTCTCGATTAACTAACTTCGACATTAAATCTAACATAAAACTTTTGATTTGTTCTTTTAATTAATAATCAATTTTGATTGGTCAAGAATGCCTGTGAGCATTGTGCAGGTCCAATTAATTTTAATTTAACATTGAAGTTTAAATACAGGCGGTTAATGTTGCTATGTTGCACAAAGCATTTACTATTTGTCACGGAGTGTGTTTGAAAAATCTAAAAGCACGAGCCACACCGCAAACAAACTACACATGCAAATACATACCCTCATGTTGAAAAACAAATATGTCACTATTTGAAAATAATTTACACCGAGTGTGTTATGCCGATTAAACAGTTTTCTATTCAAAAACTGCAAGGAAGACGCTTTGATACGAAAAAAGGGATGCAGATGTGGTTTGTCACTTTGCCAGTAAAATGTACATAAATATTCGAATTAAATGTACTATATTAACAACAATATTTATTATTTATTTTTTAATTTGTAACTCTGAACATCCATTCATAAATAAATTCAAGTATATTGAGCAATAAAAAAAATTTGGTGTGTAAAATTAGTTTTATTTTCGTAGTGTAGACATTATTAGTATGCTTTATAGCTTTGCAACTCAAGCCTAAAGCAGAATCGGGGTTTTCAGATATATCACAAAAAGAGCTTTTGTAGTCCGTTAGGCACATATTACATTACTGCCTAGGGCTTTTTAAGCAATCTTAGTATGTTTTTCACATAGACGAGATTATTAAACTTGCATACTGCCTCTAGTGAGGTTCAGTTTCAACAAAAATTTTTTACAATTCTCCAACCATAATATTTAAGCCCCTAATCAATATTGCTTGCAGGTTGCAAGGTAATAGTAAATTATTTCACGAGGTAAAACTAAAAAATAAGTAAAAAATAGTGCGAGGTGAAGTGACAGTAAATAATTCAGGAAAACTTTTACACCGAAAACTAATTTTCCACTTTGGAGAAATAATAAATTTTAGTTGCGAAATAAACGGTATTATTACAGAGATTGCTTAAAGTGACATTTTTATTAACAACAAAATTACACCGTGCACTCTAAAAGAAAGATGAACTTAACTAAGTTTGAAGTTGAATTGTGAAAATGGAATTTCTAACATACTTAAATACTCTTTATTGCTTTGTTACGTGTTAAAACCGCACACTTTAAGGCGTATATAGTGGTATAAATCGTAAAAGATCTAACACGAGATTCAATAAAAGCAATTATTGAGTCGTTTATATTACGGCACACTAGATATTCAAAAAAAATTGCAGGTAGAAATTTATTCGACTGAATGAGATGGGAAATTCTATTAACGTAGGCGGGTTTTATTTCCTTTTATACAGAGTGAGTTTGAATTGATGGCCTATTAGAGTTATATCGAATTTTTTAGAAAAATACCAAAGAAGCTTTTCCGAGTGTCTGAAAAATTATTAATTGTAGACCTAAGACAAAGTTAAAAGAAATGAAACAAGAGACAGAAGAAGAGAAAGAGGTAGTGATCTATCACTTAAACATAATGCATCAGGATAAACTCAAAAAAATCCCTGAAGCGGTTTTCCACAACTAACAGACGATAGTCTACATCTATACAAAAAATAGCAGAACGCTAACACTAGAAACGGAGAAAGTAAGTAGAAAACACGGAAACACACAAAGCGTCCAAGTCGAAATGGAGACATATGTGGAAGAAGATCCCGCTGAGCAAAAACAAGTCTAGCTAGAGGCACAAAATTACTAACAGCCTTCAAATGCCAAGCACAATCCCATAACTAACTGATCCAGCGACTAACCGACCTAATTGAGCACCACAACCCCTCTGAGCTCCCAATCACAAATTAGACCACGTACAGGACCCAAAAACCATCGAATATCACAAATATATTAAAATTGGTGCAAAGCCTCACAAGACTTGCTCTATACCACGGTTCGGCAAGAAAACATTGATATACTGTAGTTGATCTCTGAGTCAAATGTAGTAGCTGTAGCGCAACCCAAATGGCACACTGACGTCATATATATGACGCAGCAATTCAACAATCAACAATAAATCCATATCCAAAATTTACCCACGGTTGGGGCCCAGGTTTTGACTGAATCATGACTCCCGATTTGTATCTCTACAGACGCTACACATTTCTCCTAAAGTTCAGCGGTAGGATATACAATATCACATCTTCTCTCACACGACAGAATGATAAGCTAAAAATTATTCTAACTGGAGAAAAGCTGCAGCATGGGGCACGCCTCGCACTGACGAAAGAGGCACCATTTTACTAGAGATATAATAGCTCAACTTGATCTAGAAGTTATAAACACCGTGGCTCATCACACCTTTGAAAGAGGCACTTAGAAGTCTGTTCTCGACCTCACCACTGATCGTCGACAATAATCGAACGAATTTCCGACTGGAACACTCTCGACCCAGAAAGGTTAAACGATCGTAAGTATATTGCCTTCTAAATAACATAAACTGAAGCAATGCTACGACGGTTGCTCAATATAGAGCACGTACAAAATCTTTTCAACTGATGCAGCGCTTTTTATTGCAGGAGACGTCATTATCCATCGACAAGAGTTTATAAAAAAACAAGGAGTTGGGGCCAAGACAATGCACACACGAAAGCTGCTAAATTAAAAACACCCAGAGAATGACGAACCAAATGGGAAGCTTGTAGTAAAGGAAGTTGAACCTTATGTCACACCATGGATAACAAGAGCTCAAGGAGAGCTCAGCTTCTCAGCGGACATTGTTCCTTAAGAACTCACTTAACACGTTGGCTGCCACCGTACTAGAATAAAATCTGGTTCCATATGCCACACAAAATTTTTTGTTAGTCCATTGTGGCCTCTCGCCGTATTTGCGACCATTTTTTACGTGAGACCACATTGATATCACACGGCAGTTTACGTGTTAAAGGTACTTTAAATGCCTAAGAGGAAACAACAAATCGCAATTCATGCAACATGCATCCAGACTCCTAAAATAAAATGCTCCAGTGGTTCTAGGAAGTTTCAGTCAAAGCGTGTGAGGAGCTGCTTCAGCCGTTAGGCGTTTCCAGATGAATCTGGTACTCTCCAGAAGTGCGTACGCAGTCGGAATCTTTAGAAGAGAAAAATTAAGTTGCATTTACTGAACGTTAGAAGAAAACTGGTGAGTACTCTGTAAACCTCACTGTGGATTTCATGTGTCGCAGCACCAGAGAAAGTTTTTTCAGTATAGGTTCTCATTCAAACACCTCGTTATTACAATTATTGTAATATTTGGCAGTTTATTAATTTCTAAGATAAGGACCAAATTTGAGAAATCACTTAAGATATTACAGTACAGACATGCCCACATGCTCAGCCAGCCCTGTATTTATTTTTAAATTACATTTTAATGATTCTTGTTTTTATAATTACGAAGGAATGCCTGAGTAATGATTTTTATAAAAAAGTGCAATTATTTATTGTAAAAAGAATGCCTAGGTCTTTTTTCTCCCACATCATGAAACTCTAATTTAACAATTTGACATAGGATAGACCATTTGCCATTTCCCTCACTCGAACGCATGTTAGAAAACGCGGCCTCTATTTGGAAGGACCTTTAGAAAGTTTAAAGCCTCCTTCAGAAGCCCTATTTGAAAATTTAAAGCCCCAGACCCCCTTCAGATGTTGGAGCTCCCATTCAGAAGCCCTTTGTTTGATTCAGGGCCCCAAGGCCACCTTCTTCAATCGGATGCAAGGACAGAAGTCTCCTTTGAAAGTTTAAGGCGTTGCTTCCCATTTTTACTTGACTTAGGCCCCCATGTTTAAATCTCCCCACCTGTGACGTCATTTCCGGTACAGATTGTTACGCCTCATTTACGGCCATTTAACTATGAAATGAAAACATTTACTATCCCAATTCCCACATCCCGCTTTCAAAATTACCACCAAGGGCCATTTTGAACTTTTAAATTGGTACTCCTACTTCCCACTTCTTTTTACCTATTTGCGACGCCATCTTGCATTTTAAAATTTATACACCCACTTGCCTCCATATTTAAATTTCCTGCCATTTTTATTCTGATACGTATGTCTATTCTTAGGTATACTACTCACTGATAATAGCATAATACATCAGAAGATTTTCACCCAGAGGGGTGCGCCATGGGTGAGTTTTATCCTTACTTTTTTGTACTCTCAAAGCTTCTTCAGAGAAATTTTATAGGAGTCGATATACTTGATACACTCGTACTAGTTGCCAGTAGCTCGAAAGGATGTTATCTAAATCTCAGTATCAGAGAACTCGAGTCGAGAAAAAAGCGTGGTTGTAGCACCTCTACACTCTACAGCATGTCCGATACATTTAAAATTATTTTAACAGTGTAAGCCGCTTTGAGATAAGAATGTTTATTTTTTATTTTTCACAGAACTCGCTATAAATACAGTGGCTCATCGATGCAAACTGAAAATTCTGATGTTCAATGTACCATTTTATAAAATAAAATAAAAATGTTTTGTAAAAAGTTGTTCTTGCATTCAAATATTGCTAATCTATAAACACGACTTCATAAAAACAACATTATGATGCAAATTAAAATAACAAAGTAACTTTTCAGAATGCGGAGCTTAACAAAAATTTACCAGATGCTATCTGTAGCTGTGGGTACTTTTAAAATGCGCGAAGCAACATTTAATTTGGATTAGTTATTCAAGCAAAAGGGAACCACGAGTGATTTACTAATGATTGATGTGGTATGTAATGAAATTGGTGAAATTTAGTAATGGCCGCAAAAGAGGCGATTATGACCCTATCCATTTAGTCAAAAAAAGGAGCTCGTGACAGTTATTTAAAATTGTGAATTTTCAAATAAAGAATTCAAATTTATTTTTTTAAAAGCCAAAACAAAAATTAACTGTTAATATATCAATTGTTTCACATGATTTTCAATAATGAAGTCAAAAGTCAACTTACAAGAACTTCTCTTTAGGCTCAAATTATTGAATTAATAGATACGTTTAGAAAAATGTTCAAAATATCTTAAGCTGAAGCTAGGCGAGATGTACAGGCGTTCCATTTTACCAAATGAAAATTTATGAGAAATTAATTTCTCACAAAGAACCGCGCGCCATTTTAGAATTTTATTTCATAAACTACAAAAAGTGCAAAACTTTAATTTGTAGCTCAAAGAATTTACTATACTGCATTTTGTATAGCAGAATAAAGTAAAAGTATTATGTAGTAAGCCTTGAATTAATTTGTACTGGCTGAAAGTTTGCAACTTGTAATCTCCCATGCTATGGTAAACAAACTATTAACTAGCTAGTCCTTATTATGTAAATTGCATTTAGAAATAATTAAAATTTACTTTGTATATTTTAACAGTTAAACCCACCAAATATTTATTTAAAAGAATCCCTTCATGTTCCTTCAGATTGTATCGCCGTGATTTCCTTTGAAATGAGCTCTAAAATATTTTAGTGTAGTTATGTTTAAACTGCAACTATAAAATTTTGTACTACACTAATTTAAAGACTCTAGACCGATGCAACCATCTACAGATTCTACAGTAATTTAAATTGTAAACACTAAACATCAGTATCTCTTGTAAGTTCGAGATTTTGCATCCTGGCTGATGTTGCACTCTGCTGATTCAAATTGAATTAACCGCAGTGGTGACGATAATTTAATTAAGACACCGAAGTACCACATTCGTGCTTCATTTTATTATCAAATTCAAATCCATTTAAACACCTTGTCCTTTTAACCAGTATCGACTTCTGAATAATGTTAAAAGAAAAAATGAAGTGTTAGTTTGAAGACAATCTTTTTTGTTTCAAACAAAGGCAACAAGAACATATTTTTGGAATTTCACCTTGAAGAGGATTAGAAGCTATTTCTAAATTAATCAAATACAATGGCCAGTAAACAAGTACATCTTACCTTGCGAAAGGTCATGTAGTTTTGGATTTTGGATATGTTATATGTACCTAGGCCCTTATTAAAAACTCAATTTTTGGAATTCGACGCGCCTGTGCGCGCTTCAGTACAACCACTTTTGTGTCACTTTTTTCGATTTTTGCTCAATAACTCTTTACTAGTACGACCTACAAAAAATATTAATGTTACCTGTTTTCTAGAGCACAAAATTTGCTACAATTTATCTCAATAACGTGTTTTTCTAAACCATACAGTTACCGAAATACAGAGCTTCAAAATACAAAATTTTTCAAAAAGTTAGGAAAAACTACCACAAAAAAGAGAGTGTTCATCATCTTAACGGTTTATTGGTTCAATTTAAAGACAACATGAGTAACACTTTTTAGCTATATGATAGATCTGTGCATACAAAATTACAAATATGACCACAATACGAAGAATATTTTATACAGGGTGAGTCGGGAGGAACGCACCAAACGCCAAGGGTATAGTTTACATGTAAATATAAGAAGAAAAAACCCAAAAGTTGTAGTCCGATTTTTATTGGTTTTCAAGTTACAAGGACTTAAAAGCTTGAATCGTTAGTAATATAATTTCATTAATTTATAAAAATACCATTTTTTTAACTTTAAAGCTCTTTATTTCGATAACATGGTTTTCTAAACCTCATATTTACGGAAATACATCAGAGCTTCAAAGTATAAAAAGTGGGTTTTTCAAACCTATGAAATTTATATTACTAAATATTCAAACTTTTAAGTCGTTGTAACTTGAAAACCAATAACAATCGGACTACAACTTTAGGGTTTTTTCGTCTTATATTTACATGTAAAACCCCCTTGGCGTTTGGTGCGTTCCTCCCGACTCACCCTGTTTAAAATATTCTTCGTATTGTGGTCATATTTGTAATTTTTTATGCACAGATCTATCATATAGCTAGAAAGTGTTACTCATGTTGTCTTTAAATTGAACCAATTAACCGTTAAGATGATGAACACTGTCTTTTTTGTGGTAGTTTTCCCTAACTTTTTGAAAAGTTTTGTGCTTTGAAGCTTTGTATTTCGGTAATTGTATGGTTTAGAAAAACATGTTATTGGGATAAATTATAGCAAATTTTGTGCTTTAGAAAATAGGCAACATTAATGTTTTACGTAGGACGCACTAGTAAAGAGTTATCGAGCAAAAACCGAAAAAAGTGACACCAAAGTGGTCTTACTGAAGCGCGCACAGGCGCGCCGAATTCCAAAACTTGGATTTTTAATAAAAGCCTAGGTACATACAACATATCCAAAATCCAAAACTACATGACCTTTTGCAAGGTAGCATACGCTTATTACGACTTGTTTACTGGGCTATAAGGAGTAGGTACTTTCAGTCCTGTGAGTGTAGTCTGATAACCTTATATTTTATTATTTTGCACATACACAGTGTGTGAGAAAAAAAATTACCTACAAATTTTAAAAGAGATCCAAAATAGGTCGAAAATTCTAAATTAACATGAGTCTACCAACACACCACTTTTTTGCAAGGATTAATTTCGGGCCTTTTCAAAAATTCCTTACTATGCTCTCACTGTATGGTAGGCTTCCAGGACCGAATTATTAACACTATTAGAGACCCTATAACCATCTGAAATTTTGATGCCCCCTTTTGAGGATTTCTAAAAATATGAATTTCCAGAAAAATCTGCGAAGAACCGACTGGAGCGAGGCCCATATCCATGGTTTTTTAATGAAATTTCAGACTTTGTTTAGCAATCAGTATGAAGAAATTTTTAAATAATGATATTATAATAAGTCACTAGAGTAGTCCCAACAAAAAAAAGCCTATCACGTGACCAAATCTGAACGAGGCGTGGCTTCAAGTGGTGGGCTTTTCTTTCGTTGGGACTACTCTAACTCAGCTTGATTTATAAATATCTCCTAGGTAATCTATTATAGTTTATTTTTAAAAGCCCAAATTATGTTTTTCAGCATCACAAGTCTTTTGATCACTTCATTTTTTCTGCAATATATTAGACATATTTTTTGGCTCTTAGTAATATTCTAGAAGTTTTCTTATTTATGATTATCTCTATTAAACAGTATCCCCACGTGCTCGGTTCAAGTGATGCCCCCTTTTTTGTCATGCCCGAAGTACTAGCTTATTTCGTTATAGATTAATCCAGCCTCGCAGGCTTCTTCTACCGCTGATGCAGTTTTTCTAAATTAATAGGTACAGTCACGTGCATATCTTTTGGCCACCTCGGCAATACGTTAGCACGATTTGTGGGTGCAACCATCATAACACCAACACAGTTTCTTATTTACTACTTGTTGGTAAAGTAATGTTATCCCTCAGTTCAAGTAAGGGGGTGTTATTGATGGTTGAACCCACAATTCGTGCTAGGCGTATAGCCAGGGTGGCCAAAAGATATGCACGTGACTGTACATGGTTCTGTTGGGAAGTAAAGCGTGGAGAGGTTCTGTAGGATAACTAAATGTGTTTCTCAAGCCGTATATCTTAAATCCCGATGACACCATGCTCAAAGGGGGTAGGGGGTAGAAAAATGAAAATCTTTTGAAATAAACCAAATTGACGTGTCCAATCGTTTCTTGATGGAAAAGAAAATATTCCAATTGGTTCTTACTTTTTATTCCCACAGCATATTCAAAGAGAGTGATTCACTACGTACACCCTAGACGTAAAAAGTAACTGAGGTTTGTAAGTTTGTGCTTACATTATTGGTTATGGGCACGATCCAAGCATTCTTGTGAATCTGTAGCTGCTTTTAACCCCTGTTAAAAGTTAAAAGTTAAAAGTTGTGTTTTTGATGACCATTTGCAACTTTTGGCATTTTCTATTTTTTATGAAATACAAAATTTTGAAATTATGTGCTTGGGCGTTAATTGGTTAAGAGCGTTTGTACCTTTGACGACCTTTGCAGATTGTCTGGCCTAAGTATGTTCAAACCTAGGTTAAAATTGAGCCTGTAGTGTTACATGTAGGTACTATTGCTGAAATAGAAAGATTCAGAAGATGACATGAGGGCCTCCCATTCAATAAAAAGATTTATCGATGAGAAAACTAATTCTTAAAGAAAACCATATATTTCTATGACTATTTCACTAGAGTGTATTATAGCGACAATAAAATCAAGTATTCAGGTGACAAAACAAGTACCTTGGCAAAACTAACAACATGGAATCTCAGCGACAATTTTTTTGACGTTTTAAACGTTCAAGTCAGCTTGGAAATTAAATCATTGTCAAACTGACATTTTTGCATCGCATTGCGTTTTGCAGTAAAAAATAAGTTTTTTAAGTGAAAATAGACTTAATTTTTCTCTCGTAAAATAGTCATGTCGAATACCACTCAAGATAAAATTTTGTAGGCAAAATTGTTCTCTTGTAAGTATTCAAGTTTGTTTCTTTTTGACAATTTCGCTCATGACATTTAATTAAAAATCACTCGCCGTACGGCTCGTGATTTTTTGACAAATGTCATTCGCGAAACTATCAAGCAACAAACTTTCATAACAATCGAACAATTTTGCCGACAAAATTTTATCTCTAGTGGTATTATACAGTGTGTCCCCGGATTGAGTTCACTATAGGTGTAATTGACAAAAAATTTCGGAATTTTATTTTGATGTTCTGGAATTCAGCCCTGCTTGGTCTGAAATAAATTTTAAGCATATTTTTAGATTTAAAAAATGAAGGCCCCCGTGACAATTAAGAGAAATCTATTTTCTGTTCAGGTAAAGTGTCGTTTTGGTCAACAATATAGCAAAATGTCATTAACAAAAGTTATTCAGAATATGAAATTATGGCTCTATACAAAATTTCAAAATGATCGGCACACTTTGATTAAATCGGTTTTGATTGTATGTATCAACGAAAAATCGCATCGTACGTATAGACTATGGGCCCATAACAGAAAACTGGTGGTAATATTATTTTATTGGGGTGTCACCGAACAAGAAATGAATCATAATTGCTTTGTAAATTGAGATAAAATTTTATTCAAAATGTTTAAATAAAATTAATAATGAATTGATAGATCAGGCGTGGTTTGCTCTTATTATTTTGAGCGATATTAATATTTAGAGGGAAAATAAATAAGAAATAAGTAACTGCATGGCGTTTTTGTAAGTTTCAAAAATTGTTTCCTACAATGTTGACTGTAGAACAACGTGTTAATCAAAGTGTACCTATCATTTTTAAATTTTGCATAGATCCATAATTTCTTATTCTGAACAACTTTTGTTAATGACATTTTGCTGTATTGTTGCCAAAAAAGACACTTTACCTAAACAGAAAATAGATTTCTCTCAATTGTCACGAGGGCCGTCATTTTTTTAAATTGAAAATATGCTTAAAATTCATTTCAGACCAAGCAGGGCTGAATTGCAAAACATCAAAATGAAATTCCGAAAATTTTTGTCAATTACACCTATAGTGAACTCAATCCGGGGACACACTGTATATGACTATTCAATACAATTTTCTTCAACTACCTAAAACATGAACTTGAATGTATCGATTTAACTCTTATTATAGTAATTTCTAAAATTAAATAAGCACTCTCTTTGAAAAATAATTTAACTAAGATGCAATTTTAACCGTCTCCTAAAACTCAATTGAATTTTGTTGTAATTTAAAGATATAATGTAAATTGTATTTTAAAATAAGGGAAAGACCCTAACAACTTTTGTACAAAATGGGACAATTCCATTAAACACGAAGCGTTGTCTAAAATACATAATGACAGAACTTTTAAAAAAAAACACAATTTTTACAAGTTTTGGTGTATAAAATCTACCACATTTACAGAGAGTAAAAAAATTTTTTATATAAAAGTTTTAGAAGATTTAAAATTACTTAAATTCTTAGCATACAGAATTTAAAAAAAAAGCCGCTTAAAAATGTGAAATGTAAATAAAAGTTTCTTTATAGGTAGGTTGGATGAAGGTAAATTAGGCGTGCCAAAATCAAATTTAAAATTTGCTTAAGCACATTTAAAATTTCATTTATTGTGAAATAAATCTTTCACTACCTATATCCGTTATAAAAATGTACGTTAGATACACGCGGATATGGAAAATGAAAGGGAAATGTACATTAAAGGTGTCATTTTTAATAAAAACGCTAAGGCCGACCTAAGAATTTGATACATTATTACGCTTAGAAATAAGAAATCCTTAACATTTCAAGAAATAGTAGACATTTTGACGTAAAAATATTAAATCTTACTACTAATGCTTGGTATCTAATTTCCAAAAGTATTATTTACTACTCGTTTAACGTACTATCGAGGTATTTACAGCTAGAGTAAGTTATGTAAGGCATATCAAACTTCATTTGAAGTACGCGAAAGAGCTATAAAAGCACCGAGCTACCCCTGAGTGTTATCAGTTAAGGCAAAGTGATCTGATCGAACACGACGCTTATTAAACATCATGGCTTCAAAGGTAAGTGTTTGGTTATAATTTCACAAAACATTCAACTAACACACCACCGACTAAAATTAACAATTTCAACAACTAATTTTTTTAAATTTTCAGATTGTTTTTGTAGTGGTAGTTCTCTTCGCTGTGGTTCAGTCGCAAAATTTCAATGGATATAATCACGGACAACCTCAAGCTACTAGTTTTTCAAATATCCAACATAATCAGAGTCCACAAGTACAAGGAAATCAACAACAAAACGCTCAAGTAGTACCAGTCGCAGTACCAGTTACTCAAACTAGAATAGAACCATACGACCCTAATCCACAATACGTTTATTCGTACGACGTAAACGATTACCATACTGGAGATTCCAAGAGTCAACACGAAAGTCGCAACGGAGATATCGTACAAGGGCAGTACAGTCTCACAGATCCTGATGGTAGTAGACGTACCGTCAATTACAGATCCGATCCTCAAAATGGTTTCAACGTAGTTGTACAAAGAACTGGACAAGGGCAATCACAAGGACAGCAAATTCCTTACGGAAATGGAAGAAGGAACTAAGATGGATTTTTATTCAAATAAACCACGAAAACGACTTATGCTGAGCACCAACACTTACTTATTGTCCTATTAATTAAGGTTTATACAAGTTCTTCCTTTAATGGTAATTTTATGTAATTATTGTACGATACTGTTATTATACCATCTAAAATAGTAATTTTTATCTTATTTTTCTTCGTTGAACCAACACCCTACCACGCTATTTTACGCTATAACAACCATTTTTCACGTTTGCATCGGACCCTTATAGACACTATTAACAATTTAAAGACCTATAATGAATGCCACACACGCCATACAAGTAGATAATAGAGTTAAACTGAATTAACGTTTTTAAGCTCCTGAAGCTCAGTAGGCAAAAAAATTCTAAATTTAAGAGAAGATCAAGTTTGGTAGAACGAGGGTTAATAATTACTGACTAAACTTTTTAAAACCCATTAACGTCCAAGCACAAAATTTCAAATTTTTGGATTCCAAGAAAAATTAAAAGAGTCAAAAGTTGCAAAAGGCTATAAAAAATAAAGTGTGTCTGTCGTCATATGACGACGTTGGGCGTTAATGGGTTTTAAAATCAAATTTTCCTTTGAACAAAGTAAGTACGCTTTTAATAATTTCCCGGATCTAAATTGCTGGAAGACGATTGTACCGCAATTTTCTAGTTCTTACCATATAAGTCTTCATAAAGTGGTGCCCATTAGATTACATTTAGAAGAAGTTTCCTCAGACAGCAGTGTCTTGTTAATAGTCAAATATCGCTGATTTGTACTCCATTTAAGTAATTACAATTTCTTGTGTTCGTTATTGGAAAATATGGATTATAAATAATTGCTCCTGTGGCGATGGTGTACCTACAGTGTTTCAGACGTTCTTTAACAATTCCATGCGGGCACTTGGACATTTGTGTGTAACATGGTGGTTCGGAATCCTTGGAAGGATGTATAATTGCTTAACAATATCATATAATTTTAATTTTTACTTTTGATTGATATCATAATATTCTGATGTAGGTATATTCACTTCATTTTCTGCCCTTCATTGCTCGAAATCCATTCTAAACTAGCATAGGTTCATTTCATTAGGTTCAAAACGCATATAAAGGGTGTTCCAACAGTCGTGTCATTTCAAATGTGGCACCGAAATGTAACTTTCAAGATCATGAGAATTGTCACCATGCGACTCCTTTCTGTGAGGGTTTGTAAATTCCTTTTTATTTCAAAAAGACCCAATAATTCAACTCTCTATTTTTGGTTCAAAAGATTAAATATTTAAACCTGTTTCTTTTGCTGCTAGACCTGTAAGGACCAGTTTAAAGTGCTTCGCGTCCCAGGGTCTAGTACATTAATTTAAACTCCAACCCAAATTCATTTTTACTTTAAAAAGACCCAATAATTCAACTCTTTATTTTTGGTTTAAAATATTAAACATTTACATCTGCTTCATTACTGCACGACCTGTAAAGCCCTATTTAATAGATTTTGCTTCCCAGAGACTGGTAGATTAACACTCTAATCCAAATTCATTTCCACTTCAAGAAGACCCAATAATTCAACTTTCTATTTTTGGTTTAAATTTAAAACTGTTTTTTTACTTCAAGACCTATAAAACCCAGTTTAAAAAATTTTACTTTCCAGGATCTGGTCCATTTACACTCCAAGTCAAATTCATTTAAACTTCAAAAAGACCCAATAATTCAACTCTTTATTTTTGGTTTATAACATTAAACATTTTAACCTGTTTTCTAACTGCAACAGCTGCAAAATCCAGTGTAAAAGGTTTTTCTTCCAAGGGTCATTTACACTCCAACTCAAATCCAACTTCGAAAAGACCCAATAATTCAACTTTTTATTTTTGGTTTAAATTTAAAACTGGTTTTTTACTTCAAGACCTATAAAACCCAGTTTAAAAAGTTTTACTTTCCAGGATCTGGTCCATTTACACTCCAAGTCAAATTCATTTAAACTTCAAAAAGACCCAATAATTCAACTCTTTATTTTTGGTTTATAACATTAAACATTTTAACCTGTTTTCTAACTGCAACAGCTGCAAAATCCAGTGTAAAAGGTTTTTCTTCCAAGGGTCATTTACACTCCAACTCAAATCCAACTTCGAAAAGACCCAATAATTCAACTTTTTATTTTTTATTTATAACAACCAACATTGTAACCTGTTTTCTAACTACAAGAGCCGCAAAATCTAGTTTTAAAGGTTTTTTCTTCCAAGGGTCTGGATATTTACACTCCAACCCCAATTTATTTTAACTTCAATAAGACCCAATAATTCAACTTTTTATTTTTGGTTTATAAAATTAACCATTTTAACTTGTTTTCTAACTGCCTGCAAGAGCCACAAAATCTAGTTTTAAAGGTTTTTCTTCCAAGGGTCTCGATATTTACACGTCAACCCCAATTTATTTTAACTTCAAAAAGACCCAATAATTCAACTTTTTATTTTTGGTTTATAACATTAAACATTTTAACCTGTTTTCTAACTGCAACAGCTGCAAAATCCAGTGTAAAAGGTTTTTCTTCAAAGGGTCATTTACACTCCAAGTCAAATTCATTTAAACTTCAAAAAGACCCAATAATTCAACTCTTTATTTTTGGTTTCTAACATTAAACATTTTAACCTGTTTACTAACTGCAACAGCTGCAAAATCCAGTGTAAAAGGTTTTTCTTCCAAGGGTCATTTACACTCCAACTCAAATCCAACTTCGAAAAGACCCAATAATTCAACTTTTTATTTTTTATTTATAACAACCAACATTGTAACCTGTTTTCTAACTACAAGAGCCGCAAAATCTAGTTTTAAAGGTTTTTCTTCCAAGGGTCTGGATATTTACACTCCAACCCCAATTGATTTTAACTTCAATAAGACCCAATAATTCAACTTTTTATTTTTGGTTTATAAAATTAACCATTTTAACCTGTTTTCTAACTGCCTGCAAGAGCCACAAAATCTAGTTTTAAAGGTTTTTCTTCCAAGGGTCTCGATATTTACACGTCAACCCCAATTCATTTTAACTTCAAAAAGACCCAATAATTCAACTCTTTATTTTTGGTTTATAACATTAAACATTTTAACCTGTTTTCTAACTGCAACAGCTGCAAAATCCAGTGTAAAAGGTTTTTTTCCAAAGGTCATTTACACTCCAACTCAAATCCATTTTAACTTCAAAAAGACCCAATAATTCAGCTGTTTTATTTTTACAAACCAAACATCATTATAGCAAAAGATCAAAAGTATTTGTATAGTTTTGAACCAAAGGACTCCACTAAAATGTTTATTGTTGAACTTTAATCTGCATAGCTTTATTCAAACATTACGAGAGTAGGTAGAGGTATATTGTTCTATTTCCTGTACTCGTAATATTCAAATAAAAACAAAATAAAACCACTATACGCAATCGATGATATCAATATTTCAATAATGTGTAAAATTTCATTTCAGTTTAACGGAAAACAATTTTTTTTGTGGAAACATAATTTTTAACATTTAGCAAATTAACAATTAGTAAACAGAATTTTTTTAATTCCAAATAATTATTTGAGCTACAAAGCAGTAATTTAAAGCTCGTATATTTTTCTTAATTGAAATTGTGTTTCCGACATTCAATTAATCATCACGTTTTGCTGAAAACTCAAAATGTGAGTAGTTAGTTAATACAATATTTGTATAAAATTTATTAAAAGCAACATCCCTACAACATTTCACCAATTTGTTTTTGTTTCCTTAAACCCAATATTGTATGGCAAATATATATTTTTTTGTAAAATAATAAATTAATTGTTACACGCGTCGGTATGTATGTAATTTGCACGAACAAAAGTTGGGTATTATTTTTCACATTTTACATGGTGCATAAAATGTTGAATAATAAATAAATAGTGTACACAATATAAAGTGTATATTTACTTTATTATCGTGCAAGTGAATTTACATGATATGCGTTACCATAAAATGCATGTAAAACATTAAATTGAGATCGATCGTTGCCTCAACTAAGTGTTAATTATAGAAAAATCTTGCGTTTTTCAATTTTTTGCGCATTTGCACATTTGACATGCATATTGATATATTACCGACAAAATGTTGGTGTTTTTGAAATTTTTATCTGAAAAATCGATTCAATATAAAAGCATAAAAAGTAATTAAACTTAACACTTTATTGTCGGGTTGTCGCTAACTTTGTGGGTGTACTAGATATCAAATTAGAGGAATTTTGATGACTATCATGAAACCTAACTGCCTGAAATCTAAAATCGTTCTTAAACAAATCACGAAGTGCCTCAGAATATCAATAGATGTCTCTATGACGCTCAAATGAATGTTTATTACATTTTAAATTGTATCATCGTGTAACAGAAATTTCCATGTGCCCCTACAAATTTCAACCACCTCTGTATAATATTAGATGTAATTGCTTATTTTATAGGGCTTCGAAAGCCTGAAAGTATAGAGAAAAAAATGATGAATCTTTTAGAAGAGCCAATTTTATCAACAACTTCGAGTAAAAAGTTGTAAGTAGCTAACTTATATAATGTTACTGATTTTTCCAATTTCCGCCCACATATTTACTTATTTTTCTACAAATAAGCAAAATTGACATATTTCAAAAGCAACACATATGAGGAAAAAAACACGAAATTCTTCAATAATAAAAAGAAAATACTTTTGTCAGTTTCTTTAAATCAGATAAAGACTAATATTGCTCATATTAAATTCTTGTAGCAAAATTTTCTCTCGTTATTTTATGTTACGCCGAGTTACACAAAAGTTCTTCTTTTTATTTATTTCTTTTTTCTCTCTGTTTTTTTCCGATTTTTGTTATGTCTAATCGGTCGGATAGCAACTATAATTGTCCTGTTTTTCTTTGATATTTAGAAGTAATTTGAGGGATTGACTTTCAAACGAAGTAAACGACGATTTACAAAAGAGACCGTTTCGTCCTAATTGGAGTAATCGATTATTAATTAAGCTGTTTTCAAATGCTTTGTTAAATAATTTTAACGAATGGAAACTTTATGTCGGGCTGCAGAAAACAGAGTTGGTAAAATGAATTTTCTTAAAATTAAGTTTTCAATCAACAAAATTATAGACTTTTATCACTAGTGAATTTGCATTAAAAATTGAAATCCTCAACAAGTACAGGCCCTTCTTGCCGAATGTGTTTTAGAAATTCAGGATTATATTCGTTTGAAGAAAATCTAACTACAGAAGAGCGCTACTTCAATTTGTAACGTTCTATTTGGTATATCTAGCTCAGCAATCTTATACCCCATTCAAGTAGACCGAGATGATTTTCTTTAACAAAAATATAGTTTTATCCGAAAATAGATTTTATCCAAATTTTGGCCTTAATGTTACAAGATATTTGAATATCATTTAAATTACTGAATTGGCCGCAAACTCCTGAATGCCTCGCTATTTTTTTTAACTTTCTTTGGAATTATTTAAAAAAAAGAGGTACTGAATTTAAAGTTTTAAAAATGAATAGGAAATTCAAAACGTATTTTCAAAAGAAATTAAATTAGTTTAAAAGTTTTATTGTTCGGTAAATAGTCAAACGATGTATTGGGAGAGCATTGTGGGCGTTTATTTTGATGTTATATGCACTTTTCAGTACTTATACGACAAAGAAAAATACTTAAAATGACTGTTATTTACAGTTATTTAAGTTCTTGAGGCTACAGGAAAACTGTAGCGGCTGTCTGTCATCAGATAGGAAAATGCGGTCCAACCTTAGAAAATTTGCAAAATTGATAAAAACTTGAGTAAAGTAGATTAAGGTCTGAGGAGAAAGATGCACTAAAGTTTGCATTAAGTATAGAGGTCGCTTCATCGAAGACAATTTATTCAAACAAAAGAAGGAAAAGAAGTGTTTCTTTTATGAATTTTTTCAAAAATATGCAACCTAGAGAATGTAATAACTAGATCACCATTTTATGGATAAATTATTAATAAAAAGTTCTATAAAGCTTTTCCGTTACAGCAATGATTTTCCCGCCAAATAATTATGTTTAAAATTTTCGCAGACAAATTATAATTACCTATCTATTACTAAGTTTTTGGGCTGTAACTCGCTTATTATTGCTCCTACGACTAAATTAGTGCGGTAAAAAATATTTAGCCTAAAATAATCCTCTACAATTTAGCTATTAAACTTTTTTTATCGCAAGTGTTAGTTCTCACGCAATAGCCAGTTCTGCACGAGGGTTTATCACAGCGCTTTATAATTTTTTCATGATAGTAAATGATGTGTCATCTTTTACAAAGTATAAAAATAAAAACGTAAATATCAGTCAGCAAACGCTCAAAAAAGGGATGTGAGAACATGGGAGAACATAAGGCTGAAAACCATTGAATAAAGAAATACCCCCTACTCTCCCAGGAGAGAGCCATTTAGCTAATAATATAAGTATCGCAATCGACATTTAAATATAGCGATTTTCCCATCACTTACTCCCACTTATAAGAAGAGATCATGACAACCAATGATAATGTAAACTCGACGGAATGAATGAGTCATCTATGGTTTTCTAAAATGTCGTTTCAGTCGCATTTTCTCTTATAGGCTTGCTAACCCTCCTTCCGGATCTTTTTGTTCTAAGGTGGAAACTTTTTCTCAGAAAAGTATTTGGAGTAGTTAGCAGGTAAAATACTAAAATCGCCCGGTCCTAGCTATATGGCTAGAAAGGAAAGGAGTGGAAAGGTCCCATTTTTAGGGCTTTTGCTTATATTATCTCGAAAGCGATGGGCTCTAGGGAAATACTACTCATAGCAAAATAAAGTTTATCAAATTTCCTACAAGATTGTTTCTAATAATTTTTTTTCTATTCTTTATCGTTTTCAAAATATCCGCCCGCAAAATTAAAAAGGAGTGTAAGAACATGGGAGAGGGTGGAAATTTTTTCTCCGGAAAGCATTTGGAGTATAGTTAGGAGGTAAAAACGCTAAAAGTCTCCTGTCCTAGCTATAATATGGCTAAAGGAGGGAGAGGGCGGAAATGTTTTTCGCTTATATCTTGAAAATTGTAGGTCCTACAAAAAAAATTATTCTTATAAAAATGAAAGCTTCTCAAATTTCCTACAAGATTCTTTTATTCATTTTTTTTCTATTCGTTATGGTTTTCAAAATATCCGCCTGCAAAATTGGTTAAAGTATGAAAAAAGCCTTGCGATGAAGTAGTACAAGAAAAATACTCTACATCTTTTCTTAAGACTCTTACTGTAAAATGAAAGGTTAGAGTGCTGGAGGCAAAAGTTTGAGAAAAAACGTGAAGAAAAAAATTTTATCCATACATTTTTCAACAATTTTTGTAGGCGGATATCTCTAAAAATCTAAGGAATAATAATAAAAATTGGTAGAACAATCTTCTAGGAAATTTAATGCTCTACAACTTCTTTTCTGAAGACTTTTACTGTAACACAAAAGGTTAGAGTACTGGAGGCAAAAGTTTGACAAGAAACGTGAAGAAAAAAATTTTATTCATACATTTTGTAGGCGGATATCTCAAAAAATATAAGCAATATAAAAAAAATTAATACAGACAATCTTATAGAAAATTTGATAAGCTTTCAATTTGCTAAGAATAATTTTTTCCCTAGAAGTCAACGTTTTCGAGATATAAGCGAAAAACTCCAAACACATTCCTGAGGAAAAAAATTTCTCCCTCTTTCGTATCCTTTCCTTTAAAAGGTATTTCATGTGTACCCCAATTTTTTAATAGATAAATTTAGTGACCCCTAGGCCGATTTTTCAATTTCAATTGTTTGCACAGATCATTGGAATAACATCGACCTTTCGTACCTGTGTTTATGAGAAATTTTCTGCTCTGAAGCCAACTGTGGGGCTTATATTTATCATGTCCCTGGAACTAATAATGGTTCTTTGCAGAGCTTTGAATGGAAATCAATTTGCCCGTCCACATGATTCCAATCTTGTCTTTTCAGTCTTGTTTCTCCATTATTTGAAAGTTTTTCCAGTCGTACAATGTATAGTTACCATGACTTCAGGTAATAAAAAAGGAATGGTTAAGACGAAAAAGCGAATTTGAATGCCAAACTGGATAAACCCAAGAAATGAAAAAGAAGACTCGCGGTTATTTCTGCAGCAATTAGCAGTGGATTGAAACTGTCTATTTTACACGGTTCCAGTATTGCTGGCGTGTCACGTTTTTGGTATTATAAGTTGGGCTTCGCTTGCAAATTTCTGGCGAGAAATGAGCGTTTCTCGTCTCGCATCTCGCAATTTTTACAAAGCGAAAATGCAAGATTCTCGCAATTTTACGAGACTCGCATGGAGCCCCTACAGTTTAATTTGCCAGATTTCTCGCGATAAATGAGCGTTTCTCTCCTTGCATTTCGCATTGTTTTGCAAGACGGGAATACGAGATTCTCACAATTTAACAAGGCTCGCGTGAAGCCCTAGTTGTAGGGTTAACAACTGGATTGAAATACCAGTTTATTCACTGTACTGGAAAGGAATCACTGTCTACGATCACAGTTACCATCCAGCGCTGGACTAGGTCACTGGAATGGAATTTAACTAGTCCAATGTGAGTTTTAAATTAAATAAATTTGACAAAATCGTCATCTTTTTGAAAAAGATTCGTAGCAATTAGTAGCAAGAGCCACTAAAAGTTATTACGGCAACTGTAAATGTTTCTCTATAATGGAATTATTGAATACAAACATCTACTTTTAAGCGAGTTAGTTAAGTTTTAATTTAATTAGTTAGTTTATTCAAATCATCTCGTGGAAAACTTCTGAAACTGTTTTGTTTATTGTTTTATGCAAAATTTCGACATAACATTAATTTAAACATCTGTTATTTTTGCAAATTCCCTCGATAGTTGCGCCTAACTTTAAAATGGACAATTTAACTTTTGAACAAAATTATTCAAACAAAAACCAAATCATTAAAAAGTTACAACTTTATATAAACTCCCTGCAAATAAGTTTAAAGTACAAATTAGGTTTATATAATAGAAAGTACAAACTTTATACAATAAAACGCTTTACTTTAAAATAAACTAAATTAAGGCCTCTCTAATTGAATTTGTTGTGTAAGGATTTCAAATAATGAACTGTATTAGTGTTAGCACCACTGGGTATGTATGTGTTCAACAGCAAATTAATAACGGTATTAGCAAACACAAATTGTTTATAAATTATATAATTAATAAAGTTACAGAAACTGCCAAGTGTTCCAATTGCGTTTCCTTCATTTTCCTGCCTTATTTAACATATTTAATTACGCTTTATCGACCTCTTTTTTTCAAACCGTTCAACTAAGAATCTACGAGATCATTAATTATTCGTTTTTGAGTTCAAATTGACTGAGAAACGATTTTCTCCCAAAAAGCAAATGATTTTTAGATTGATCAGCATAATATGTTAACTCTAATGCGACCACTGTTCGTGTTTAATGCAAAACTGTGGGCTCATGTGCGCCGTTGTTCCGAGAGAATAGCAACACATACAGAAAATTATATAAATTGAAATAAAATGGAAAATTAATAATAAGTTACTTCCAGTTTTATAATAAGACAAATAAAGTTATCCCAAATTAGCAAACATTTTCTGTTATGTAAACTAAAGATTTAGTCGTTTTTTGGCCTTTATATCTAAAAACTTTATTTTCGAGCACATATTTTTTTTTTGTCCATGTATATCCGTCTGGGTGTCTTTAATTTTCCTAACAAACGTCCAATTATTTAGCCATTCATATAAGAACATCCGTGCGTATATACCTAGTGCCAACTTTCAAAGCGGAACATAGAGAAATAACATTGGAAATCACTTATTTGCAGTTTGCTGCTCGCTACATAACTCTATAAGGGACGTAGTGATATCTATCGAAAGATAATTATTTTCTGCGTCTGTTGATAACAAATAGTTTTTAATTAACCATTATTAAGCTCTGTAACGTTGTAACAAAGTCACTGGAATACCCTGTAGATAACTGATAGTACCTAAGCTTTTTTTGTTTATTTGATATGTGCTTCAATAATAATTATTTATTTACAAATAATTTAATTATTATATAAACGTGTGTATAATCTATAAAAAGCTTTAAAGTGCGGTTTAAAACTATTGAATTAACGAACGATTTGCTAAAAAACGATAAATAAAAACAATTGAGAAATATTGAAATGCAGATTATAATGGATTTTAAATTTTAATATTTTTGTATGGGATTTTGTAATATAATTTTGATTGAGAAACGATTTGGTTTATAATATAAATTAAGAGGAAAGTTATAGCGATGCTAAAATATTATGTAAAACGTGGTAAAAGCCACAAAACGTGACTTTGAGCAGCTTTAATTTCTTAATACTTTAGCACGAATTCTAAGAAGCTGCTTTATTAAAGACGTAAACTAGTATAGTTCGTTTTTATTTCTTAGAAACATGACTTCTCGACTTTTACTGTAGGGGGGCTCATAAATCATTCAAAAAAGGTTCAACATTTTTCCCTTAAATTTGTTGACAAAATAAAAGACAAGTATTAAAACATGTGCTATTTAACAATCGTAGTAAACCGAGTCGTAAACCACTTTAAAGAAAATATTTTGGTGCACCTCATTTTTGGAATTTTAATGACCGTTTCTTCAGGTATAATTTCCTTTGTCCCTTACATTTAAAAACTGTAAAGATCACCTAGAATGCAATTTTAACAATATTTTACACTTACCACTCGTTAATTATTGCTTTACAACATTACTATATTATTGTATTGATGTTATTATTATTAATTAGTAATTAGGTAAAGGGTAAAAACCACCAAATTGGCAAAGACAATTAAGTGTATTTAGAAGCATTTTCTAGTGTTTACAATTCGGATCTAATAGTAAGTAAATTAAGTATTGGGTTTTTATAGTGTAATTACATGATTTTGATTATTTAGTAATCATAGTTTTAACAATAATCAATTTTATTTTAGCTCTAATTCATTTACCAAATATAGTTTCCGCATACAGGTTTACAACTCCGTTTACTATACAATTGTTATCAGATGTATTTGATTTTAAAACGCTTTTAAAAATTTTAAAATACTTACGTTAAATAAATTTAAGGGAGCTCTTGAGTGATTTATTACTAATTTCTGCCAGGGTTACAATGAAAGCTAATGAGTCAAACATTTATTAGTTCACTATATTTCTGGACAATCTATACCTACCTATTACGTACAACTGGAGGAATTATTGAACATTTTAGACAAATATGTCAGAAAGTTAAGTCCGAATTCGGCCTAATATTGCAGTTAAGTTTGGGTTTCCTAGGAAAGCGGTGCCTTCAAATAAAGGCCGTAATACGACGGCCAGTGACGTCACAAGAAGCATTTCCATATATTTAAACCTACATGGTTTCCTAGATTGATAGCGGTGCTATAATACCGTTTTAACGACTGTTTTTAGACTTCACCACTACGTAACGTCAGCACCGAGTCAGCACCGTCATATTACGGGCGCTATTTGACGGTGCCGCTATCCTAGGATACCGAAGCTTTACGTTCTAGAATCACTTACAACGCTACTGTTAATAAGCTCTCCGTAAAGAACCCTTAAGCCCTGTTTTGTGTTCTGGTATACAGGGTTTGTATAAAAAGTATATGAAACGATTTTTTCCTGCCGTAACTGTACGTCGCAGCACGCTCGCACTGAGCAGGCTCGGTGGTAGGGGATCTGACCTTTAAAACGCGCCAAACGTCAGTCGCCTGCAAGCGTTTGTTCAAACTAGATCCACTTTTAAGTGAACCCCTGTCGAGTGACTCGGTGCAAGCTCAAAATGCAGCGACCGATTGAACAGCGGTACGCCATCAAATTTTGTGTTGGACTGGAGAAATCGGGTACGGAGACGTTGGGCATGATTTGCCAAGTGTTCAAGCTCTTTAAAAATGGCCGAGAGATTGTAGAGGATGAGCCTCGCGGTGGACGACCGTCGACGTCAAGAACCGACGACAACGTGCAAGATGTGCGTGTAGTGTTGAATTCAGACCGTCGGTTAAGTGTGCGCATGATCGCAGATCGAATTGGTATTGATAAGATAACAGTGCACACTATTAAGCCACACCTGCTCCAAGGTGACCGACTACCTGACGCAAAACGGCGTCGCGACGATTCCCCAACCCCCTTACAGTCCTAACTTGGCCCCAGCAGACTTCTTTCTATTCCCAAAAGTGAAATCCTCTCTCAAAGGACACCACCATGGGACCCTAAGTGCCGTCAAAAAAGCTTGCACGCGTACCCTTTAGGACCTTCCAGAATTCGCCTACCAGGGAGCCTTCGAGTGGTGGAAAAGCCGCTGGCAAAAGTATGTCGACGCTCAAGGGATATACTTTGAAGAATTCTAAGGTTTTGTAGCAATATCTGAAATAAATCTATTTTTCCTAAACTTTTCCCCTTTTTTATACAAACCCTGAAAAATATTTTGCTCTTCAGTTATACTGCCTTAAATAGCGATATTTAACATTTATTCTTTTCTCTTTATCTTGAGCAGGAAAAATTGATGATTTCAAAACCGGTTGAGTTGGAACTTCCATCGAGGTTCACAGACTCTTCAAAGGACTTTAAATTAATGAAGAAGAAATCTAAGACCACAATTTTTTTGTCTTGTTCAAGTACATATTTTTTGTTTTTCTCTAGATCTGATAGAACGACTAATGAGCAATTTGCAATAACGTAAAACAAGGTGTTCAGTGTCACTTTCACGATCAACCAATGCACGACGCTTAAAATAGGTTAACTTTCAATAACTATTAGATTGAAAAATTTCAGTTAAGCTTCTTTTCGTCTAATTTTCGTTTCTCAAAATTTTGACTCTTTTATATGTATAGTTTTTGAGATAATTGCAAAAATATGAGAAAAAATGTAATTTTAGAAATTCAAATGCAATTTTGGGGGTTTCCCCCTTCGGAGGAGTGGAGAGTTTTAGTATGATAATAAAGGCTATAAATACTAAACAATAGTAAAAGTTTCAGCTTTAGGCTATTATGTCTCTGCCCAATGCTAAATGCACTGGAGTAATATCAAAAAATTATTTTTCAAAATCAAAAGACATCAACACTGTATAGTGTATAATAAATAACTGAAAGAGTTTTACATAATGACATTTTTCATAGTTTCTGGATGGTAATTTATACTCTACTAGCCGGGTACCCGAGCTTCGCCACGGGACCTTTTTATTTTATGTTCATTTACTTTTTATGTACTAATTTAGAATGGTTTATGAGTATGAAATTTGATATTTTTATTTTTTTACAATGAGGGACGAAAACATCGAAGATTAAGTTTTTGTAGTAATCGTCCGTAAATATTAGTACCCTGTATAAATAGGTGCGTTACACTTTCACACTCTTACACATTCACGTCATTCAGAATGTACCAATGGCGCCAAATGAAAATAAGATGCTAATTTCTGTTGTTTAAAAAATATATTACCATTTTGAACATCCTGTATAGTCCTCTAGGAACCTAAGTTACAGAATTCCCTTCTTAGCAGGTGGCTATGTCGTTAATAGAATGTAAAATGCTCACTGTTACAGTGAGTAGTTACAAATTACTACTTGATAATGAACACCCTGTATAATTGTTTTGCATTTGAATTTATGCAAAGTCCCTCTGAATGCGTGTTCATTTCATCAAAGGAATGTAAAATAGTAATTATTTGGGTTGCTGACAAAGCACTATTAACATTTTGAACACCCTGTATAGCACTTTAGTAGTCGCATTTCGAACAATCCCTTCTTAACGGGTAGTACCTACGTCGTTAAAAGCATGTAGAATGCTAAACTGTGTGTCTTACAAATGACTATTACAATTTTCAACACCCTGTATAATTGTTTAGCATTTGAATTTATGCAATGTCCCTCTTCATGTGTGTTAATTTCAACAAAGAAATGTAGAATGCTAATCATTTGTGTTGATTACAAAGCAGTATTAACATTTTGAACACTCTGTATAGCACTTTAGTAGTTGCAATTCGAAAAATCCCTTCTTAGCCGGTGCCTACGACGTTAAAGGAATGTAGAATGCTAAAGTGTGTTTCTTAAAATTACTATTACAATTTTGAACACCCTGTATAATTGTTTAGCATTTGAATTTATGCAATGTCCCTCTTAATGTGTGTTCATTTCATCAAATAAATGTAGAGTGATTATCATTTGTGTTGATTACAAAGCACTATTAACATTTTGAACACCCTGTATATAGCACTTAGTAGTTACATTTCAAACAATCCCTTCTTAGCGGGTGTCTACGACGTTAAAGGACTGTAGAAGGCTAAGATGTGTCTCTTACAAATGACTACTACAATTTTCAACACCCTCTATAGTTTTCTCGATATTTCTTTAGCATTTGCATTTATACAATGTCCCTGTTAATGCTTGTTCATTTCATGAAAGGAATGTAGAATGCTAATCATTTGTGTTGCTTACAGAGCACTATTAACATTGCGAACACCCTGTATTGCACTTTAGAAGTCGATTTTCGAACCATCCCTTCTTAGCGGGTGCTTACGTCGTTAAAGGAATTAAGAATGCTAAGCTGCGTGGTCTACAAATAACTCTAACAATTTTCAACACCCTGTATATTTCTTTAGTATTTTCATTTATAAAATGGTCCTCTTAATACTTGTTTATTTCATGAAATGAATGTAGAAGGCTAATCGTATGTGTAGCTTACAGAGCACTATTAACATTGTGAACACCCTGTACCACACTTTAGTAGTCGCATTTCGAACACTCCCTTCTTAGCGGATAGTGCCTACGTAGTTAAATGAATGTAGAATGGTACGCTGTGTCTGTTACAAATGAGTATTACAATTTTCAACACCCTGTATCTTTTTTTGGTAGTTGGATTCAAACACCTGTTCTTATTGGTGTGTGTGTATATGGCGTTACAATAAGTATATAAGCGATTTTTCTTAACCAATAAATTAAGATTGAACATTAAACACCCTGTAGAATGTATATCCCTTACGATTTGCACTTCGAAATATCTTTTGATGGTGGGCGTCTACTGTCTATGTCGGTAAAAGAAGCATATTTGTTATCAATTGATCTCAAAGAACACTATTAAACCTTTAAACACCCTGTATAGCACTTTAGGAGTGGCGTTGTGGAAAATCTTCTTCAAAGGAATATATTTCCAAAATTTTGTGTTTCTACAACCCGCGGTTTTCCATTGTTAACGAATAATATAAAAAACTTTAAACACCTTGTATATTCTTTCAGGAGTTGAATTTCAAAAAATCCGTTAAGGGGTGTTCGCTTATTTCGTCAGAGGAATACAGTTCCAAAATTTCGTGTTTCTAGGACCAACGGTTTGGGATTAATAAAAAATACCTTAAAACTTTTCAACACCTTGTATATCTCTTCAGGGGTAGAATTTCAAAAACTCCTTTTATCAAATTGTGACGATAACAAACTGTACTATCCGATTCCGCAAGAAAAAATAAATTATCGTTTAAAAAAAATCCCGGTGACGTCATTGCTCGAAGGGGGTAAGGGGTAGAAAAATGAAAATTATCGGAAAATGTTTGGTTTTGAATAAATCGATTTGACGTATGAAACAGTTTTTTGATATTCCTATCGGGAATGATAATATTCCAATGCTTCCTTACACTGTATAGATAAACACCTTGTATATACCTTGAGGAGTCAAATATCAAAAAATCCTTGAATACGTGTCTGCTTATATCGTCAAATGAATGTATTTCCAAAATTTCGTGTGTCTAGGGCCAGCGGTTTGGTAGTATTAAAAAATAATAAAAAATATTTCAACACCCTGTATATCCCTTCAGGAGTGGAATTTTGAAAAATCCCTTCTTAGTGGGTGCTTACATCGTGAAAGGAACACGCTCTCCAAATTTCGCGATTCTAGGTTCAGCGGTTTGGGCTGGGCGATGATAGGTCAGTCAGTCAGTCAGTCAGTCATTCAGGACTTTGATTCTTATATATAGAGATTAGATTTCTACCCTCCCCAATAGTAAAATCTGTTGTGACAGCTATGCTGTAGAATTATAAAGAGAATTTGTCCCTGAAACCAAAGAATAGAGCGAATAGGCAAACCAGAGGTCAAATTGAATTTGAGCACACTTCATTTACTCAAAGTTACAGAGGTGTCAGGTCGAGATTTGAAGAGTAATATCTGATAATCATTCATATCAAATTTCATACTTTCAACACCAAGTACACGAATCGTTCTAAAATTGACCCTTCACATCCTTATGTTCTAACTATTAATAACGGCTAAATTTTATTTAAACGAGAATAAAATAAAAAGTAAAATAATACTCACGTTATTCGCTGCAGAAAGATTTTCGATATGTAGAATTCATGTCCATCTGAAACAAAAGAAGGTAAAAAAATAAAATAAAGTAGTTTGAAGACATTATACAGAATTAACAAAGCAAATTGGTTGCGGTCAAAAAGGGTTAATGTTAAACTTTGTTATCAGTATCAAACAGAACTTTGTATGTAAATCTTTACATAAGCGGGTTACTTGTTAATGTAAAAAATATTGTTGCTACTCTTTTCTTTTTTAGTTAACAAAACTAAAATAACGCCGACCAAGTTATGTTGGCTTTCTTTCCTTAAAAACTTAAATATTTATAAGTGTTTTAGGAAAAAGGTTTATTGATTCGCTCTTTATAAAGTATTTAAAAAAAATTTTGCTCGGAGGTTTTAAAATTACAATTTCAACTTAAACTGAAACTTGACAAAACAAACTTTTTGTGGTAGTTGAACTGAAAATGTAAATTTTAACGACTTTAAAGGAATTAGTAAACTTTCATGTAATGGAATAAAATACAATTATTTTTTAGATTGACTTATTCTGCAACAAAGTTTAATTTGCATTTAAGACTTAATTGTTGAGGGGTTTTCATGGTGGTAGTTAAAAATAAAGTTCTTTTTTCTAAATTGTATCTAATCATCGAAAAAAACGTAAGTTTTGAAGAAGAATTTGATTTTGCGTGACATCAGTGACACAGAAGAGCAAAAGGTTTTCAAGAGTTTCAGATATTTTAGGATTTTAGTAAATTAATTGCAAATCTGCATTTTAACCATTAAGGGTCTTCTGAATAACAGAGGAAAACTCCCGCAAAGTTTTGAGTGGGCGTCCCTATTTTTTCGCCTGCAAAATGTTAAATACAACTTAAAAGGCTAAATGGATTTTAAACGCCTTCTGCATTAGAATAAAGTAACCAATTTCTTTCTGGTTGATTTTAAATTCTATGATAGAGTTCCCACCTTACGTTTATTGAAGAACATGGAAAGTTTTAATGTTATAGAAAGTTTCCACACCTATACAACACACTCCACCTAAGACGAGGGAGTTGGCTCTGGTTTATAGTCTAGACAGATCTTTAAAATCTCTCAGGACAAAACCCGCAACACTGAGTAATATAAGATAAAATTGGAAGAAAAACAGTTGACATGCTTTGGACTAATCAAAAGAATTACTGAAAATGGATGGTTAAGAAGGAATTTGACATGTGACCTGCAAGAAATAAGGAAATGGAGTCCCTGAAGGAATTCGAGGGATAAAACGGCTAGAAATTTGAAAGAAGACTCCTGCTACAACAAAAAACTAAGCAAGGAATGGCAGCTACAGTAATAGAAATCCAATATTCATCCAATCCAATCCAAAAGTTAATACAAAGAGTAATGTAGTATAGTCATCCAATAGCATATGGCGCTAGCGCGCTGGATTACTAAAGTAAATGCCCTGGATTTAAATCCTGGAACAGATATTCATGATAATCCCGAGCGACCGTATTAGTGTATACTCTTGGGAAAAACTATCCCCAAAATGTTAAAATTAAATTTAATTGACGAGTAATGTGGTAGTCATCCAATAGAATTTGTTGGATTACTGAAGTAAAAGTCTTGCATTTGAATCCTCTAGAACAGCTATTCATGATAATCCCAAGTGACTAGCGATCATCTTAGTCTATTGTCTTGGAAAAAACTATACCCAAATGTTAAAATTAAATTTATTTTCCAGTGATGTAGTAGTCTTCCAATAGCATAGCGCTAGCGCGCTGGACTACTGAAGTAAAGGTCCTGAATTTGAGTCCTAAAACAGCTATTCATGATAATCCCGAGCTATTAGCGATCGTCTTAGTGTAATAGTCTTGGGAAAAACTATTCCTAAAATGTTAAAACTAAATTTAATTGCTGGTCTAAAACAGACAGATTGTTTACAAAAATACTACGAGTATCTACCATAAAAAACTATTAAATTTCGTTTGACTTCTTATTCAAAGAAAGCTCATATAAAGAGAGGAAGAAATAGTTGCTACTGTATAATTTTTGAAAATACTGCAATTTGTTGACAATTCGTTACCATAAAGAATAAGAATCGTAAGGTAACAGATACGCCACGCTGTGTTTTACGACGAGTTTTCTTTTGACGAGTTGGAAGTAGTACCTTTATGGAAGAACTTATTTTTTCTTTATATTGAATTTTATTTTATTTTTTATATGTTGCCAATTTAACTTAGGAAATGTGTTAAAGTTTTGTCGAACATATTAAATTATTATCATCTACTATATTTCATACTTCGTGTTTTTTTTTGTTTTTCGGTTGTTTGTTTTTATTTCAAAACTTATCATATTGCATTTATATAAATCTTCAAATTAAATAATAAAATAAAGAAAAAATTAATATGAAGGTGAAAATACAAAATCAATGATGGAAAAAGAATTTTATATTTGTACTTTTGATCTAACTTCCAATAATTTAAAAAAATACTTGGTGTTCATATCCACTATTAGTGCTTAACCGACAATGGAAAACATTTTAAAAAATTAAATAAAGTTTTCCAGATTGAGATCTGGAACTCTTCCCTTTCGCCCATAAGAAAAATGTCATTTTTATTACTTAACCTACTTAATCAAACCAATAGCTCTCTAAGGCTGATCTTCTCTAGTACCTAATAATGTAGTAATACCTAATAACTAGTGCATTCTCAAAAATTATTTCTCTTAAGGCGGATGATGGTATTTAAAATTTGAATATAGCTACGATGAAGGAGTGGAATATAAATCAAAAATCAATAATTCATTTTGAGTCTAAACCATTCAGGGTGTTTAAAAAAGCCGTGAAAATCCTATGATTGTCCCTGTGCCTTACTTACTCACTCGCTAATTCATCAAAATTGTGGACTTGAGAACCTTTTGACTTAGAGGTTTAAAATTTTTCAAAAATATCTGACATTTTCTTATACCTGAAAAACTCACTTTACAAGCACAGATCGATCCACAATGAGCGGTTTCTTGAAAAGCAATATGCAGATCCTTGCTCAAATTTTTTAGATATTTTCGATGGAACGTGTAACATCAGAGAGTTGAGACACGAGACGCCGATTGTTACTAAAAACAACAGCAGTAAAGAAAATTATTTAGTCGTAATGTAAAAAAGCTTTTAATTTGCAATTTATTGAATCTGAAAATCACGGTTTTAATGGTGGTAATACTTTAATAATAAAGAAGCTATTAGGGCATTCCGCAACGTTTGTTACACACTATAAATATTCTGTGACCTATGTGAACTATTATAAAATTTTATTACCTAATGAAATGCTAGCTTGGGTAATTTATATTTTACATTTACGTTTTTAATGAAAATAAAGAAACCACGAACGTTTTTTTAATTCTTGAGGAAACGCAGAAAATATAATTTGTCAGTAAAGAGCCCCCAAAGTAATAGATTTACGTACAAATAAATAATGCTGACATTCTGAAAATAAAAGAACAATTGATCTTATTAACAACTTTTCTACAATAAATTGTTTTTCTAAAGAAGAGTTTACGCTTTATTTTCTTCCAACCCTTTCTGAGAAACAGACAGGCATAATTGTTCTGACTCCGTTAACAACATACTGAAATTACTCATGGATTGAGTTAGTTCAGGTTCTTGGTAACCACGGACGTTTTTATAGTCGAAGATGCGGTCATAGACACCGTTAATTTGTGTTAAATTCGAAGCCAAAGATAATCTACCTAGCGAACGTTAATCCGTTAGTCTGCCTAAACATATCATGACTAGATGCAGATTTATAGTGAAATATCAATTGTTTAAAATTACCAAAGGTCTGCCTTATCCCATCTAGGTGGAAGTGCTGGCAGACCGCTTGTAAAGAAAATGATACTTTACAAGTGGTCTGCCGGCATTTAACATAAATTAACGGGGTGTTAAAAGACGTAGGGTTATCTACGGTCGCCTCTCCTGCTACTCGAATAGTCTATAAAGATAATAACGGTCCACTTTGGCTAAGCCCATCGCTACCAACCTTCAAAACAGGGCCATAGCCAGGGGTACGACAAAGCAGGCTGACCTGTCCTAAAAGGCTGTTCAGGCCTTTTAAGCCTGTTCTTGGCAGAGCTTGCTAAGGATTTCGTAATAATAATAAAACGATAAGTTCCTGATTGGTGACGAAGAAGAAAAAATTGATTTAGAGAAAGGCAGATTTTTAAAACTTTGGGCAAAAAATTTCCATCCTCAGAAGAGATTACAGTGGTCAACAGATTTAAACAAACCCAGAAGAGTGAAAACCCTGATTTTAGCTTTTAGTCTCCTTGAAAATTTTTGAGTCTGCCCTGACAACACAGTCTGACTACGACCCTGCGTCAAAACTATAGCAAAGTGAAGCTTAACACCGTCATACATCAGAAGAACAGTAAAAGGCACCTGTAGTATTATGGATATAGCATATCAGATAGATAAACAGAAAGAGCGGCACGCAGGCAGACTAACAGCAAGATAAAAACTGTCCCCGCCATCCAAAACATAGCATAGACAGAGTTAATCATCGGAAGAACTGCAATTGGCTAATAATAAGCAGCAGGTGCATCTCCAACAAGTAAAGATAGCTTCAGATCGTTAGATAGACAGACAGAAACCGTCATCGACGTGCAAAAATTCCGATAGAAACATCATCGGAATTAGAAATGGCTAACAGTCACTGGCACCTATAGATCTCCACTATACGGCTATAACTTTAGATAGATAGTCAGACATGAAAACAGGAAGATAGACAGCCAGACAGAGAGACGGATAGTCAACCGAAAAGAACAGGAACTGGATAATAATAAGTGGCACCTGTTGATGTGTTGATTTCGATTATATGGATATAGCTTCAAATCGGTAGATAGACAAGTAAGCAGGAAGAAGACAGAAGTCGTGCCATAATAATAAAAAAATTAGCCAAGACGAATAGCCAATCATCGGAAAAATTGGAAGGGGCTAATAGCAAGTGGCACAGGTAGATTTCCACAATATGAAGAGAGTGGCGAGACACACCAACAAGCAAGCAGACGACAGACATAGTGAAGACTTTTTATGCTTAAATTTCATGTTTTTCGTCATAAAAAGTGAAGAGTAGGAATTTACAAACATAAAAAGAACTCGTTATAAATTTTTCGTTTTATGTAAAAAACTGTAAAAGAAGTTAACAAATTTTTAGCAAGTTAAAGGCTACAATGAGCATAAAAATTTATTTCGTCAAAGTCGTCCAGAAATTTTTTTTAATAAGCTAATGTTTTCTTTTTACCGCTTTATCTACTTCTTTCCTCTCATCTTCTTTTAGTACAATTCCTTACAATTTTATAATAAGGAAAAGAAAGCTGAAAGGGAAGAACTCCAAAAGAATCCTTTTAGTGCATTTTTTAAAACGAACTATAAGTAAACACATTAAAGCGAATATAAAAGTATAACTTTTATTATTAAGAATATTAAAAATTTAAATTGTGGAGAATCGATAGTGGAGTTGTTGTAGTGCTAGTAGCTCAGGTCAGTGAAACTTATTTAGCTCCCAGTTGTAAAGGTTTTAACATTTAGCGTTTAAAACACTTTACGGTTTAAATTTCTTAATTAATATTTTAATAACAAATAAACACGAGTTTTAAGCCCTTGTTTTTGATAAATTACAATTATAAAGAAACATCGGCAAAGGTTTTAATTTGAAAAACTCGTGTTATATTACGCTGCACAGTGATAGCATGAATTGTTGATCTAGTTGGCCATAATTTTCTTTTATGACAGGTTATATAACTGCAGCTACTAGATACTTCCCTATCTCGGCTGCATTTTAATTTGCAAAAACTGGCAGTAAATCTCTATAATGTTGGATAAATTTTATGGACAACTCAATTTGTTCGTGCTAATTTCGTCACGGCCGTCTCAACTTCGCTACGGAGCGTATCTGATTTATAGGACAGGTAAGAGAAGCTGAAAGAGGAAAGCTAAGGAGGGTTTATGTGACAACCAAGATAGTGGGTTATGAAACAAGTGTTACAAATCCCGTTATATGAGCATATACTTAATAAGGTATTATAGTAAACCCAAAATTGAGATGTAGGTACAAACGAGATTTAAATTGAACTTCAACACAATTTTATGTTGATATGGTTAATAGTGTTTCGCTTTTAATTGACTTCAAATAATGTTAGACAAAATTAACGTCGGTGCAAAATAATTAACTTAATAATTAATTCGGTTCTGGGTTGTACGAGACCTTGTACCTAGATCAGCCCATTCAATTTTTGATATTTCTAGAAAATTCCTATGAACGATGAGAAATTCACATCTTATTTTAAATCGTAAATAAAATTTGTAAAAGGGGTCCTATTTGGAAAATAGTTTTTTTATTTATTAAGGGTAACATAGTTAAGCTCAATGAAACATGATGGGTGCACCTTCAAAAGGTAGGAAGATACGAAACGTTCACTATTTTGAACAAGATAAATTACAATTGTTCAAATGTTCAAGATGGCGATTCTACTATTGACACCTGTTCGTTCCGTGGAAAAATTATAAAAATTTAAAAATAATATACAGTTTAAGGTAGAGAGCTTAATAAAATATTTTGCAGTTCTTATTAAAGCCAGAAAAAGTTTTATCCTTAAAGATAACTGTCTTGGGGGAATTTTAAACCTTGAGTTAATCGCCCCTAGATATTTGACGAAGCACACCGTATTAAGTTTATCCAATTACTAAATTTTATAAAAGAGATATTAAATTCATCATTACTCATATTATTGGTAGCTTTAAATTCGAAATTTAATATTTTAAATTTAAATTATTTTCAGAAAAACACTGCGAGTTTAATGGGTAACACTTTACAAACTATAAATACTGCTGCGGGCGTATTGCAGATTTGTAAAGAATCGCGTTGAGCTATTCATTATTGTACGAACGATTTTAATGAAGTTCAGTATTTTCAACGTTCTTTGGATGTGTGAAATAATAAATTCCATTTCAACTGAATAGATATCATTTATCATCACGATTTCTTCGACTAAAGGTTTACTTTTAAATACAACCGTATGCTATTCTGAAAGCATCATATCGTTAGAAGGATGGTCCAAAATAATTTTTTATATTTATTTTCCGACAAGTTAAATTTAAAAAAAAATTGAGTACCGACCTATTTCTTTTCATAAATTAATTCGGGTTCATGGAAGTATTTGCTTTGTTCCGATGTTTTGGTGCTCTTTCCTTGACAAAGTACTGTTTGGCAAATCTTACGAACCTTTTCGAAATAAAAATTGAGAAATAAGCGCCACTTGTGGAAAACTTACGTGATTATACATGCATGTCGAGTCAAACTGTTTAGAATGGAGCATCAATCTCTCGCCAGAAGAGCCCACCGGACACCGGCGTAGCCTAAGACCGAAAACTGCTAGGAATGACATCGTCGAAGCCGAGAAGGAGTCAACCTCTGGTGGAGCTCCCTGGAGACCGGGCCTCGGTCAAGAACCGGATGCTACCTAGTTGTAGCAACGTCGTGTCTACATCCACTACGTCTGACTCGCAAAGAATAAAACGACGACAACCACTAACGATATGCATCCGGATTACAATCTGATACGTAAATAAATAAACAAGACAACACATGAAAATGACGACCATTGCATTAAAAATTAACTCCCAGGTTAAGGTACAGAGACGGTATCGAAGACTGAATAACATCCGAAAGTTCGAGTGCCCCTAACCGTCAAACGATTCGATGACGACAACAATCTATAATAAGGACGTGGCTGGAACGTATGCCATGAATTTAATATGAAAGGTCGAATATAAACAAAATATTATACTGTCACGATAGGGGGTCTCGTGACGCCTGGAAATACCAGTTCCAGGGTGTATCAGGATAAAATAATAAGTGTAAAGTAAATAAGAAAGTAATAAGTAAGTGAATGGGTCACGAGAACACCCAACGTAATAATACTCCAGGGAGGTATCGGTACTACTGGGGAATCCTCCCTTACTGCTGAATCAGTTAAAAAAGACAACCATATGAGCAATCAGCAAACGCCTGGGAAGTATACATTCAATCCAAGAAAGAGGTAAAGAAACTAATTAGAAAAGCCAAAGAAGCAAATGGAAAGAACTGAAGTTTGACGTCTGAAGACTTGGGTACAAAATTGTTACAAAACGCATGGGCTCTGCTCCCTTGGATACAACCAGCGTGGAAAAGAAACGGGAAATCATGGACGCTCTCTTTCCCCAGCACCTCCAAACAATCTGAATCTGCACAAAAGACGAACTCATGCTGCAGCAGAATTTTCCAAAATAGCAGTAAACAAGATAACGGTTACGTACTCGAAAGTCTAAACAAAACGCTCTTTGATGGCGTTTTCCCCAAAAAATGAAAAAAGTTATCATAATCAGAAAACTCAACATGCCACAGAGAGATGTAGCTTCTTACCGGTCAATAAACTTAATAGATATACAATGAGTAAACTTTTAGAGGCTTTGATATGCTACAGATTGGAGGTAGAAATAGAGGAGAAAGGCGGTCTCGCAGACGCTCAATATGGCTTCCCGAAAAGCAGATCGACGGTGGACGCTGTCATAAGAGTTGTCACAAAGGGCACTTGGACGGTCAAAAACTCCTTTAACAGTGGTTCATGGCAGAAGATACTACAGTTGCTCCAGCGGATCTTTGCTGGTGGGGCGGTCGGCAATGTTCGTAAAAACAAGCAATCTGATAAGTAGTGTAGTATCTATCTTTGTTGGTGCTGCGTAATATAAAGCTAAATTGTAACGACGTATGTCCGCTTATCTTGACATACACTGGCAAAGATGAAACCACCGTCAGAACAGTTGTAGATAAAATGACGACCAGAAATATTTCTTCATACCTATTAAAGATTCTGAGGAGCTAAGCGACAGACACATAATTATAAACTAAGACAACTACCAAACCGAGAAATATGTCATCACATCACGAGCGGGGTTCCACATGGCTCGATCCTGGGGGCTCTCTTGTGGAACATTTTATATGAAGACGTCTTTGCCATTTCCCAGGAGAGTGTGGAGCTACTGAGTTTCGCAGATAACCTCGTAGTGGTCGTGACTTCGTGCAGTGAGGAGACCCTTCTGGTAAATGACAACGAAGTACCATTGAACTGGCACCATCCGTTCAAGACTAAAGTGATCATGCTGACCGGTAGAAGGAATCTCCGCCCTGTAAACTTCGGCGTTGCTGGTATAGACATCTGGACCAGAAAACTGATATTGCAGTAGGTATATCAGTTATTTTAGAATTCAATAATGACCAATGTTAATCAAAATTGAGAACGAAAAAAAATTAAAATCTTATACGACGTCACCTCTAGCTATGCAGTGACAAACTACTCTAGCGATTTAAAACTTCCTATTAAAGCTCTTCAATTTACCGGTCCGGATCCCATTCGTTGGTGTCTTAACATTATAAGGCGATCACTTACTAATATACGTTCTGTAATAGCAAAGCACTCAAAAGGAGTGGAACATGAAAAGCCATGTAAGCTGGTACTTGAAAAACAAATCTACCAATGCACTATCTGTTTTTTCTAAAAAGTTATAACACTTATAACAACTAATAAGTAATAAGCTTCTGAGGATATGTAGTTAAACAATTGAACATAAATAGTAAATTTGTGAATGTACAGATATGTACGCAAACAAAGAACCAAAAATTTAACTTGTTAGATTACTCTGGAGTGTGGTGGACGAGAGATGAGAGCTTTAATTGTTTTGTTTGACGTTTGCATTTCAAATGAAAATAAACTGAATAAATGTACCTAGTAGTAAAATAATTATCTTCAGTTAGCTTGTATTTTGGATTATGTGCAATTTTAAATAAAACCAACACAATAGAAACAACATGTTAAGCGTTTATTAATTGAAAATATGTGGAAAGCGAATAATTTCATAATATGCGAGTTTGAAATTTTAACAACGAAATGTTCTAAATAATTTCATCATTTTTCTTTTTTTCTCTCTTAGGAATCACACAAATATTTCATGTTTTCATAAGATTAAGTACTTAGTGCACTGTTGACTTTGGGATTACATAAATAATGTAAAATAGGAAAACTTCAATAACTTTTCAGGTTTAACATTAGCAAATACAGAAATAAAAAAATTACATTCCATGTCAACATTCGCTAATGTTATGGTCGATTCTTGTTCTATGGAGATTTAGGAAGAATCTAAGTCCAACCAACTGCTATTATACAATAAGTGCACTATTATAACGTTATTTGTATGAAGGCAACTTGATTTTACCTAAAAGGTATTGATTGCTGTTGACGACGGAACATACGAAATTTAATATGCAACTCGGTAGGTAAATATATCTTAGACCACTCTCCTCTCAAATTGTCCTCGACTGGTGAATCCTTGTTACATAAATAATTATTTCACAACTTGATTGTCTAGAAAACGTTTAAGTATTTAAGGCATCACATAGTGATGAATAAAGGGAATATATTCGAACTTAGTAGTCTGAAAATTACTGTAAAATAATCAAGTAGGTTCTTAATGCACGTAAATCTGCGACACGGTGCACCATACATTAGTTCTACCATCCTAACTTGCTGCAATTGCTCCGATTTAACGCTTGCAATTCTAAGCTAACTGCAGTGAGAAACTAAGGAGACCCATTTATAAAAACTTTCACAAATTAACTTAATTACGTAATAAAATTAACTGATCACGACAAGAGTTTTTAGTTGACAGCTCAGTTGATAGTTTAACTAAGTAATCACCTTTTTGTTGGATCTATGACATATCGCATTTATAGCGATTCCTGTTAAGCGTTAAGTCTTAAAAGGGGTTCTAAGGTAGGAAAACTTATATAAGTCGGAAATCATCTTCATGTTGTATCTCAATCTAGAGTGTTTAAAAGCTCGTGCTATACGCATTTCCATTGTCGATCTACTTGGATTTTTCAGCTCCGTACGTAAGAAGGACTGGTATGTAATATGTATGTCTAGTGTGCTATGGATACAACAAAGAGAGGGGCAATTAGAAATAGGTACATAGCACAACACGTTAAGGACGGAAGATACTCGCAGAAATTGTAGAACTTAATCAATTTTTTCTGGCTTATAAAAATTTATTTTCATAAATTGATGATGTGAGGAATGTTAACTAGAGCTGTACTTAATATTTGTAAAATATAAAAGTCATAATCATTATAGTTTAAGAGATAGATTTTTAGACATTTACGGCCTTAATATTAGTTCAATTAAATCCGCGTTTAAATCATGTTATAGAGAATCTCTCATTCTAGGGTATGACATATTTTATAATTTTATTTATTATTATGGAACTTGTATAATGCAATTTTATTGGAATTTTATATGTCTCAATATACAAAAGTAGTCATAGTATCTTACCTAATTGTCCAATTTGTTTCAAAGTTTGTTAATACATGGACGTCATCATTATGTCAGGATATAATTTTAAAATTTTGTATTTAGTGGCTAATTAAGGCTGTATTTATCCAAAATAGTTTAATAAAATATTGGGGTACTAAATAAAGTGGTGCGGCAGAGGTTAGTAAAGGATAGAAGAGTACTCGAATTTCGGCATTTTACCTGCAAAAAAAGGGACATAATCCTATTTTGTCCGTGCTCATTTTCTAAACTTAAACGCCTACAATAAAAACGTATTTTACTTTCAATTTCTTATTAAATGTAAATACTTGAAAAGGTACTAAGTAGATTTGGTAGATGATCAATTATAGAGCGCGGATTTCTAGCTTAGTGCTTATTTCCTCTTAAACTTATTTCATTTTTGTGTTATTTTGATGCATTTTAAGCGCTATTGTCATACTTTTTTTATGCTTAAAACTCGGCAGCTAATCAATCTAAACAAAAACAATGATAATACAAATATAAAAAAAGAGCAGATTTTAAGCGGAAAGATTAGTCTAATCCTCTATATATAAACACCAATATTTTCATCACATTCAAGGCCAATTAAATATATTAGATAGAACTTATTGTGACTTAATTTTATATACAGATTTAGATATACAAGTGATTAGAATTTTAAAAGACGTGGATTTTTGGAATAACGTTATGTTGCCACAATTAAATGAATTTTTTCTTAATTGTATGCTACCGGAGCTGGCTGATCCGCTAATTCCTCGAGGTTTAAAAGCTAGGGATTCAGAGCTAATAAAAAATGCTCAAAAGAAGAAGAAAAAAAAATTTTATAATTTCATTCAGTTACATCTCCCTACTCTGGTAAACTCGCGAATCTGCAAAATCGCGAATTTACAGGAGACAAAAAACGAAAAACAAAAATTTATCTGTATCTGTAAAATTCATTTTATTTCATTTCTATGATATTTTTGAGAGATTTAGCGTATTTGCGAGTTTATTGTAGTCAAAAACCAAGATTTATGCAGTTTTTAGAGTTTAAAATAGATGTATGTAAGTAACGGAATAAGATACAAATTTTAAATTTCAGTATTATGTGCATTGGTCTTCTACCATTCAAATCCACTATCAAACTCAATTTCGCCAAATTTGCAGATCCGCGAGTTTGTCAGAGTGGGGACGATATGGGTCATTCTTTTACAAACCGCACGGATTCCAGGGAAAAAAATTGACTTCTTCAAATGTGATAAAAAACATTTTTCTGTATCTTTCAACAAATTTAATTGACCCGTATTTCAGAATTTGGCTGAAAAAATTTATTTTCGAAAATATTCACATATGAATTTTCGATAATTTGCTGGATTTTTTCCAATTTCATCATACTTGAAATTTATTATCTCCAGTTGTACTGATCGGATCAATGCGCCCAGCGCTCCAAAATATTTAATAACTTCGATCTAATAGAGGCTCCACTTTTTTATAAAATGATTTTTATAGATTAGAGAATAAGGAACAAAATGATATTTTTTCCAATTAATTCAAGTTGGGGGCGATCATGTTAAAACTATTTAAACAATTAAATTGTTATTATTTTTCATTTGTTAACAAAAAAAATTTTTGTTAATACACTTCTAAAGCTAACGTAATAAAGTGTAAATTAACAGAAAACGACATTGATCCGATCAGTACAACTGGAGATAATAAATTTCAAGTATGATAAGATTGGAAAAAATCCTGCAAATTATCGAAAATTCATACAGTGTCCGCAAGGGAAAAGGGAAAAGGGAAGGGAAAATTGTTTCTATTCACTTCAAGATACTAGATACAAAATTTAAGAAAAAAATATTAACATTTTCATTTTTTGGTTTTCTTGAAAATTCTCACTTATTTATAATATTGCAGAGTTCTTTTGTTTACATTTAAATTCTAGAGATCTACTCTGATCCAACGAGATCAAAATATTACGTTTTGTTTATAATTTAGTCTAATTTTGGTACATAAAAATATTTTCATTGAAAATGATCGGACCATTTTGGACTATATTCCCATCTCTGAATTCTTCTTGGGAAATATTTTAACCGTAGAGGTGACATATTTTAGAAAAATATCGGTGAATTTTAATTAAAATAAGAGCTTACAGATAGAGGTCCCAAATGATGTCTAAATTTACCCTAAATATCCAGACAATAAACTAATATGGATTTTATTTAATATGTAATGTAGTACTCTATCTGGGACCTCTATCTGTCAGCTCTTATTTTAATTACAATTCGCCGATATTTTTCTAAAATATGTGACCTCTACGGTTAAAATATTTCCCAAGAAGAATTCAGAGGCGGGAAAATAGTCCAAGATGGTCCTATCAATTTCAATGAAAATATTTTTATGTCCCAAAATTAGACTAAGTTAAGACCAAAACGTAATATTTTGATCTCGTTGGATCAGAGTGGATCTCTAGAATTTAAATGTAAAGAAAAGAACTCCGGAAAATTATAAATAAGTGAGAATTTTCAAGAAAACCAAAAAATGAAAATGTTAATATTTTTTTCTTAAATTTTGTATCTAGTATCTTGAGGTAAATAGAAACAATTTTCCCTTATGATGTTTTTCTCTGTTTTGAAAAATAAGAGCATTTTTGGGCAATCGAAACTTTCAAGAGACGATTTCGCGGTGTTGCGTAAATGACATAGCTAATATTTTTGGCACCATTTTGGTTTTATTTCATGCAGACATTGATGCCAAAAACTATTTTCCAAAAACATGCATAATAAAAAAAAATCCCATATGGTGCAGACTTTTTTGCGGACACTGTTATGTGAATATTTTCGAAAATAAATTTTTCCAGCAAAATCCTGAAATACGGATCAAGTAATTTTATGAATATAGGCTATAAAAAAAATTTGGGCGATTCTAAAATGTCAAGTTTAAATTGGTGTGCGGTTTGTAAAAGAATGACCCATATCTATTCTTGTTGTACTTTATTTTTATTTTATTCTAATTTTAGGTGTGTATGTAAATCATAATAAAATTATCTATATCCAGCAATTTATTCATTATAAAGCCGTAATCAAACTAGCTTTTAGTTCGAGTAGCGCTAAGAAACGTCAGGTATACGTCATTGATAATTATATTTGAATTTTCCAGCCGACGTTTGTTAGAGCATGATATCTTCTTTCAAATGCCACTATTAAAGTGAAATAAATATATCTGATTATTTCAATTTTCCATTTATAATAAAATTCCCACCCAAAAGCTAAAATGATTACGAGTACATTCTGTTTATTTTTACATCATTTTAATTCATTTTCAGAACTAAAATTAGTTGAGAAATTCATAAATGTAAACACTGGCATAAAATTATAATAAAATTAATACCATGATTGATAATAAAATAGTTTTAATTTATCTTTGATAATGGCATAAACACGGGTAGTTACTTTCACTTTTCTTTAGACAATAATTATACAATGCAAAATCTATTGAGCCCCCTTTGTAGTACACAAAAGATGTACGAGTACTACCTGCTTGTTAATTTTGTTTTCTTTATTGTTATGGGTACAGTTATGTTGTTATGTATTTCTTTATTATTTTATGCTACATAACCTCCTACGATATTGACGAAGCACAAAAAAGCAAGTAAGTTGTGTTGCCTATTTTAAATTTTTAAGTTGTTACGAATTAAGTTAGAGTATCTTCCGCCCTTAAGATCTAACAAGAGGGTGAACGTTGTCCGTGCATAAGATAAGCTTAAATTTTAAGGAAAGCAAAGTGTGTATACCGTTATTATACAGTAAATTGCACAACTAATTATAAACTCATTTTCTTTAATATTAATAAAGTTTTTATAAAAGTAATTAAAATACACGTGACGTTTGCTTCGAACTAGATTACAACACTGCTTGAATAATTAATTGATTTTGTGCATGATCAGAGTGCAACGTTAATTAAATTATTACATTAGGTCCTTGATAGCTTCAAAGCATATCTTAAATGTTCATTTTAATCATTTGTCTCAAAAAATTATGAAATATTAAACTAGCATTTTTGATTTGTTTAAGAAAACAACAACTATTAAAACAAAGAGCCTTTTAATTACTTTTTTTTGGTTTTCATAATAAATTCATGATTACCTCTACATTGGTCTAGACTCTAGAGCACGTTTGTGTTTCGGTTTATTGTCCACTCCAAAAGTATAGGAGGCTCTGTCGTAAAACTTTAAACTGACTGTTTCAATAAAGTCAGTCATCAGCTGCTGACTACAGTCTGCAGTAAACTAAATAGAGAACATGGACTTGAAAATTGTACCAGTAATGGAAAGAAGATGGATTAGAGCCCTAGTTGAGATACAACAAGATTTTTCTTATCATCCGGAATGTATATTCAAAACGTTTACCATTGACAAAATAACTACTTTTTACGTAAAAGTAAGATTTTACTTTGGTATCCCTTTCAGTTTGCTTTCCTGGCCCCTAGCAATTAAAAGTTGATTTTTAACAGTCCTGGGCCCTACAAAATCAGTACGTGATGTCGCCAACCGGGTTTTCTTGGTCAGTGGTACTGAAAATCCAAGTTGGTTACTGCGTGTTTTTGTAAAATATTATACTCCAGAATAATAATATGTCTTTTTTTCTGAAAAATGAGGGAAAAAACTCTTTCAACATGTAGAACGAAATTATTTCGACTTGACCGGTCTTCATTAAAATCTTGCGTAGTGCATTTGGAGAGAGTGAGTGCTTTCTCTCTCTTTATCACTAAAATTGATGCGACGAGATACGACCGCACACGTTTTCGTTTAGACGCATTGCATCAGCTCGGCCAACACTTTCTGATATCGGTCTAGCAGCGGCATTGTCCATGTCCATGCGTCAGCACGGATTCACGTCTGATGAACAATCGATTCGCCCTAATCTTATGTGCTTTACATAGAAGTTATCTAATGCAATCAATAACAACTATTATAGGTGTTATTTACACGGATATGGCAAAAGCATTGGATAATTTTCATTGTGATGTCTTGCTGGAGAAGCTGTCTAGTTTTGGTTTATTAGTATCTTTTCTATAGCTAGTATCTTATGTTAGAAAACGATCACAGTATGTTATATTTTCTAATCAAAGGGCGTGTTGCTTCGAAACCTATTTACCTAATTGAAAGTTTAAAGCCCCCGTGGATCCCTTCAGAAGCTCTATTTGAAAGTGTAAAGCCTCAGGCCCGCTACAGATGGTGTGTCATGTTAGAAAACGTGGACCCCATTTGGAAGCACCTTTTGAAAGTTTAATTTAAAGCCCCCTGGACCCCATTCAGAAGCTCTATTTGAAAGTTTAAAGCCCAAGGTCCTCTTCAGATGTTGGATCCCCATTCAGAAGCCCCTTGTTGGATGCAGGACCCCAACAGCCTCTTCTTCAGTTGGATGCAAGCATCCAAGCCTCCTTTTGTTGTTGTTGTTGTTTAGGTGTTGCCCCTATTTTTATTTTGCAGTAGAGTCCCCATGTTTACATCTCCCCACCTGTGACGTTATTTTCTTTACTGTAGGCACGCCTCATTTTGACATCTTACTTTCCCAATTCCTACATCCCACTCTCCAAATTCTCACCAATAACTTTAAGTGTCATTTTGAATTGTTGAATTGGTACTCATACTTCCCACCTCTTTTTTAAAACTCATGTTTAATTTACACGCCCACTTGCCTCCAAATTTAAATTTCCCGCAATTTATAAGCCAATGTCATCTTACATTCTATCTAGAGCCTGCTTATGTATACTACTTGCGTTGCAAACGACCAGAGATTGTCAGTCAATTGGAATGTCAGTTGTTTGCTGATGATTTTAAGTACAGAGAAAAACGGATACATTTCGATGTCGAGCTTTTGCAGGACGACTTGGACGCAGTGTTTCAGTACTAACTTCCAAATGGGTTCGAATTCAATGTCGGGAAGTGTTATTACACGCCCTTCATCAGACGAAGAAAGCTTTTCGAGAGCAAATAAGTAGAAGGAATAGAGTTGGCATGCGTTCCGAGTGCTACGCACCTGGGAGCCTGCTATGGCATTTACTGTAAACTATTGGGAAAGCCAATCGGGCTTTCGAGGCTTCATTATCAGGGTCTTCTGTAACTTTACAAATAGCGAGTCTTATAAAACTCTCTATAACACTTTTGATAGAAGCGTGTTCGAGAATGCCTATGTGATAAGATCTCCCCACTGCGACATTTATATAGACCATTTAGAGAAGATACCCACAAGATATCGTAGGTATTAGTATTATAAAAAATATAGGTATATTCAGGTTACCCTTTACTTGTAAGTTACGCCAAGCTACTTAAGGAATTTAACTCTTGGATGATAGGAGAGCGGTGGCTTATGTTATTTATTTATATAAAATAGTACCTAATGCTTTCACAACTGAGTTTTCACGTGCCTTCCAGGCAGAGGTGCACAGTCAGCCTCCTAATTATTGGCCACCATGGCTACGCAAGGGTGGTTATTAGCCAACAACGACAAAAGGACAGATGGGAGGTTGTTGATTTATTACTTGTTGGCAAAATAAAGTTACCCCTCAATTTAAGTAGCGGGTGTTATGGTGGTTACATCCACAATTAGTGCTAAACGTATAGCCAGGCCTGGCTATTAAATGTGAGGCTGACTGTACATTCTACGTACTCGTGGTCGGTGCGAGATACGTAAAAATTATTGTCTGTAATAATAAATTATTGTTTGTGTGTTTGTAATTTCCATTAAAAAACAAGAAATTAAAGATTTTCAAATAAAAAATTTTCATTTTTCATATCTTGTGAATTACGACCACTTATTCATTATTTCGAGCAATTTTACATATTATATCACTTTTTACACATTTCATCAATGCTAACAGGTGTTTTTATAGAAAAATTTAGAATAATTTTGCATATTAATAGTTTTTTTCGGGTAAAAGAAAAATGAAAACGTTTAACGTCAAAATTAGTTAATTTAATTTACGCAAGCACAAATTTATTTTTTTAATATTCACGGTTATTTAAATTCGATTGGTAACATGGGGATTGGGGATGAAGAGAAACAGAAACGGTTAAATTACCGAAAATAAAAGTATTTTGATTTATTTTCTTTATTATTTCCATAGAGTAATTTTTTTCTCAAAAACAATCTAAATCTGAAGAAACCTTTCCGAAGAAACATTTTTTTCTTTTTTCGTCGTTTACTTCAATCTCTTATCAATTATTTTCTGTATGCTTTCAGTACGCCTTTGCTTTCAGTACCCTCTAAAAACACCAAATATTTTAGTGCGGGTTTTAGTGACCTACTCGCTGAAAATTTAAAAAAATAGAGACAAAAAATCAATTTGTTCAAGAAAACCAATGTGAGGTAAGGCTTAAGAACCACATCAAACCTTACTTTAAATATTTCTCTGAAAGAGACTAACACAAGAATTGAAATGGAAGGGCATTTTGTACGAAACTTTCGAATACTTTTTAATTAGCTATTCTGAATAATTGTTTTTCATGACGACAGCACTAAGTGCCCTTGTCACCAGCTCCTTCTATGCCACAATAAGTACCCACTGCTTTCTCTAGCAATAATAAATACTTCTAGGAAACCTAATGTGTTTACCCCTATCATTTCCTGAATTTCCCTGCTTACAAAGTAGAGACAAACAAAGTGACAGAGGACTAATTTTGTGTCATTAAATTAATATTTTTCGTTCTAGAAAGTTTCAAAACAGCTCTTCCCACATATTCACAAAAAATATTTTTCCGTAGCAAATTTTCAGCGTCATTTGTCTAAAAATTTTTATTTAGTCTGAACAATAATAATTTACATTTCAAATTTGTTCGCTCTCGATTAAATGTTATTTAAAACATTTAACAATCAATACGATACAACAAACTATTATCATCAACACATTTAATATTAAAAAAAAAGGTTTGATTCGAGTTAGGAATTGTACGGCGGATGGTGGATATATATTTTTTAGCAATATTTCCTTAATATAACACGCCGTTTCCACTCGAGTGGATGCTGGAAAAAGCAGCCGACCGTTCTGCGTATCAGCCGGAAAGCTTTGATTGCCTGATTTGAAGTTACACTGAAAGAACATCGTTCTACATAGAACTAAAAATAATATTAAATTTACAATTTATGTACCTTTAAACTTTATCGAGCAGATTTACTTTACTACACCTACTGTGTCTGGTAAAATAATGTTTAATAAACGAAATTTCAACTTTCAACGTGTCCTTCTTTTTGCATAAATTTTGTGTAACGACAGTCGTTATAGGTTTAAAAAAGAATTATTAATTGAGAAAAAGATGAAAGTCTTATTTACCTACATTATGATTTTTATATAAAGAACATAAGAAAAAATTCAAAATAGTAATTATTAATGAGTAATGACCAGTTCCAGCGACAAACACGCCTTGAGATCACAGAATCCTTTTGTATTGATTTTAAACAATAATATCCAAATCCAACAATGTTCCTATCTAATAAATATGTATTAAATGCATTGAATTCTAAGAATGTTATAAACGAAACAGCTCTCAGCTATACTTTTATTTCCTCTAAGTCATATAGCAACAACCATGGTCTTAAAACGAGTTTAGGATACCTAATCGATTCTTTTAGTGCATTTGTACTGTATTTCAGGATAGAAAAACTATAGCATTGTGGAAGTGACACAAATCCCGTTGCAATTTAGAATTAATTGGGCTAGTCGGATACCAAAAAGATACTACAGAAGCATAGTTTTAAGAAAAGTTCTTTTTGTGACCTCAATTCCCAATGCCCAATGACCGCAATAGCCAATAATTTGGATTATGTGAAGGAATTTTGGTTATAACTTTCTCATTAAAAATTTCACGCAATTTCTTACATAAGTAGATAATAATCCTTTCTAAGTCTCCTATAAATAGTCACTCCTATCTAAGAGAAAATATCACATCAAATAGAATGAACTTGACGTAAAACTGTCACATGTGCAGTGATTTTTTACGCAGGGGTGAGAATGAAATAATAATCGAAGTGAAATTCGGTTGAGTGGTAGTAATAGAAAAGTTGAACTAATAAAACCGATTTTTTATTTAAATTGACGAACAATTTGTTCTAGTCAAACCAAGTCTTAAGGTTCAAGTTCTAGCGTACATAGTGTGCATGTCATCCACAAAATATACACGTATTTTATTGTGGTGGCGCTGGTGACAGAACCGTCAAAACATTTCATTTTCATTAATTTAACTTTTTCCAAAATTGAAGATATTTGTCGAGTTTTCGTGTATAATGTCCTAGTATATACATGTACCCATTATTTTGGACGTTTTTCTGTAGTAAACTCGTAAGGATAATAAAGTTCTGTAAATGTTTCTAACTTCTTCGGCAGTAGAAAGAAAACCAGATATTCAACAATATCCTAAAACTGTCAGCTTTGGTAGAAACTCGATTCTAGTTTGTAAAAAGAAATTTAGGAAATTCTATCCGATACTTTGGTAATAAATTGCAAGAAACCTCGTCTTTTTCCGTTTTCTGGATGGTATCCAAAAACCAATTGATAGACTCAATCTGGGATTTAAACAGATAGTTTATCAAATGTAAGCACAGTCCAGACCTTGCCTATACGAAAAAATGCGACGGAAATGCCATTTTGGACTTCCATCGCGTTTACATTATCATTGGTTGTCATGATCTTTCTTTATAAGTGGGAGTTATAAGCAACCATTTCTATTGGAGAAATCGACTGGAAATCGCTATGTTTACTCTTTCGCTAAGATCCATATTATTAGCTAAAAAGCTCTTTCCTGGTAGAGTAGGCGGTATTTTATTATTCAATTGTACAGACGTTCTGTTAAAGAGTTTATTTGGCTTAATTAACACATTTTATTTGAATTTTTTTAAATTTCACAAACACAGGCTTACCTTCCGGTTTGGCCTGTGCATAGTGTAAATATTATATAGTATGCCATTCCGGTGTACGAAGATCATTCAAAATCAATGTAGCGTTGGCTACAAGTACCTCGTCGCTTCGTGCGGTGACACCTTCTGACGTCACTAGACATAGAAAAACCTGCGCAATAGCATACTATGGGCCTGTGCAGGCCGACCTGCACGGTGCACAGGTCACACCGGAGCGTCTGTACATCGTTCAGGATGCCTGCGCGGGCTTTGACCTGGCCTGTCCAACTTCAAGCCTTGCTTTAAAAGGCGCAGGCCTGGCCCGAGTAAAAGCCTGTACATGTGGATGCAAAGTAATAGTTCCGGCTTGCCTACGTAGGTTTGGCCAGCACAGGTCAAACCAGAAGGTAAGCCTGTGTGTGTGGTGCAGCCTTTTGAGATTCTGAAAATTACCCAAATTGGCCACAAGCAGCTCTAAAGCCTTTACCACACACACATGCTTGCCTGCCAGACCGGGATATCGGTCAAGCGGTCTTACAGGTCAAACCGGAGCGTCTAGACATCGTTCAGGCTCCGGTCTGTGCAGGTCCGCCTGCACAGATAAAACTGGAAGGTAATCCTGTGTGTGTGGCGCGGCCTTAAAGTCTCTATAGCGCACTATAAGACGGTCCTCGATAATATGAGCGGCCTCGCCAAGGCTTAGGAGAATAAACTAAAAGAACAACTTGAAGGTAGATGCTCTAAGTTGGAAAAGGAAAATACAGAACTTCGAGCAAGACAGTCAGATATAAACCAATGTTCTACACGTAACGCTATGGAAATCGGTGGAGTGCTAAATATTCTAGGAGAATTGCCCACTACAGTTCAGCAATATACTTTATGCTTGTCATCGCCTTCACCCGGTCAGTAATAAATCCTTATAGCCGCCAGATATTACAGTAAATTTGTAAGACGGTTTGACAAGTAGGAATTTATGCGTTGTCGCGAAATTAAAAGAAACTTAAAGACTCGACATCTACATACACCCTTCCATAAGTGACAATTCAAGAACACAACCCTATCTGTACTAACGAATTAACGATGACTTGTCTAAACATCAGAAGGAGTTGTTTTATGAGTCAAGAATGTATAAAAATGAAAACAGGATAAAATTCTTGTGGGCGAAGAATGGTTCAATATTCATCAGAAAGGTAGAAAAATTTAATACTTTTTCAAGAGCTGGCGATATAGCATAAGTCGGAAGGGAACTTTCATGTATGTAAGTATGTTAACAGGACACGATTCTTTTAAAGAAATTTAAAAGTTTTCATAATTAATTCTTTCGTACGTTATATTTGAATGTAAAATGAGTCCGCTGTAATTGTGTAATGTGTACCCATAGTAAAATTGATTAAATGTTGGAAAGGAAAAGTTTGTTGTTTTATTTGTGTAATGGGGAACGCACCCCAACTATTAAAGCGAAGCATGTACTTTTTAGTTTTGTCGCTTTGTAAAATCAATTATTAACGGAGCACAAAGAGTAAGGTTTAAAAGCGGTTAAATAGACAGACGGTTTTTTTAAAGCGTCGGAAAATTTACACAAAGCTTTTCGCTTCCGAAAAGCGCATTTCTTTATTTCCAGTTGTTTATAACTAACTATTGTATAAAATATGTGACATTAATTATCTGATAATAATGAGCAACTAACTATGTAAACCGTATAATATTCTATACCCAAATTTCTGAGGCATAGTTGAAAGTGGATTTTACGTAAAATAATTCTTGTTATAATATCGTAGCGTATAACCTCCGTTTACCTTGCTGCATATTATAATACTATTATCTAAAACCAAAATTCCTGTGCACGAAATTTGAACAAAACCACGACGCCCTGCGGTCGTCGCAACATTTTACCTATCCCCGATGTACTTTAATTCAAAGAGGGACAAGAATTACTCTTTGAAACGAGGTCTGAAAGTTGCCATGGCTACGACACTCTGTGTTTATTGGCGATATCACAGTTTGTTAAGGCAAACAGCTGTCGGTGACAGTTTTAGTTCCCAACAGCACTACCGTTTTACAGATACAAGGATACAACAACATCATTTTAGCAAAAACCTTATACCACATGCAAACACCAAACAATAAACCATTATTTGGATAATTGGTAGCTGTATTCTACTAATTTGTTCGTGTATATGACAGAGTAGCTCACGCTATACTATTTTATCTTCATCGCGGTTTGTGTGTAAGTGCTAGCTGAAAACTTTAGTAAGATGTTCTAACCTACATCAGGCAAATTATATAACTCAATTATAATTGAGTACAAAATATAAAATAAACCGTATATTAATTTTTATTTAAAAATTTCTTATCGTAATATTATAAGGGAGGCAGTTTATTTATGCACGTTAAATATATTATATAATAATATACCTACATACTTATATTTTAATTTGAGCCCTATCTAAACATTTATAAATTTAATAATAACCCGTTTAGAATTTACACAATTATTTTACCGCAGTTGTGCACGATAAATTTTTTATATTAAACAAATTACACAAGGACGTTTGTATGTGAACAAGTGAATATGCAGTGAATATACAAGGTAGCTTACAAAGTTGGACACCCCTCCATTAGGGCGTCTTGCAGAGTTTCGGTTAGCAGGTATAAGAATGACAGGATTGTTAACTCTGTAATACAGCGATCTATGGAAATGGGAATTTTGGGAAAAACTTGGACAGATTCAAAACGACACATATGTAGTATAAATATGCCTAGAAATCAAAATTCATGTAGAAAGAGCAGCCGAATGGATATTTAAATAAAATCTACCAATAGGATAATACTTCGGGATGTTCCCCAGGGTTCGATAATGGGTCCTATCTTGTTTATAATCTATACAAAGAACCTTATGGACAACATAAAATCTGAGAGCCAAAAGCTCTTCGCGGATTACACAACACTCATGAACCGTGCAGGAAACATCGGCGACCTGAAAGAGAAATCTGAGTACTCCTTAGCTGAGATGTAAATGTGGTTTGAGGCGAATGACCTTATGTGGAATATCAATAAGACCCAGGATTGTCGCTTACCACCAAATTAACTTTCCAATAGAATGTAGATGAACAATTGAGCAAAGCCCAAACCGTAAGGATTTAAAAAAATGTTTTATCAAAATCGGTTTCTTGTAAAAAGAAATCTACCTTCTCGCATTTGCCTTCTTACTCATCAGTTAATGGCAATTTTTTGACAGTTTACAATTGATATTATGTATATAAACAAACTTTTATTAAGGATATGCCAGGACTCCCAATTCTAGCGGACAGAGGGAACAGACGACTCCAAGTTCCAATCCGATCTAACACTCGGGGCTCCATCTCGCTCAGCGCTTTCTCTTACCCTCATTCTTTCTTTCATCGCATCCTAAAACTGTTATCCAGAGTTATCTTCAGCAAACGAGACTCTCAGGCAGTTGTAGCAACATCAACCGAGTCCACGAAAACAATCGCTCTCTCGTCCAAAAGACCATCTCTGACTAAATATTGTAGATTGGTGCTTCAATAAACGTGCGTTTTTTGAACTGGAGTACCTTTGGGTGCGCGATTGAGTTATTCCTCCTCTTCCCCTAAACGAAGCAGATCGTACCCCTGTCCCTAGTTAGCAACCTTAACCATGAACGTAAGAAGGTAGAAAAGGTGCTCGAGTTGTATGGTGCATTTGAACTCGTATGCTGCAGTGGAATAACTAAAAGTTTGGGGGCCCTCCTGCAAAATCCACAGTGGGACCCCTACACATTCCCGTTAATAATCATTTTTATTAACCACAATTCGATTTTGTAACGAAATTTCATACTAATCGATGTTTCTGGGGCCCTTCCGCAATGCGGACTCAACGGGCTCCTTATTTACGCCACTGAATTTAAAGCCAATAAAAACCTTGCATTTCTAGCGTCAAACAATTGGTTTGAAAAAAGAAGCTGGATTCTGGAAGTTGTGATGAAAGGCTAGATTTATGGTACAAAATACCGATTTTTTCGGAGGCCCCTTTAATTCGGGCTCCCTCCCGCAACGCGGGCCCTGCAGATACGTTATTTACGCCACTACTCGTATGTGAAAAAAGTGACGCATGATATGTAAAAAGTTGGTATCTATGGGTTATGCTTACAATCATTGAATAAGGAAGTACCTACCCGCTACTCTACTAGGAAAGAGCCATATAGCTAATAATTTGGATCGCAATAGTTTTCTAAATATAGCGATTTTTGGTCAATTTCTCCAATAGAAATGGTTGCTTAATGCTTATACTCCCACTTATAAAGAGAGATCATGACAGCCAATGATAATGACAGATTATGTAAACTCGACGCAATGAATGAGTCATCCGCAATTTTCTAAATGTCGTTTCCGTCGCATTTTCTCTTATAGGCAAAGGCAACGGTGGCTAACCTTCTTTACGGATCTTTTTATTCTAAGCTTACAATGAATAAAAAAATACCCGCTACTCTACCAGGAAAAAGCCATTTAGCTAATAATATGGATTGCAATGGACGAGTAAATACAGCGATTTCCAGTCGATTTCTCCAATAGAAATGGTTGCTTATACTCCCACTTGTAAGGAAAGATCATGACAGCCAATGATAATGTAAACTTGCCGGAATGAATGAGTCATCCTTGGATTTCTAAAATGTCATTTCTTTCGCATTTTCTCTTATGGGCAACGGTTGCTAACCCTCCTTCCGGATGTATTATGTTCTAAGCTTACAAAATATTTCTTAACAGTCCCCCCACCCTACTATGGAAGTTCCTGAGATACTACATTCACGACAAAACTTTATTTGCAACTCATCTATTCTTCACTATTGGTTTTTCGTATTATATTTGTCCCCCAATCTTCTAAAACTTCGTTTTATTTTTCCAATTTTGTTTCACCTTTTAACTCATTATTTTTAACGTGTAGCACATTTCAAACTCTCGCTAAATTGACTTTTTTAAAACAAGTGTTATATAAAACTACGAACAATACACAATATAAATTAATGCAACAGAACACAAACTTTTGACGCATTTATTTGTCGCGTTGTCAGAGGTAACACGATTTTTATAATAAAATGACACGAAACAGGAAGAAAAGATTTATCACAGGTCACAGGAAGAGTAACTTTATCGCTGTTCTAATGTTTGGCTATTTTCTATTTCCAATAGTTGCTTTAATTTGTGATTCGTTTAAAATTCAAATTGAACAGGTAACGGATGTAGTAATCTGTACTAGTGTGTAGTAGTAATACAATAGGCCTGTTCGTTTGTCTTGCACTGACTTACACTAACTTGCTCTAACTCACTACAATTTACTCCTGCTCTTGACTAGGAGTAAGAAATGTAGAAACGAACATGGTTTCGAGCAACCAGTGCAAGACAAATGAACATACTTTGTATTTTCTACTCTTTGTCAAGAGCAGGAATAAGTTGGAGCAAGTTGGAGTAAGTTAGTGCAAGACAAACGAACAGACCTAATGAGTGGTGTGAAATTGTCGATAGTTTGATGAAAACGTCGATTGGTAACGAGTGTCAATTTGATAGTTAAAAAGTACGACCGCCAAGTAAAAATGATTTTCCATCAAATTGACAAGTGGAATAAAAATTGTAAAGTGCAATTTGTGCTTGGGAAGACGATTTTATGATTTAAATTATTATACATTTGTCATTTTGACATTAAGCTGTCGGACTCAAGTATGATCAGTAGTAGTGCCATCTGTTGTTTGCTAAACCGCGGTTTCAAAATTTATATTCCAATGTCCACCATATGTCCAATGTCCACTGCCACAGGTAGCTTAAGAAACGGGATTAAAAAGAAAAATTTAAAAATTCAGAAATGAAAATACAGCAATAATGGAAACTAAACCCTATTGATAAGTATAACACGAAAAGATACAAAAATAATCTTGAAAATTATTTTTTAATTCCAAAGTAGGCGTTGATTTAGAGTGCTGTGCCTTAGTCGGAATTGTTAATGATAAGATACAGTATAAAAGGAAATTTATTCCACCCTGAAAAAGTTACCCCGTATAGTGGTACTATCCGATATAATACAATTCAACTTATTATTCAGTTGCAGCATCCAGTTGGTGTTAAAGTTTGTTGGAGCTTACAATTAAATTACAAATTTAATAGTTTAGGTAGGTTAATATGTTTATTTATTTATTTTAAACTACTTTTTACAAATAAAGTGAGTTAAGAGTTAATAGTAGGTACATTATATTTCGTTTGATGTATTAAATTTTTATCAGTGCTTTCCTTCAAGACTGTAATTGAAAGTTTATAAGTTCAGAGAAAAACGCCAAAAGCAATTTGATCTAGTTTATGTTTTGTTTTAATCTTGATATACAGGGATCGGCATATGTTCAGCAAACACTCTCTATTTGCGGCTTAACTACAAGCTTTTCACAAAAGTGACCATCATAAATTTTTTTCTTCAATTTTTGCGTGCTTTGATCATTTGTATCTGATCTGCCATTGACTTTACGTGGTGACTTCGCCGATAATATTTTTAAATAGCACGACGTGGATTTTTTGCTTTTTTCTTTGAGCTGTCCTTTATAATTGCTGCGGTTTAACATTTTTATTGCAGAAATGAGCGAAAAACTGAACTACAAAATGGTTACAGTGAGTGTTCTAATAGTAAACCTTGAGAATACCTTAAGCCATAAACACAGGAGACAGACAAATTTAATGTTCGCTATGCTCATTTTCCAAATTATTGAAGTGCTTATGCTTGTACATTTCGTAAATTCTTACTACCTACGAAAGTACTAGAAGTACGCTAACTTAGCATAAATAGCCATAATTTTGAAAGAAATCTCTATTCAAAAAGGAAAAAAAATGCACTGGATTTGATTTTATAAATAGTATATTAAGTATAGAGAACGGTAAGGATGATTTAGCGGCCAAAGACAATTGTTTGGAGACTGAGAGAAGCGAAGCCTTCAGTTATTTTCTGAAACCGGTAATCCTTAACGTTCGACATGCTTATAAAGTTTTTTGTACGATCAGGTACAAAGAAATTATTTATTTATTTTATTTTAAATAAAACTTCTGCTAAGATAAAAAAAAAGTTTTTTTCCCAATAGTGGGAAAAAAGAAGTGACCAACCTGCCCATATGATTCCTCACCTTTTGGAAACGCTGCATGTATGTCTAAATGGAAAACATAAGAAACGATAAAAACAATAAAATTAATCTCGCAAATGTACAAAAAATAAGAGAAGACCACAATTAATAATTGACTTTCAACAACAAATGCTTTGAGACTACTCTAAATACTTCATTTTAAGTTGACTTAATAAACTTTATACAGAGCAGGTCGAAAATGTCTTGTTTAACGTCGGTTTTTAAAAAAACACTCCAAATTTAAAAAACAAGAACACGATAACGTGAAAAATTCGAATAAAACCAAACCGAGATCTTTCTAGATCAACGCTGACAAAAGAACTAAAATGCCTCTCTTTACAATAAAAGTATTTCTATTTCGAGAAGAAAAGAATATCAAACAGCGAAAAGCGTTTTTACTTTTTAAAATAAGTAGGACATTTGCCGAGAGTCTCATATGTGGATGTGAAGTTATACAAATACATGTTGTGTGCCTTAGTGGCTGCTGTTAATAAGTTTGAAATGCAACAAACAATAAATTGCTGCATATACGAGCAAAGTTTTAGAGGCGCAAAGATAAATTATTGTTTCCATCGTCATTAGCTAAAATTAACAACTTACTGTATATCATGAACAAGTAAATCATCCACCTAATGAACAGGTTTTGAAAATGATAAGAATTAATTAAATAGCTTGTGAAATAAATCAGAAAAAACAATTAGAAAACAATAGCGTGAAAACTCGCTCGAAGTAAATTTTTCAAATTAATAAATTTGGTTACGCTTATGGAAGCGTACACTCTGTGTATAAGCTTTGCCTGACAGCTTTATATCTGCTCAAAATTAACTCTACCAGTAAGTTACCGGGTACAAAGCTGTATTTATGGATAGCCTAGGTACTAGGTAGCCTATAAAATAGCAAGAAAAAAGTTAAGAATACTACCCAATATTTGGATCAACGCAAATAAAGGAAATAATACAAGAACTCTTCCCAAACGATAAAATATGACTGGCATGATGAGGGTACTAATGGGGAAGACATAGAGCCAAATGACTTCACAGTAGAAGAGGTAATCGAAGCAGCAAGGGGTATAAAGACAAAGAAGGCACCAGGGATAGACGCTATCCCAGCTGAAATAATAAAAATTACAGTAAAAAAACGAAATACTGCGCTAGGGTGTATAGTATAACAACCTGCAAAAATAAGAAAATTCCCAGATATCTTGAGAAAAGCAAAACAGGTCCCGACGATAGAAAAACCAAAAAAAAAGAAAAAATGAGAAATAATTTTATAGACCGATATGCCTCCTCAACACCGCCAGAAGCTATACGAACAGCTAATATGCAACAGGTTGGGACAAGAACTACAAGAAAAAGAAGATATATCTGACAACCAATACGGCTTCAGAAGGAACATATCCACAGTGGATGCTAGATGCAAGAAGTCAAGCTAAAAACAACCAACGCCGGAGACCTCAGAACAAGAAACTTATGCGTTATGATCACACTTGGCATCAAAAACTCATTTAATAGCGTGAAATGGGGAAAACTTACAGAAGAACGGCACAAGAGAGGAATATCTAGATACCTGATAAAAATCATATATATAATTACTTCGATAATTTTTTTTTCATATACAAAGCCAATCATATTTTACAATTTTCAGTCACATGTTCATTTTTATCCAATCACATAAAACTTCAACTGACAATCACCCTAGGGTAATTTTCAATTGCTCTGCAGACGCGATATCGTATAAAATTCAACGAATTGTCACTTTTGACGTTAAATTTAAATTTAAAAAAAATTATCTCGTTGAATAACCCTCGGGCATTGATGAATCCTCATAATTTTGTCTATCTTTCAAGTACATTTTTTTGGAAAAACACCCCTCCGCTTCGCGTCGGGGTGTTTTTAAAAATGTACTTTCAAGATATGACAAAATTATTTCGGTTGTTATCAATGCCCTAGGGTTATTACAGTTGAAAATAGATCCATAGTGAGAAGTGCTGGTAGTATAAGGCGGCTGTCAGACAGACGTTTTTCAGCGACCGTCATAGACCGACCACAATTTTAAGTAAGTCATTTTTAATATAATTAGGCACATAGCATCGACCTTCATCGATAATTCGATAATAGTCGGTATCGCTAACTCGCTGACGATTGATCGTCTGTCTGACAGCCGCCGTAATATTCAAAACCACTTACTTAAAATTTTGGTCGGTCTATGACAGTCGCTGAAAAACATCTGTCTGACAGCCGCCTAACAGAAGTGACATGTTACAAGAACACGCACATGGTTCCATACTGAAACCAGTCCTAATGGAACATCTATACTATGATAGTATGATATGCTTCAAAGTATCAAAAGGAGCATCAATCGTAGGATATATGCCGACGACATAGCAGTCGTAGTATGTGGTAGAACAAAAGACGCACTACTCGGTAGGAGTGACTTCTCTATTAGGAAGATCAGGAAAGAACTTGAAGAAGAAAGACTAACCCTAACTCTGAACAAGACGGAAGCAGTTATACTACAAGGGAGAAATAGCCTAAAGAAGTTACAATAGAGGGAATAGGCATCGAAATAAGAGAAGAGTTGAAATATCTAGGCGTTACCTTCGATCGAAATAGTAGAATAAGTAAACATATGTATAATAAACACCATAGATAGAACTAACAGGATTATTCGACAACTAGGCAGAACAATTCCCAATATAGAATTCCCATTCTATAATTCTATACGCTACCCCGATATAGGGAGGGGAGATATATTACAATTTTAAAGATACAGAGACATGCTATAAGGAACCCAAAAGAGGGCAGTACTAAAAATATGTGCTACATTTAGAACAGCCCCAACGGCCATCTTAGTCATAACCGGTGCCCCAACTATAGAACTTAAAGTTGAAGAAAGAGCAAAGATATCGAGACGGGAGTTTTGATATCTTTTAACTTTCGAGAGAAAGGAAGATACAGGCGCAGGACTAAATGTACCAAATGACCAAATATAGTCCATACGAAGGATGGACTAAAACATTTATTAAAAACATCAGAAGATGGTGTAAAACCAAGGCGAATAAAATAGACCACTTTACCACACAGGTCCTTACGGGTCATGGAGTCTTTAGGAGCTACCTGAAAAAAATAGAAAAAGTTGAAGAAGCCAACTGTTGATTTTGTGGGAAAGAAGATACTCCAGGACGTACACCTTACATGTGCCACAAGTGGGAAAGAGAGCGAAGAGAAACCGAACTGAAGACAGGATTGAGGTTCAGGAAAGAAAATGTTGCAGATAAGTTAGAGAACGGAGAGGACTGGAGCTAAGTTGCAAAACTTATGAGAAAGATAATGAAGACAAAGGTGGAAGACAAGATAAAATTTGAGAAGGGTCAGTAAATGAACTGATGACGGATAGACACAAGCAGAACAACTACATTCCAGATGGCTCGAAATAATGCCGATAAGGTCTTCTGAGTCATTCAAGCCCACATGGAAAAGAGAAAAGGGGGTTAGAGTGTAACACTAGACTAAGTCGCTTACATTCACTGGCGACTCCCCTAAACCTTTGAAGAAAAAAGGTAGTAGGTAGCCTAGGCATTCGACTCTAGAGATTGATGTTAAAAGAATGACAAATTTTACTCCTGAAACTAAATTTAAAATTTGTCTAGAGCTTCAACGTAATATGAAAACTCTGTAATTTATTGTTCGTGACCTACCACTTACCAGCAACAAGTCATCGCTGAAAAAAGTCGTGACGGCTGGCCAGGAAGGCCAGGAAACCTGGCTTCATAGAGATAAGATGTTAAGATGTCACTGAAGTCAATTATTAGATTATTCATCAACACCGACCCCAACAATCAAAAAGCGATTAACTAAAGTATTTTGCTCTGCTCTTTTTTTTTTCAGGAATAAGTTGAATTTGTAATTTCCAGTTATGAACTGGTTAGGCAAATACTGAAAATTTTTTAAAAATTAAACCAATCAGAAAAAACGTCAATTTTCTACCTCCACCGTTTTCACCCTTTCATAATTGATATTATTGGAGATGTACTAAAAGCTAATACGTTGATTAAAAAAACAAAAAAAAGCGTACTCAAATTCAAAATATCATCAAAACGTTTTCTCATAACCGTAGCAAAAGTTTACATCATATATCATTTAAGTCACACGACAATATTTATGTAATATGAAACAAACAAATTATTTTTTAAAACTGAAAAGAAGCATTTGGATGCACGCTAATATGAAACCAACGCGTACTTAAAAAAAAAGAAATGGGACCAATGCTAATGCTGATTGATTATTCGATCGACATCCAAATAATGACAAGCCTATTTTAGTAGACGTAGACTGATGCAGCCTATTTTTTGTTTTCTACTAGAATCAACTCCAATCAACGCCATTATAATCATTACAAGGATTGATTAAAGTTGTGAAAGTTGGTATTTTAAACTTTAAAGTATAGAATTAGTAAGCAAGAGCGCATTTCAATAAATTAAGAATTGTTATAGGTTTGGAGGTATTTTTTAATTAAGGTTTTCTAGATCGAGTTCTCGTCATTCTTTAATTTTATTTTATTTGAATTTTTTAACAAGAGGTTAAAAAAGTTTCTGGGACAAACTAAAATTGTTTCGAAGCGGTTTAGCAGTTTTAGTTTTCTTATTTTGTCATTGTTTATTGTCTAGCCACAGTAATACTTGCGAGAATTACGACGATTTTAAAAAAAACCGAAGAAGTCCAAGAACAACCAACTACAAAATTTAAAATTCCTACTAACAAAAAAACGCCTTTATGTCAACGAGTTCTATCTCAGATTTTTTGTTTTTACATCATAGGTATTGTTTCGGAGCTATTATCTCTATGGAAACCATAGAGACACCAAAATTATGGGTTACGCTATTTAATTATAATAGACAGAACCTGCATTCCTAAGGAAGCTTTTCATTCCGTAATTGAACAATACAGTACCTTAAAGGATACATTCAACCCACGTGACTAATTAGTTGTAGTTATTAGATACGATGTGGGTTGTCTAGGAAAATCGGTCATGTGGGTTGAGTGTAGTCTTGAAGCTCAACTGGCTCAACCAAGCAAAACTGAGGCAAAAAATATGTCACGCAATGTCACGTGACATCCAATCACGCTTAATGGCTTCATGCATGTATTAAATTAGTGTTGACAGTTTATAGTAGCGTCGAACTAAATTTTTAAAGAAAATGCGGAGGGATAGCATTTTTTTTTCACGAATCGCTTTATGTTGGAACGCTAATTATGGGAGAGATTTTTCCAGATCAGGGGCGTGCGGGAACAGGGTCAAAATCGCCTTTGTTTGTTGCAAAACTGCTAGTTTTGACAATATCTTTGATCACATTGAAGAGAGCAAAAAATACATCTTAGGTAATTTGTAACGTATAAAATTACGAAGAGAATGACACCGATCTGAGCCTAAACGAATAGTTCGTTAATGCTGAAAAAATAGAAACCATAGAAAGGTTATTAATTTTTAAATTTAATTTAAGAAAAAAGTAAGAGGCAAAACTTTTTGAAAATGGTTTTAAAAGATGCTTTTTTATACACAAAAACACTGTACCAAATTTAAAATTTCAATATTTTTTTAAACAACTACAATGGCTAGAAGACTAAAAATTTTCAACCACGAATAAAGTTGGAGCAAATGATGGTAGAAGGTGTAACTTTTTTTCGTAAGAAAGGTACGGCCAAGCACTTTCAAATAATAGAAAATTGTAATTTTTCGTCAACTTCTTCGCTCTTTTTTCGCCTCATGTTTATGAGTAGTTCATCACATATTTATCACTAACTGCGAGTCTCTCAAAAGATAGTTATCTACTGACGAATAGATATCTATTCCCTAAGTGTTCAAAAACCGGTTTCAAACAATAGAAATGGTTAAGTTTTGGAATGTTATGGATCCATAACTAAGCAAAAATGTACCAGAGACTGGCCATATGTAAGTGATTAAATTGTTATTTGTTTACAAAACAGTAAAACAAGTCAAAAACATAAGGCGAAAAAAGGAGGAAGAAGTTGACAAAAAATTACAATTTTCCATTATTTGAAAGTGCTTGGCCATACCTTTCTTTCAAAAAAAAGTTTCACCCTCTATCATCATTTGCTCCAACTTTATTCGTGGTTGAAAATTTTTAGTCATCTAGCCATTGTGGCTGTTTAAATAAATATTAGATGTTGAAATTTGGTACAGTGTTTCTTTGTATTAAAATGCATCCTTTAAAAGCATTTTCAAAAAGTTTTGCCTCTTACTTTTTTTTTAAATTAAATTTAAAAATTAATGACCTTTCTATGGTTCCTATTTTTTTCTGCATAAACGAACTATTTGTTTGGGCTCAGATCGGTCTCATTCTCTTCGTAATTTTATACGTTACAAATTACCTAAGATGTATTGTTCTGCTATCTTCAATGTGATCAAAGATATTGTCAAAACTAGCAGTTTTGCAACAAACAAAGGCGAATTTGACCCTGTTCCCGCACGCCTCTGATCTGGAAAAATCTCTTCCATAATAAGCGTCCCAACATAAGGCGATTTGTGAAAGAAAATTGCTATCCCTACGCTTTTTCTAAAAGTGCTGTTTTTTTCGTTAATTCGACTCTGCTATTATTGTGTTTGGGTTTATTATTGTGCAGTAGTATTTTTTATAATTTTATTTTCCCATTTTTAATTAACTAATTTTTCAAATCCACCTATCTTAATGTTAACCTGTGTTCAATATTAGTGACAGTTACTTGTCAAATATTGAAGGTGACATCCTTTTAAGTCCTAGCGTATCTTACGATCTATTTCAGCACTGACCACGCCTCCTCAGCGAGCAGCTTTCCTTGGTGGAGCTGTATACTCGAAGCTGTCTTTATACGATATTATTTTGATAGTTTCGATGTTTCTATAATTCCTTTAAAATAACCTCATAACTCATAAGTGAAAATATAGAATGTCTTGAAGCTAAATATTTGTTTGTTGCTAGTCCATTCATGTTATCTGTTTACTATTGGCCATAGTTTGATGTAATGTAATTACTCGAGTTTACATTTGGTACTACTAATAAACTTTGTTGCAATGAATACACTCTTGATTTAATTACTAGAGGCTATGGTAATCCTTTAATAACAAAAGCAAATTGTTAGCATCTTGTTTGGTTATAGACGGTTATGCGTAAGTGCAAGAGTTAAGACAGTTTTAAGAAGTAACAAACTGTCCAATCTTTATGTACATAGTTTAACAAAGTAAGTAAGACAGGAAATAGGCACCAAAAATAACACAAGTATTTTATTTAATTTCTCAAAGTTTTGAGTCTCTGACTCCAAAAATGAGATCTAAAAAACTTTAAAAAGGCAGTATGTCGATATGTCTGTATTTAGGACTTAGAGAAAAGTTCACATGATTAAATGATGATTGGTTCAAAATCCTAACTAAACTGATTTATTTTTAATTTTTATTTTTAGCGTTCGCTTAGCGAAGTTTTCAAACAAACTTATTTATGAAAATTATTTTTTTTTAAAAGACAGAAAAACTTACAAAAATTATTCTCAACAGAAGTAGGAACTTAGGAAACTGCGCTTACCTGAAACAAAAAAAATGTTAGTTACAATTGCCATTTAAAATTTTTTTTTAAAAGAAGTAAAGAACTTTCTTTAATTTAATTTCTCGAGTGCTATACACTGAGTCCAAAAATGAAATACAGAAACTTCGATAAAAGCAAAGACTATACAGTGTAAGACTGGCAAAGCTTACGGGCCGAATGTGACCAAAAATCCCCGCTACAGAAGATGTCGCTAGTCATAGGGGCATTTTCGAGTGAATAAGATAGCTTCTCGAGGCGGGAGCAACGAAGAAAGGGATAAAACAAGTTCACCCTACGAGGGATTTTAAGCGATTTTGACCTTTAAAAGCCTTTCACATTTTTTAATATAGGTTTCGGTAGTCTCTTGTATATGGTCTTTGATAAAAGGGAGACCTCGCCGGCTAAAAAATGGCCCCGCTTTTCGTAAATCGAAATAAATAGTTGGTCTGTGACATTTAAAACGAAATTTTTGAAGTGATTGCTTTTGCTCTCTCTTTTTGAAACCATGCATGTGTTATCTTCAAGTCGCGGAAGTTTGCATCATCGAAACGTAACCGACTACATTTAATATTCATAATTCCAAGTTCTTAAGCTATAAACGATTTCAGATCAAGAAGTTTGGCAGTTTGATTAAACAGAGATAAAAGTTGTAAATTGGGGTACTCGATCTTCTTACCTAGTAATAAGGATTGCTGAGTGTTCGGTTGTAACTGGGTGGAAACAGGCAGTGGTCAGTAGGATTTATTGTGAAGGGGAGGCCGAAACCGTCACCAGTATCACAGAAGTGCGCTAGCTCGGTGTGGAAGTATGTTCTGCAACGTTTTTTTCCTGAGAAACGTTACCATTGGCCATAATTAACAATTCTGAATAACTGTCTGTGTGTATATTATTTTACCAATTATTTATTTGAGAACACATTAATGCAGACTGGCGGCTTAGCGTAGCCTCAAAATTACCGCCCGCTATGTAATGAAAATAAGTGCTCTAGTGCTCTAGCGTTTGAAGCTATTATTCAATGCATATAAAAGTTAAATTATGCAAATAAGCACTTACATTTTCAAATATAAAACAATTAATTTTTAAAAACCACCTCGTGTAATCTTTATGATCAGTTTTTAAAGTATTTTCAGTGATTGACAGAAAATGTTTCTTCCTGCTACGCCAGAACGTAGTTAAAATTTATAACCACATACAGACGCAATGTTAGAAGCAAATAAAATTCTTTAAATCCAACCAATTTAAAAATGGCAAATGTTCGAGGATTATTAGGACACAGTTTGCCGAAACTGTCGTTTTATTGTGATTTTAAAGAAAATACATTTAAAATAAATGTTTAGAAAAATGGCTAAGATTAATCGAATTTAATAAAGATAAAGGAAAAGTTCATCATGAGCTGGGTTTTGTTCTTTTTATGTCAATGCAATATTTATAATTCTTTTGGATTAACAGTTTTTTTTTAATTTGACCTATTTCGTTTTTCGTTTTTCGAAGTGGCAGTTATTCTACACAAAGGGCAGTTTGAAAAATTCATTAACCATGAAAACATACAACTTTAGGTTTTAAATTCAGTTTATGGTCTCCCCACATATGTCTCCCTCAACTTTAATGTGCTTCAGCCAGCGATGTTCTAGTACTTACTATTGTAGCTCAAAACTTATCATTTGATGGAAATCGGGACGCACTGAGAAAAGTTTTCCATATTTGGACAAGGCGGAAGACTAACATCTGACACAACAGTTGTGGAGCAACGTCCTGATGAAGAATTATTTTTTCTTGATAAGTTTTGTTCATGAATGACTTGACACAGACTGCCATACTACCAAATGGTTAAATTGGTAATACAATGGCTTGAGCTGAGTAGGTACTTTTACTTGGCCTCCTTCAGAGGTCCTTTCTAAGTCTTAAAGCGAGGTCTGTTGCTCTAGTCACAGGAATTCAAACCCGTGTCTTGTCTGTTAGGTCTGGTCGTCTCACTGAGGTCCTTGTTGGGTCTTAGATCGAGGTCTGGTGGTCTAGCGATAAGAATCCCTCTTTCCGCAGTTGGTTCCTTTTAGGTCTGGTGGTCTCGTACAGAGGTCCGTTTTGGGTCATAGAGCGAGGCCTAGAGGTCTGGAAATAAAACAAGGCCGTCGGTTCTTTTTAGGTCTGGTGGTCTCGTTCAGAGGTGCGTCTTTAGTCTTAAAGTGAGGTCTGGTACTCTCGTTGAGAGGTCCGTTTTGGGTCATAGAGCGAGGTCTGAAGGTCTGGTAGGAAAACAAAGCCGTCGGTTTTCTTTAGGTCTAGTGATCTTGTTCAGAAGTCCGTTTTGGGTCATAGAGCAAGGTCTGGAGGTCTGGAAGGAAAACAAGGGCATCGGTTCATTTTAGGTCTGGTGATCTCGTTCAGAGGTCTGTTTTGGGTCTTACAGTGAGGTCTGGTGGTCTCGTTCAGAGGTCCGTTTTGGGTCTTACAGTGAGGTCTCGGGGTCTCGTTCAAAGGTTTGTTTTAGGTCATAGAGCGAGGTCTGGAAAGAAAACAAGACCGTCGGTTCCTTTTTGGTCTAGTATTCCCGTTCAGAGGCCCATTTTGAGTCTTACAGTGAGGTCTGGTGGTCTCGTTCAGAGGTCCATTTTGTGTGTTAGAGCTAGGTCTGTAGTCTAGAAAGAAAACCATCCTCGTGACAGAGTCATCTTAACATCAGAGGTATTGTATTTTGTTGATTGGCATCCATATTTTTTCATCTTAATCAAATTTTGTTTTTTTTTGTATTAGTACCCGTAGGTACAGAGCGTTTACTTTTTTAAATAAACATTTTCATCTTTGTTAATTGTCAAAGTGCGTTGTATTTCATAGCTCCTCCAGTCTCCGACTAAGCCAGTCAGGGTGTTGAAGTTGGTTGTTACATTTGAACAAAACAAATTTGAGAGCTCTGTAGTGATTCCCTAACTTTTTCGATAGGGAGCGGTTAGCGATTAAAGTTATGTTTCGATTTTGTAACTCAAAGTATTCGATTTTTGTGGATAAATATGTCTAAAGCTACCGAAAATCGTTAATTTATCGCTATTTTCTCGATACCTAACAACATATTTATCCACATAAATCTCTAACTTTGAATTACAAAATTCATACTTAACGGATTCGGTAGTTAACGACGTCGCTAGCTATCGAATTTAGTTAGTGAATCCAGGAACTGGTTAGAGATAACTAGTTCAAGCCTCTCATTGAGTTGAACGGGGACTAACCTAGATGACTTTAAACTGTTGTTTAACTGATAGTAAAAGTACCGACCCTAAGGTTATGTGTACGATAGATGTCACTTTACCATAAACCAATAATATTTAAAATATTGTCAATATTTATGAGTTAGATCGGAAACTTTTCAAAATTTCCCCGTACGTAATTATTGTTCAACATCACATGTAATGGCATACCACAAAATGTCTACCCATTAAACACGTATAAAATGATCTTTACCAATTTATTGAAATTGTTAAATCGTAATTAATTATTCATCATGCCAAAACCGCATTAAATGGTTAATTTCCACTTATCACTTGGTTAAAACTACAATAAAATACGATTTAAAATCGTAATCATTAATGGTAGCGAAGAATTTAATTCGACGGCAATAATCAATTTTGTTTTAGACCCTTTTTTTACCCCAAAACTCGAAATAAATTAACTTGGTCGCAAATTAGCTGTTTTAACATTTTAAGTAACCCAACACGTTAAAGATTATTTAGGTAAATACTAAAAAGCTGTGAGATATGCATACATTTGAATATATTAGATTTAGTAGCTTTAGGTTTACTTGCCTTGTAATTCCCGAGCTTTTTCATTTAAACAAAAATAAATGTTCAATTTTATCACGTAGACGTTTTCGCTATTTTTTGCAAAAAAATCTCAAATTTTATTACTCGCAAACGCATAAGGACAATCCGATTTCTTAAGATATTGTGTCAAGGATATTTTTGCTACGTCAGTGTATCGATTGTGACATTTGCAGTGTTATAGCCAAAAGATTTTTTACACGAACCCCAAGGTGTTTGCCCCTTCAAGTTGTAATAAAAAAATAAGAGAAACAGAACCCCAACAAAGCAATTTGGGTTAATTTGATGTCAATTAGCGCAAATATTTTCTCATGTACGAGCGAGGAAGTTTAATTAAAAGAAAATTAGCACATTTTGTTATAATAGTTTTAAAAGAATAATACTGTGCGATGCAAATTTAAATGCGCGCTGTGGTAGAAAAGCATTGTGTTGTTTGTTTGTAGTTGGCTGAATTCTTATGTATATTATCGGAATATAAGGACGTCTATAGAGGAAAACTTTATCTACAATAGAAGTGGTAAATTTACAAAGATAAATGTCCGGAAATACTTAATGTTGCTACATATTTTAGAGTGTGACAGAAAAATGTATTTTTGTGTATGCGCTCAGGTGTAAAACAAAATGATAAATGGTTTTAGATTCGGTTTAAGAAATTCATAGTAAAACACAGTCGGTATACAAGAAACGTTGCATGCGATGTTTTAAAATTGTTTTTTGATCGTTTTTGTTTTATTTTTATAAAATCTTTTGTTCTCGCATCTAGTAAAAAATCTAATATTATATTCATCGTTAAATCCTCATGTTGCTATTATTCATCACGATTTTCCAAAGTATGGAAGATATTGTTACTGACACGAAATGCAACTACCTGTCATATTAAATCATAACCTTTCTTAAATGAAGTCGAAAATAAAAACCTAACCGTTGATTTTTAACCGCAATTTCTATACTGAAAAAAATCAAAATAAATACCCAAAAATTTAAGATCTATAGATGGTATTTTTTGTGGAAGTAAAAACAAGTAACATTTTGGGAGGAAACAGTGATATATGGCTTTCTTATTGTCTCACGGTTTTCATTTTAACAAAGCGGGAATTTTTGTCTTTGTCACGTGTCTCATTTTCGCATAAAGTAAAAACACAGTAAAACCGCAGAATGCTGGTTCAGGATTAAAAACGCACAGTTTGTTGTCAACGCTCACTTGATAAGTAAGTGGTTGAAATTAGAAATATTACATGGCGTACAATGTTGAAGTAATCCAGAACTAGCACACAAAAAATGTTTAGTAATTACTTTCATAAAGGATCACGTTGTTATTATAGGACGTTGTCCTACTTATGTTTCGTTATAAATTACACGTGGATCTTGCTAGCAGTCTATTTCCCGGTGAAACACGTGCATATTCAAGATTTTTTAAATTTCAAATACCTACATAATAACAAAAAACAATTTTTTTCCTTATATGCAAGTCGATTTTATAACTTTGAACGATGTGGAATTCAACCGCAAAAATGAAGCAGGGAAAATATTTCTAAGATTTCAATATTAAAATCGATCCTTCTGTGTTCTATTCAGAGGCTATCGTGTCGCTAGAAACGTAAAAAGAAAGAGGCAAAGGACTTAGGTTCATGCTTAAAGAATTCTAGAGAAAATAAAAGTGAGTTCAAGTGAGTTGAGTGAGTGAATGGGTTACGACAAATATTTTTTCATATGGTTTCCTCTGCATTAGCGTGAAGGGATGGAAAGTGGCAGCATGCATATTGTATTATTTTGATTAAGAAAAAACCGAGAAAAAATTAACGATGAGATTCTGCTCACACGCAGAATATAATAGAATCTGATATTTTCTTAAGAGCAGTCTACAATATGATAGTAAAACGCGATAGTTGCTGACACGAAATCTACTATCACAAGCCCGTCGTTATGTAAACAATCTAACAGTGTGATAGTTACTACCGACGATAGTAATATCTATGTAACTTTCGATATAGACTACGCTTTAGTTAAGTCGAATTATTCGAAAAACAGAGGTACTTGGAAAAGACTTGAAACAGGTACTCACTAAACAAGGACCTTGAAAAGTGAGGAATAATAGATCCAATGGCATAATTCATAAGCCAGACGTCATGTAAACAGTGTCATTGTTACTAACCCCGATAGTAATATCTATGTAACTATCGATGTAGACAGCGGTACTGGTTAAAGATTTGAAACCGCTACTCACAAAACAAGGTCCTTGAAAAGTATGGAATAATAGTCCTATGGCATAATTCAAAATCCAGTAGTTATGTAAACAGTGTCATAGTTACTACCGCAGATAGAAATATTTATGTAACTATCAATGTAGACAGCGGTACTGGTTAAAGATTTGAAATCGCTACTCACAAAACAAGGTCCTTGAAAAGTATGGAATAATAGTCCAACGGCATAATTCACAATCCAGTCGTTTTGTAACAGTGTCCTAGTTACTACCGCAGATAGTAATATCTATGTAACTATCGATGTAGACTACGCTTTAGTTAAGTCGAATTATCCGAAAAACAGCGGTACTGGGAAAAGACTTGAAACAGGTACTCACTAAACAAGGACCTAAAAAAGTGAGGAATAATAGATCTAATGGCATAATTCATAAGCCAGACGTCATGTAAACAGTGTCATTGTTACTACCCCTGATAGTAATATCTATGTAACTATCGATGTAGACAGCGGTACTGGTTAAAGATTTGAAACCGCTACTCACAAAACAAGGTCCTTGAAAAGTACGGAATAAGAGATCCAATGGCATAATTCACAATCCAGTCCAGTCCAATGAGTAAACAGTGTCATAGTTACTACCGCAGATAGTAATATCTATGTAACTATCGATGTAGACTACGTTTAGTTAAGTCGAATTATCCGAAAAAAAGCGGTACTGGGAAAAGACTTGAAACAGGTACTCACTAAACAAGGACCTAGAAAAGTGAGGAATAATAGATCTAATGGCATAATTCATAAACCAGACGTCATGTAAACAGTGTCATTGTTACTACCCCCGATAGTAATATCTATGTAACTATCGATGTAGACAGCGGTACTGGTTAAAGATTTGAAACCGCTACTCACAAAACAAGGTCCTTGAAAAGTACGGAATAAGAGATCCAATGGCATAATTCACAATCCAGTCGTTGTGTAAACATTGTCATAGTTACTACCGCAGATAGTAATATCTATGTAACTATCGATGTAGACAGCGGCACTGGTTAAAGATATGAAACCTCTACTGACATAACAAGGTCCTTGAAAAGTACGGAATAAGAGATCCAATGGCATAATTCACAATCCAGTCGTTGAGTAAACATTGTCATAGTTACTACCGCAGATAGTAATATCTATGTAACTATCGATATAGACAGCGGTACTGGTTAAAGATTTGAAACCGCTACTCACAAAACAAGGTCCTTGAAAAGTATGGAATAATAGTCCAATGGCATAATTCACAATCCAGTCGTTTTGTAACAGTGTCCTAGTTACTACCGCAGATAGTAATATCTATGTAACTATCGATGTAGACTACGCTTTAGTTAAGTCGAATTATCCGAAAAACAGCGGTACTAGGAGAAGATTTTAACACGCTACTCACTAAACAAGGTCCTAGAAAAGTATGGAATAATTAATAGATCTAATGGCATAATTCACAATCCAGTCGTTATGTAAACATTGTCATAGTTACTACCGCAGATAGTAATATCTATGTAACTATCGATGTAGACTACGCTTTAGTTAAGTCGAATTATCCGAAAAACAGCGGTACTGGGAAAAGACTTGAAACAGGTACTCATTAAACAAGGACCTTGAAAAGTGAGGAATAATAGATCTAATGGCATAATTCATAAGCCAGATGTCATGTAAACAGTGTCATTGCTACTACCCCCGATAGTAATATCTATGTAACTATCGTGATAGACAGCGGTACCGGTTAAAGATTTTAAACCGCTACTCACAAAGCAAGGTCCTTGAAAAGTACGGAATAATAGTCCAATGGCATAATTCACAATCCAGTCGTTTTGTAACAGTGTCCTAGTTACTATCGCAGATAGTAATATCTATGTAACTATCGATGTAGACAGCGGTACTGGTTAAAGATTTGAAACCGCTACTCACAAAACAAGGTCCTTGAAAAGTATGGAATAATAGTCCAATGGCATAATTCACAATCCAGTCGTTTTGTAACAGTGTCCTAGTTACTACCGCAGATAGTAATATCTATGTAACTATCGATGTAGACTACGCTTTAGTTAAGTCGAATTATCCGAAAAACAGCGGTACTGGGAGAAGATTTTAACACGCTACTCACTAAACAAGGTCCTAGAAAAGTATGGAATAATAGTCCAATGGCATAATTCACAAGCCAGTCGTCATGTAAACAGTGTCATAGTTACTACCGCAGATAGTAATATCTAAGTAACTATCGACGTAGACAGCGGTACTGGTTAAAGATTTGAAACCGCTACTCACAAAACAAGGTCCATGAAAAGTATGGAATAATAGATCTAATGGCATCATTCACACTCAGTCGTCGTGTAAACAGTGTGATAGTTACTATCGCCGATGGAAATACCTATGTAACTATCGATAGAGACCACTCTTTTGTTAAGTTGAATTTTTCGAAAAACGGCGATCCTGGGGAAAGATGTGAAACATCTACTCATTACGCAGGGTTCTTGAAAAGAATGTAATAATAGGTCTAATGGCATAATTATTGGTTTTTAACAAAAAATGACTCAACTGAAAGTTTTTTTGTTAATTATTATCTATCTTGCTGTAAATTTGATTTTTTTCTAACCATCATGGAAACGCTGGGTGTCTTCCCTAATTCTTTCCAAATAGCATCCCACCTATTTATATGGTCTTATGCTGCAGACAATAAACTGTGTGATAGTTGCCATCGCCCATTACGATTATCGTGATAATATAGCTTTCTTAACAGCAACTAACGCGTTTTACTATCATCATGTAGACCATGCTTAAGACTAGCCAGGGAGTCTTGCCAATGCATAACGTTTGACGGCACGTTTCTTATTCCAAATATATTTTGAAGAGCTTCTCGCGAAACCCTACAATTTTATACAAAATATGCCTCTAGTTCTAAACATTATGCCAAAATCTCAAAATGGATTCAAACTTTAATTTAACTGAATTTCTTGACTTAAAGTTCCAATATAACACCATTAAAAATATAACAAGTTTTCCAGGTTTAGAAAAATTTTTAAACATCCAGTGGCAAAGCCATATCGACTTTTGTAAACGAGCCAAATGTTATTAAAGTCGATTCAGTAATAAAAAAGATATGGAAGAAATAAACAACAGCAAATTGTAAATTTTTCAGGATTTTCACGAACGACGAATTGCTCGGATTTATTATCACCTTGTTAAATATCATGAAAATGTACAACTTATTCCAAATTTGCTCACCTCTAAATATCTTTTGGTTTATGAAATCTCTGTAGTACATTATAAAAGTGACAGCACTGTATATAAAAAAAATCTGTCACTCTTTTTAAATTAATAATATTTTCTTCGTAAACCACAGCTTTCTATACTTTAGCTACAGGAAAGCAATATTGAAGATGTGTGTGTGTGCATGAGATAAATTATTTATGAAAATATTATTAATATAAAAGTTTGGCAATAAAACCAATACATCTTTTTTTATTGTATTTTTAAATTTTAACTGTAAGCTTCGACAGTTTTAGAGATGAACTGGGCTGTCGATACAAATGTTATGATACCTACTAACTATACTAAACAATAATTCACCTTTCAGTTTTCAGTACATTTAATTTTAATTATAAAGCCAACTACGGTTTTTATTTAAAAAAAAGATAAAAAGGTTGTAGTTTTCTTAAATTGATAAGAGTATAGAAATCAAGTTATATTTAGGATGGATCCTCAATTCACCAGAAACACTAGATGGCCGTTGAATTATCAATCATGTGATGGGATTGTGTAACTATTAGCGGTACGCTACGTTACTTTACTCTCTAGGCTTCTACAACAAACTGTTAGCAATTGGTAGGAGAAGGGTAAGTAGCGTAGCGTTACCTAGCGTATCGCTAACAGTTACAGGATCACAGCACTGAGCCGGTTGCCCAAAACATAAAAAACCACGCATTACTAGCTATGATTATAATGAACTGTATGTTATGGAAGAAGTGAGAACTCTCCTCTTATTTGTGAAAATATGTAGTCTTTGTATTATTTTTGAGAAGCAGTCGTGTGCATACATAAGGAATACTTTAACTAATAAAAACTGATGAATTATACGAAACATACTGTACGTATAATGTGTAGTCTGTATACAATTCAATGCCCTCGGTTGCTTTTCTGTATAATAAATTGTCGTCGTATTGATTTAACAAACTAGAAACTTATATATTTTAGTTACATAGTTTCTCGACTAAACTTCCTAAAGTGTAGTCTTTAAAATTATTATCATCACAAGAATTGGTTTACGCCCGAATACTTTATTTAACAGTGCACTTAAAATTTTAATTATATTAATACCTAAAATTAATTATTTATATCCTTTTATTATATTAATAATAATAAAAAAATTAAACAACCTCCCAAGCATAAAACTATGAAATTTAATTACAGTATAACAATACTCACACAAACTGAAATTTATAACAAATACGGCAGATTAAATTTTTAAACCAACACTGCTTATGAGCAACTCATTAAGTTTTATAATGGAAAACTTAAATTGCATCCTTTTATAGCGTCGGACTCGAGATTTATTCATTTATCATCATACTAACTACATTAGAGAGAAAAATTTTGTTTTAACAATTTCACTTAACGTAGAAATTGCTTTGTGAAAACTTGCAATTAAATTCTTTATTATAATTAACTTGAAAAAGGTGTTTTCTATCATTTAAATTTAAAAAAATTGCATTAAATTCATCTCTAGGATTTTGCAAGAGTAGATGTAAGCATGTAAGGTTTAAACAAGAGTAGTATACAATGGTAGTCAATGGTAATGGTATGCAATGTACCACAGAGCTCTGTCCTGGGTTCTGTCTTATTTATAATTTTTATTAATGATTAACGCAACGAAAACAAAAGAGGTGGTCTTTAGCACGAGAAGTAACAGTGCCTGTGCCGTAGGGATTTTCAAAGTTTAAAATGATTGCCGAGATAACACAAAAAACTGCAAATTGGCAATTTTCAGAAAAAAAATCTAGAGAAAAATCTTCAGGGCGTTAAAAGAACTATATCAAACGATACTGAACTCGAGATTTGGTCATATCGACACTAAGCGTCACGACGTTCCACTTTACATTTTTCTCAAATTTCTCAAACTCAAATTCTTATTTATTAGGTATTTATAAAATAATTGTAACTTAATTTTCTTTTCTAAAGAACTTGATCGTCTAAAACTTTAAAAACTAAGCTTTAGTTGCTATTTTCATCGTACAAAATAATATAAAGTAATATAATTAACATAACGCAACATAAAATACCCTAGAAAAGTTGTGTAAATTAGGAAAAGTACAAGATAAAAAGTTCTAGTTCGGAATCTGAATTAAGAGTGGTTCTAAAGAACTTGCGTGTCTAAAACTTTAAAAACTAAGCTTTAGTTGCTATTTTCATCGTACAAAATAATATAAAGTAATATAATTAACATAACGCAACATAAAATACCCTAGAAAAGTTGTGTAAATTAGGAAAAGTACAAGATAAAAAGTTCTAGTTCGGAATCCGAATTAAGAGTGGTTCTACAGAACTTGCGTGTCTAAAACTTTAAAAACTAAGCTTTAGTTGCTATTTTCATCGTACAAAATAACATAAAGTAATATAATTAACATAACGCAACATAAAATACACTAGAAAAGTTGTGTAAATTAGGAAAAGTACAAGATAAAAAGTTCTAGTTCGGAATCCGAATTAAGAGTGGTTCTACAGAACTTGCGTGTCTAAAACTTTAAAAACTAAGCTTTAGTTGCTATTTTCATCGTACAAAATAACATAAAGTAATATAATTAACATAATGTAACATAAAATACTCTAGAAAAGTTCTGTAAATTAGGAAAAGGACAAAATAAAAAGTTCTAGTTCGGAATCTGAATTAAGAGTGGTTCTAAAGAACTTGCGTGTCTAAAACTTTAAAAACTAAGCTTTAGTTGCTATTTTCATCGTACAAAATAATATAAAGTAATATAATTAACATAACGCAACACAAAATACCCTAGAAAAGTTGTGTAAATTAGGAAAAGTACAAGATAAAAAGTTCTAGTTCGGAATCCGAATTAAGAGTGGTTCTACAGAACTTGCGTGTCTAAAACTTTAAAAACTAAGCTTTAGTTGCTATTTTCATCGTACAAAATAACATAAAGTAATATAATTAACATAACGCAACATAAAATACCCTAGAAAAGTTGTGTAAATTAGGAAAAGTACAAGATAAAAAGTTCTAGTTCGGAATCCGAATTAAGAGTGGTTCTACAGAACTTGCGTGTCTAAAACTTTAAAAACTAAGCTTTAGTTGCTATTTTCATCGTACAAAATAACATAAAGTAATATAATTAACATAACGCAACATAAAATACACTAGAAAAGTTGTGTAAATTAGGAAAAGTACAAGATAAAAAGTTCTAGTTCGGAATCCGAATTAAGAGTGGTTCTACAGAACTTGCGTGTCTAAAACTTTAAAAACTAAGCTTTAGTTGCTATTTTCATCGTACAAAATAACATAAAGTAATATAATTAACATAACGCAACATAAAATACCCTAGAAAAGTTGTGTAAATTAGGAAAAGTACAAGATAAAAAGTTCTAGTTCGGAATCCGAATTAAGAGTGGTTCTACAGAACTTGCGTGTCTAAAACTTTAAAAACTAAGCTTTAGTTGCTATTTTCATCGTACAAAATAATATAAAGTAATATAATTAACATAATGTAACATAAAATACTCTAGAAAAGTTCTGTAAATTAGGAAAAGGACAAAATAAAAAGTTCTAGTTCGGAATCTGAATTAAGAGTGGTTCTAAAGAACTTGCGTGTTTAAAACTTTAAAAACTAAGCTTTAGTTGCAATTTTCAACGTACAAAATAATATAAAGTAATATAATTAACATAACGCAACATAAAATACCCTAGAAAAGTTGTGTAAATTAGGAAAAGTACAAGATAATAAGTTCTAGTTCGGAATCCGAATTAAGAGTGGTTCTACAGAACTTGCGTGTCTAAAACTTTAAAAACTAAGCTTTAGTTGCTATTTTCATCGTACAAAATAACATAAAGTAATATAATTAACATAACGTAACATAAAATACCCTAGAAAAAGTTGTGTAAATTAGGAAAAGTACAAGATAAAAAGTTCTAGTTCGGAATCCGAATTAAGAGTGGTTCTAAAGAACTTGCGTGTCCAAAACTTTAAAACCTAAGCTTTAGTTGTTATTTTCATCGTACTAAATAACATAAAGTAATATAATTAACATAACGCAACATAAAATACCCTAGAAAAGTTCTGTAAATTAGGAACAGTACAAGATAAAAAGTTCTAGTTCGGTATCCGAATTAAGACTGGTTATAAAGAACTTGCGTGTCCAAAACTTTAAAAACTAAGCTTTAGTTGCTATTTTCATCGTACTAAATAACATAAAGTAATATAATTAACATAACGCAACATAAAATACCCTAGAAAAGTTCTGTAAATTAGGAACAGTACAAGATAAAAAGTTCTAGTTCGGTATCCGAATTAAGACTGGTTCTAAAGAACTTGCGTGTCCAAAACTTTAAAAACTAAGCTTTAGTTGCTATTTTCATCGTACTAAATAACATAAAGTAATATAATTAACATAACGTAACATAAAATACCCTAGAAAAGTTCTGTAAATTAGGAAAAGTACGAGATAAAAAGTTCTAGTTCGGTATCCGAATTAAGACTGGTTCTAAAGAACTTGCGTGACCAAAACTTTAAAAACTAAGCTTTAGTTGCTATTTTCATCGTACTAAATAACATAAAGTAATATAATTAACATAACGCAACATAAAATACCCTAGAAAAAGTTGTGTAAATTAGGAAAAGTACAAGATAACAAGTTCTAGTTCGGAATCCGAATTAAGAGTGGTTCTAAAGAACTTGCGTGTCCAAAACTTTAAAACCTAAGCTTTAGTTGTTATTTTCATCGTACTAAATAACATAAAGTAATATAATTAACATAACGCAACATAAAATACCCTAGAAAAGTTCTGTAAATTAGGAACAGTACAAGATAAAAAGTTCTAGTTCGGTATCCGAATTAAGACTGGTTCTAAAGAACTTGCGTGTCCAAAACTTTAAAAACTAAGCTTTAGTTGCTATTTTCATCGTACTAAATAACATAAAGTAATATAATTAACATAACGCAACATAAAATACCCTAGAAAAGTTCTGTAAATTAGGAACAGTACAAGATAAAAAGTTCTAGTTCGGTATCCGAATTAAGACTGGTTCTAAAGAACTTGCGTGTCCAAAACTTTAAAAACTAAGCTTTAGTTGCTATTTTCATCGTACTAAATAACATAAAGTAATATAATTAACATAACATAACATAAAATACCCTAGAAAAAGTTGTGTAAATTAGGAAAAGTACAAGATAACAAGTTCTAGTTCGGAATCCGAATTAAGAGTGGTTCTAAAGAACTTGCGTGTCCAAAACTTTAAAACCTAAGCTTTAGTTGTTATTTTCATCGTACTAAATAACATAAAGTAATATAATTAACATAACGCAACATAAAATACCCTAGAAAAGTTCTGTAAATTAGGAACAGTACAAGATAAAAAGTTCTAGTTCGGTATCCGAATTAAGACTGGTTCTAAAGAACTTGCGTGTCCAAAACTTTAAAAACTAAGCTTTAGTTGCTATTTTCATCGTACTAAATAACATAAAGTAATATAATTAACATAACGCAACATAAAATACCCTAGAAAAGTTCTGTAAATTAGGAACAGTACAAGATAAAAAGTTCTAGTTCGGTATCCGAATTAAGACTGGTTCTAAAGAACTTGCGTGTCCAAAACTTTAAAAACTAAGCTTTAGTTGCTATTTTCATCGTACTAAATAACATAAAGTAATATAATTAACATAACGCAACATAAAATACCCTAGAAAAGTTCTTTAAATTAGGAACAGTACAAGATCAAAAGTTCTAGTTCGGTATCCGAATTAAGACAAGCTTAACTGAGTAATTTTCTACAAAAAAACAAACGATAACCATTAAAAACTTTAAAAAAAGTTTAAAAAAAGTTTTTTTTACTTTTTTTTACAGTTAAGCGTAGCGACGCCTAGCGTTGATGTGATAAAACATCGAGTTTAGTATCGTTTAATAGCACTTTTGACCTTCTAGAAATTTTTTCCACATAATTTTAGCATTTCAAGCATTTTAAAACTACAGTCGAAAAAGTAGATTGCCAATTTTCAGTTTTTTTGCTTTATCTCGCAAACCATTTTGAAATTTTCTCAACGGATTCCTAGAGTTCATCAAAATGTTTAACTTTTGATTAAGTTAATCAATCTCGTAACTCTTACCGTTTCCGAGATCCCTTAAGAAAATCACCATATACATATAGATGGATTTTTCATCAAAATAATGGCGTCTCAATTATTTCTGTAATTTAATTTAGACCTAATATTTATGCTAGTCTTTAAAGCCCACCCTGTATTTTATAGGAATTTAATTTCGTTAACGATTCACATCTTTTATTGAACGGCTTTAATTTTTTTTGTGTAAAATCAGAGTAAAATTCGAGAATTATACGAAAGTATTAGAGTGTAGGCCCAATAGGCTCATAACCTCGTAATATTTTCGTCAGATCCCCAAATCCCAAATCATATAAAAGCATTGAGTTTCATGATTGTAGCTTTAACTACTTTTTTAAGTTATTACCCTTTTTTAACATAATTTTAATATTATAATTTATTTTAAGATCGTTTTCCTCTTTTGAAAAATGTAATTTAACTATACATCCTTTTTTCATGTTGTATTAAAAAAGGGTCTGCATATTTTAATTTAAAAATCTCAACTCAAAAATTAAGTTTTGCTTAAAAAGACAAGTAGAAGAGGATTCGTGAACTCGTTTGACCCTGTTTATACTTTTTTTTGTACAAAATGAAACTTAATCGGCATAAACTAAATTTTTTCAAACTGCGCTAGCGAAGATAATTAAAAATAATTAAAAATTCGAGATAAAAAGATGTAGTGGTGTGCGTTGTCGAAAATTTTTAATTTTCCAGAGTCGCAGACGGTTGTCTGGAACTAGTCAAATAGAAAGCCTCTTTATTACTTAACGGCTTTATAGATCGCATTAATGGCACGATAAGCAGAGTGAGAGGGTGGAAAATGCGTTTCCTTTAATATCCATCCAGTATTGAGAACTAATTTACCTGTAAATGACTATTGTTTGACCTGCATGATATCATTTGTATGCTTTTATTATTTTTATTATGTAAATTAGTGTTTATGATTAATGATTATTGTAAATGCAGTTCATAAGTATAATCGCAGTTCACAGCTCATGTTATTTAGAAATACAAGTTAATGTAATATTGTCTAATAATTGACAAGACATTAAGGGTTGTCGCAGAAAATTTTTTATTAGTTACGCTTATGGGTCACTTTCGTAAGAAAGTAGGGTAGTAGGGTGTCTGGAACTCGACCATGGTATTTTAATTAATAAATTCGTCCATCTGTTTGTTCATCTCTCTGTCTATTTGGAAATATAATTTCTAAACAGTTATAAGTACACTAAAAACTAAAAAAGGTGGAATTCCAACAACCCCTTTCCTTAAAAAATATGTAATTGTCATATTTTTCCACAAAACGCAAAAGGGAATATGTTATCCCAAATCTACCACGTCATTTACAGGGTTGGGAGCGTGATTACTTAAAAAAGAAGTATTTGCTTGATGAATTTGTTTTGTTTCTTTTTATTAAAGTGCAATCTTCTTTAGGGGGTGTAAACAAATACTAAAACTTTATATTTTAGTGGTAGCATTGTAGTCGGTGGAACGCTGATAGCAAAACTTGACTGTTATATTTATCGTACAACATAACATGTTCTCATGTGAGATGAATTAATAATCGGTGTTGAGCAGTGATAGCCAAAACACAAAGTTTTGAGAAATCCGTTTAAACAGTAGTCTCAGTTGGAAGCGTCACTTTTGTAATTATCCTAATGTCTTATAAAATAATTGAAGATGTACAATACACAACTGTGGCGCTGGTAAAGTTTTATTGAGTAAGAAACACGTTATAATTCTACTGACGAGTTCATGAGGCACGATGATTAAAACATACTACACAACGATTATATTAGATTGAATGAAGTTATAAATAAATTCAACAAGTGCATTACAATATATACCACGCCATTAGGAAACAATTAAAGAAGCGATTATAACAATAATGAACAGGAAAAATAAACGCTGAAATCTGATAAATTATAAACGATTTTAAAAATTAATATGAAACATTATTCAAGATGTGCAAGAAACTAAAGATAAATTAAATATGGTTTCGTTGAGCGAAAATTCAAAAGAAAAGTCTATGGGAATGTGGACGAATCAATGAGACCTAGAAACTTGAGAATTTGGTTCGACCACCAACTCTGAAAGTTATTATGCAAAATGGAGATGTTGCATATTAATAGACGGTACAGATGGTATCCAACATCCGCTATTTTGAAAGTTACAGAGTCTTTCAAAATAAAAGCAACACTAAATGTAGATATTTGTGCCGTTAAAGCTTGTTACAATAAAACAGAGCATAAAGATTCAGCTGACAAAAGATATGTGGACATGTGGAGTGTGGAGGGCGTGGAGATCTTGGAAGTTGGATCAGCTAGAATTCTAATGGAATTAGACATTGTCATGGATTAGAATTTTATACTACGCCTTCTGTTAACATAGATCCATTAATTAACCAAAGTCTCATCAATCAATGTTCACTAATCATCATTTTTACACGACTCGTTTTCTTTTTTCTTTGATCAATTGCCGTTGAGTTGAGGATACGCTTTTCAACATAAAACAAACCCCCTATGAAACCACTTATACTATACAAGCATGTACCCATGTAGGGAGCAAAAGGTCCTACGTCTGTAGAGTCTAAATTTAGGGAAAGCTTAGGTAAATCAAACTACAATATGATTTCTTTTTTCATTATCGCATAAATTAAACCTTTACAAACTCCTGAGTAGAAAAAAACCTAAATGTCATATGAGCTGATAAAGCAGAAAAATATGATTGGTGGCGCTTGTTTAGGGACATTAACGTTAACTATACACTCCAGGAAGTGAGCACAAGTCTAAAAACAATCTAAAAGATTATTGGGACTAATTAGTAATTACAGCAAGGGGAGTGCTACTGGACAATGTTAAAATGATAGAAGGTCTTAAAAGAGAACGAGACTCGAAGTATAACTGTACTGATTGAAATATAAGATGCCAACGACGTAACTATATTATGGAAGAAGAGCAGCTGATCACAGGCACGACTCGCTGGACGCGGATTGGCCAGCTTATCTGAAAACCAAGCTAAAGCTAGTGAAGACTTTCAATGGATAAACATAGATAAAAAGAGAAAAAGGAGTGATATTGGACAATGTTAAAATGAATAAAGAAGGTCTTAAAATAAAGCGAGACTAGAAGTATAACTGTAATGATTGAAATATAAAATGCCAACGACATAACTACACCATGGAAGAAGAGCAGCTGGTCACAGGAAAGACTCGTTGGACGTGGATTGGCCAAATTATATGAAAACCAAGCTAAAGATAATGCAGACCTTCAATGGATAAACATAGATAATTATAGCAAGGTGGTGCTACTGGACAATGTTACAATAAATAAAGGACATCTTAAAAGAGAGATAGACGAGAACTATAGCTGTACTGATTGAAATATAAAATGCTAACGACATAACTACACCATGGAAGAAGAGCTGCTGATCATAGGCACGACTCGCTGGACGCGGATTGGCCAGCTTATATGAAAACCAAGCTAAAGCTGGTGAAGACCTTTAATGGATAAACACAGCAAACCGTTCTATACAGAGTTGCGTACGACACAAAAGGTAAAGAAACCTAAACTTCATCATAAGAGGCCAGCTAAATGCAAAGCTCTCAGCAAAGGTCAATTGGCTATCATTCATCAGGAGTGACTAAGCCATTGCTGTAAAACTAAACCTGGTTAAGTAACTTGATAATTAATTTTTGGTTTGGACATTTTTACATACAGCTTGAAACCTTGTAACAAATGTTGTAGTAAATGATACGAAAGGAGAACAAATTTTTTGGAAACTGCAACAATATTCACCTTTATTAAGCGTGAGCATTGTGCAACCCCATCCTCAAAGTCATAAATAGCAACATATACCCTTTGTATTATATCATTGAAAAGCTCTTCGACGGTAAAACCCAAAAATAGCACCTTTTTATTTATTTATTTATTTCTTCAACCGTTCATGTGGAAACCTGCCTAACCTAAAAATAACCTCTCTTGCTATTTTTAAAAATTTAAGAACTAACTCAATAGTTCTTGTTATTTTCAAAATACTAGAACTACCTAACTAATAATAATGGCTTCTGGTAATAGTGTATCCATGTGTTATTCTACACGTGTCAGAGTGTTACGAATCCTTAAGATTCTACCTTTGATACAGGAAAAATTAACCTCATTTTCGCGCCTAAGTGTTTTTTATTTTATTTTATAAAATGGCTCGTACGTAATCCACCAGCAACTATCAGATCCTCCGTCTTTGTATCATCTACGATACTATGGTATAAATTTTTATCCGGCGTTTACACTTTAACTAGCGTAAATGTACCTTAGGTCACCCACTTAAATTTCATTATACCCAATAAATTAAAATTATTTATTTCAATTTTAATTTATTTTGGCCCTTCAGGTATCCCCTATACATTTTCTCTACTTTTTAATTTTGCTTATTTAACGTCCCAAATATTTCAAGTTATTTTTTGTAATTTTAAAATTATTTAAAATATTTAATATTTTAAAAGTTTTTTTGAACTATTTATAATTCACGCATCCCCTCGAAACTTATACCATTCGATGCCTCGTTTAAGCCCGCATCTATCGCCACCTGCAAAACTGCACAAAAAGCATTTATGTAAGAGTTGGATGATAATCGTTAAGATATGAGTACGAAGTTTACAGATTAAGATGTACGTCCCCACCTCGTGGTTCAATTGAAAGTTGAGTTCTGATTGTTGCTAAGAACTTGGTGGTGGAGAATTAATAAATGTTGGACGTGCATTGATTTCAGCAGAGTCCGTAACCACCCGTATGCATCCACTGGCACTGTACAGAATACATTATTGTGTCAAGTGAGATCCTCTTGTGCTACGGGTAGTTGGTCTAGCGTCCCTGCACCAGCGGCTGGAGCAAGCTACAGTTGTAGGGTTTAATCTGATCGGGTACATCCCTCCTGTTGGTTAGACCTTCGGGCTAACGACAGATGACTGTCCACGGTTTTTTGGCTTTTTGACCGTTCGTGTAGAACTCGATTACAGTCTTAGCTTTTTGGCCAACTGTCGATCATTTGCAAGTAGGATGGCTTATTAGCTAACCACTTCTCAACGGTCTTTGGGCTTTTTGATCGACAGTGTGGGGCTTGATTACAGTCTTGGGCTTGTTGGTTGACTGTCGATCTGGAGGAACGCTGATCAAACTTTAGGGCTAACCACGCGTCCCCATGTGCGTTCTGAGATCAAGTTCTTTGCAGTCACCAGTTCGTTGCGGTGTCCAAAGAACTACCGACATCCAGAAGGAAGCGTATTAGATAAACTGTTAATTTTATTTTGTTTTGAATAAATATTTTGGGTCTCAAAGTGTTTGTTGTTGTTTGTTTATTGCTACGAACCCCTCCCGTCTTCGACTCGAGTGACGTCAAAGGCATAATGAGTACTCGATTACATGCCACAAGCCACGTTAGACGTGTTAAACAAACAAAAAGTGATGCTCTAAATTCTGTTGACTACAACTACATCGATCAAATTTACTTCATCATACTTGGCCCAGATAAAAAAGGTTTTTACAAAACTAACTAAAGCTTCGTGGCCCTCTTTGCTTGCAGAAGTGCTTCAGGGGTTTATTTTAGGTCCTGTGTTATTTTTTCCATTTATTGGCTCTATTTCCGACTCTCTTCTTCATTGCTTTTATATCAAGATGATTTATAGATATTGTACTCAATATATTCATCTTTATTAACCTTTTAAACGATGACTTACTTAGATCTTGACCACTTTTGACGGATTAAAATTAAACGCTAAAACATCAAATTGTATTATTTTCGGTAAGCAACTTAGTTTAACAAAATTCTTCCAAATGGACTATTAGCCCAGTTTCTACATCCATATAAGCATATGAACCCAAGAAAATTAGGAAAGTGCAAAAAAATTCGGTATTCAGATAGATTAAGACATGGCGAAAAAGATGCAAAAAAGTTTGCATTCAATATAGGTGCCGCTTCATGGAAAAAAATGGACTTGAAGAGGAAAAAATGTGTTTTTTTAAGAATATCTCGGAAAATATGCAATCTAGAGAAAAATGACTAGACCTTCATTTTATAGATGAAGCATTTTTACATAAAAAATGTCCTATAAAATTTTTCCGTTAGAGCAGTGGTTTTCCCAAAAAACAATTTCAAAAATATGTTGAAAAACAGGATTTTTAAATTTTCTTTTTGAAATTATAATTTTATCAATAAAATCGGGCAAGAACATTAAATTGTTTTAAATGTAAGTACAAATACATTACCAGAATGTCTGTAACTACACCTTACAGCACTTTTATTCAAGTTCCACCTGTTTATTAGTAATTTTTCTTGATCTTCTGGTGTACTTATTCGGTGTTTTGAGTGCATCTTCTGAGGAGAGCTTTCTAGTTAGTACTCTCTAAATATACAAATAGTATGCTAATTTTTGTCTCTGAGAGACAGCGAACACTGAATTTGGAGTATAAAATGTCATATGAGTTTTGTTCTAAAATGAAAAATAAATTACCGATTTCGTATCTTCAGCATTAAACAGATACAACAGTAGTGGCCCCTTGGCACGAAAACCCTGTATTTTTATACAAATTTAAATCCCTAATAAAATGTAGATACTAAATTAGCAAGAGAACACCGAGCGTTCATGCCAAGTGAGCCACTATTGCTTTATCCGTTCAATACTAAAGATACGAAATCGGTACTTTATTTTTCATTTTAGGACAAAACTCATATGACATTTTACACTCTAAATGCAGTGCCTTTTTCAAATATATAAAAATATATAGGGTGTTCCATTAAAAAAAAAGTTATTTTTGTGAATATCTTGAAAACTAGACGTTCAATTCTTTTTTTGTGTTGACCATTGCAATCAGCGGAAAAAGTTATACTACTTTACCAATTTAACCGACCTCGTATCTTTAATAATAACAGATATAGCAATAGTGGCCCACTTTTCGCGAACACCCTGTATATCTATTGGTGAAGCGATAACTATCTTTCGAGAAACTGAGAATAGGAGTCGCGTTTCTGAAAATCCAATTTTAGTGGGTACCCACTTCCTTAAAAGAATGTAAAATGCTAGCTAGTGTCTTTTAAAAACTAATACTAAAAGTTTTACCACTGCAAGCTCTTTAGGAATAACATTTCAAAAAATACCTTCTTAGTAGGTTCTTACATAGTCAAAAAAATATGGAAAGCTAAATTGTGTTGCTTAATGAATACTATTAAAATTTGCAACATCCTGTATAGCCCTTACGAAAATGAAGTAGGGATTTTAAAAGAATCATGATTTGTAACCCTAAAAAAATGCATGTTTCGACTAATATTTATCGCAGATTTCTTCATCCTCGCGGGTCTTTAATTTTAACCAACTATTTCAGAACCACCCTGTACATACAACTGTGTTGGTTTATGAAATTATCTCTTTTTGGGGCATTACACAATTACACATCTCTAAAAGGCATAATAAGGTGTTTTTGAAGATAGTTTCGTGAGACTATTTTTCAAGTTTAAATATTTCCATCAATTTACCTAAATTCAACAGCCGCTTCTATAGTTCCAGTAAATCTGAGAAAGTTCTAGCTTCACAGATTTAAAGTATAACTTATTATCTTTCATTTCCAGAAAGGAATGTTAAAAAATGTACAGTGCTTCAAATTTATGAAAGATTTGCTTAAAAAATTGCCACTTTTGTTACTTCTAAACTATAAACAATAGATACAGAAAACTTGAAATTGTAAGTTAATTTTCATTAGTGGATCATAAAGCAGACATATTTTCCTTTACAATTACTATGCAATTTTTTTAAATCCGCTTAATATTAAAGATTTTGGAGTTCTTTTAAAGTACAAATTTTGAAAAAATTTTAATTTACAAAAAATGAAGAAATATTAAATCCATGTACCTACTTTTATACAATAATATATAATCAATTTTTCATGATGTAACTTTGAAATGTAATTCTTATACAACGATTTGCTTCACCGAATAATTTTTTTAAATAATGTTTTCAACAAGATAACATTAATTCTTTAAAGAACGGCACAAAAATAATTTCATTTGTTGTTTCAAACTACAAGATGTTACAGAAGTAAACAAAAATACATGGAACTGAAAGTTGAAACCTTTAGGTTTATATTCATTTATATTTTTTAATTTTATCATTGCTCATTTTGGATTAAAACAGTTTTTTCTCCATCAACTTGCACTTATTTTGCAATATTTTAGCTCGCCTGCTTAACAATATTTTTGAAAACATGGCATTTTTATAACACATTTTTCTGGAAAACCACTGCTCTAACGGAAAAATTTTATAGGACATTTTTTATGTAAAAATACTTCATCTATAAAATGGCGGTCTAGTCATTTTTCTCTAGATCGCATACTTTCTGAGATATTCTTAAAAAACCACATTTTTTCCTCTTCAGGTCCATTTTATTCAATGAAGCGGCCCCTATATTGAATGCAAACTTTTTTGCATCTTGTTCGCCATGTCTTAATCTATCTGAATACCGAATTTTTTTGCACTTTCCTAATTTTCTTGGGTTGAAACCTTTGGAAACTGGGCTATATCTATTTTTGCTCATTTTGCTTTGATTTTTACATCATCTTATACCTTTTAACTAGTAGCTCTCGTTTACCTTGCTTTTAGGGTTTGGCTTGAAAGCAAGAGTATTGTGGAAAAAAACTACAAAGGTGGCGATATAACAAGATGGAATTTTTGCTATATTGCAAAGGTCAAAGGTAACTCATCTAACGAATGGCAGAAAAATTATATTTCTGTAATTTTGAAACATTTAAAATTAATCAGAAAAATAAACCTTGAAAGCGTCATTATTTCAAAACGTGTTCCTGTGTTAATGAAGTGTTAGTAGTTAGTGATTATAAACATAAAATTTTATATTTTGCAAAAATGTAATAATAAAACACTTATCATAACAACTTGCAAACAAATAATGTACTAAAAGCCTAAATATTTTGCATAGCAGTATGTAATTAAAGCGCCGTCTTTGTAATTTGCTGTTGCACACGTGTAATAAACGACTTCAGCTACATGTTAACTAACAATCTAGTAGTACATGTTCTTTAACTTGGGTAAAATTAGGTACGTAGTAACTAAAACACACAACACATTATTTTAATTAATCCTTTAAAACTTTTAATGGAAAAATGTAATAAACATTACAATTGCAAAAATTATTCATTTAATCCGATTATTATTAAAATTTTCTGAATTATGTAAACCAAAAATTGCAACTTCCTGCTCAAATGGTGCTTAGTTGTTTAAGTTAATTACTTGCTTAATTAAATTATTAATCATGTACACCGGGCGTACCAATAAAATTGGGCGTTTAAGAGGCTTTACCTTACTAACTCCTTAGTAAAATCCAAACCCTTAAAAGGAATTATAAGATTTTTAGAAAATTTTTGATTATTTGAAAAGTATTTAAATCTTCTAAAGAGGGGCGGAATTAAAACTTTGTGATGGGAAATGCAAAATAAATTATGGCAAAAAGTATCGATTTTTGTAAAGAAAACGTTCTGTCTCTATATCTCAAAGCAGATTGATATTCATTCATGAAGGATGCAAGTCTGTACTAATTTGGAGATAAATAAAAAAATCCGAAAAAAAATTTATCCATGAGCATGAAAAACCGGACAAGGCTCCTTAAATTTAAGAGCTATTTTTTAACTAATGCGTAATAAATAATACTATAAATAAATAATAATAAATAATACGTAATACTGTATATTCTGTTATATTCGCTTTTAAATAATATCTTAAGAAGTGCCCTGATTATAAAAATAAAACACTCACCTTAATAAAGTCGTTACACTGTCGTCTCAAATTTTCTTGTCAAAAACAAAAAATTAAAAACACAACAGTACAACACGAACTTGCTCAAAATGAATGAATAATTAAAACTATTTTATTTTTATTATTGAAAAATTTTCTGCTTTCAACCGCACGTGTAAATACCTTATCATCACATTCAACGTTAGTTTAACAGAATACTATAGGTAATATTAAATTTAATTTTGTTATTGTAAAACGGAGGCCGCGTAATTTTGTTAAATAAATATTAATTTTAAAAAATTTTAAACATACAGAATGAACATAAAATAGAGAGCTCCTTACAGTAAAAGAAATTATGGTAATAAGGACTCTCTGTCTTTATACTCGTTGGACCTCTATAAAAGAACATTATTTTGTTTCCATATATGGGACAATCCTGTTACTATAGGTCATTGAATAAATAAGCGCTACTCTAATAGGAAAGAGTCATTTAGCTAATAATATAATATAGATCGCAATGGTTATCTAAATATAGCGATTTCAGGTCAATTTCTCCAATATAAATGGTTGCTTGTACTCCCACTTATAAGGAAAGATCATGACAGCCAATGATAATGTAAACTCGACTCAATGAATGAGTCATCCATGGTTTTCTAAAATGTCGTTTCTGTCGCATTTTCTCTTATAGGCAACGGTTGCTAACCTTCTTTCCGGATCTTTATATTCTAACCTTCTGGAACCCTATAGTAGCAACGGCAATCTAAGTTGGCAATACTTTTTTTAGCTAAAACTTTCCATACCTAAAAGCTACTATCCACTCATTTTTTTTTAATTTTAAACGAGATGAGTAGATTAATGAACTTAGAAAATACAGTTAAGTACCTTCATGAATACTAGGAGTAGGAAAAAATTCTATTATCAGAAAACTGATAAGTTTTCACCTATAACATAAAAACTTCTAGAACAGCTGCAGAACTGCAAGGAGAGCTGAAACACATCAATTGGGATGTGGTGCTTTCGTACCTATGCTAAACACATTGAAATACCTCCTACTCTACTACGAAAGAGCGTCAATATAGCAATTTCCGGTCAATTTCTCCAATAGAAATGATTGCTTATACTCCCACTTATAACATAAGGATAGATCATGACAGCCAATGGTAATATAAACTCTTCGGAATGAATGAGTCATCCATGGTTTTCTAAAATGTCTATTTTGTCGCATTTTTTCTTATAGGCAACGGTTGCTAACTCTCCTTTTGAATCTCTTCTAAGGCTAAACCCGACTGTCAAGGCCCAGGAGAAAGAGCTACAATACTAAAATGGCAGATAGACTATACAAAAGAGGTCTGAGCAAACTAAAATGAACTTATAGGAAGATCCGGGGGCGGTGGAAATATTTTCATTTTTAATTTAGTATAAATAAAAGTATTGCCTACTCAAAAATTAACTTTCTACATTTTTTTCAATTTGTTGAATGATTAATTTTGTAGGTAAAACAAATAACTGTTTTTGCTAAAATTTACATTTATCTCTTATAAAAAAAATTTCATCATTCAATTTTTTTTCACACACCAACGCTAAATATAATTTATACAGGATTTTATTAATTCCGAAATTATTTATTAAAAGTGTTCATTTACACGAGAATTTTTACTTTTATGACCCCACTGTGCCTGGTACCTACATCAGGTAGGAGAGAGCGGGTACAATTGTAACAATTTTTACATTAATACGATTTTTGTAGAAACTACACATTAAAATTAAAAAGTAAAAAATACCTGATGTAGGCCAAACATTAAGCTAATATCTTACGAAGAATAATTTTGAAGACGTTGGTTCATTCGCTAGTAATAAAAATAAATAATGTCTTAGGCAACCTGTTACAAATGTACCCATAGGTGGTACAATTGTAACAAGTATTGGGGACAAATGTAACAAAGCCTAAAAGTCTGACACGTTATTTTTGTTTTTGAAAAAAGGGTGTGCAGATTAATAAAACAATAAAAAATGAACATGATATACATTGCGTAATCAAATATAAAAAGAAAATTCGTTTTTTTGATATAAATAAAGAAAACTAAACACAATAGGAACTTCCTTTGAAATAATAAACTAAAATATTTAACTACTAACAGTTTCTAATCTCTTCGTTATCATCAGAGTCGCATTTTAAACAATAAAAATACTCCAGTCGCAGCTTATGAGCACATTTTTCGTGTGCTCATTACTAAACGTTATGTACCCATTAGTTTTGTTACATTTGTACCCCGACGACATTTTTATACTTTTGCCTCCCTTGTGAGATAAACAGAACTCTTAATGTCGGAACAATAGTGGGAGTTTTTACAGACATATCTTAGGCCTACGCCACATATAAATTCTTTAAGACAAATATGAACATGTAAGGGCTATCCAAAAAAAAATAAAAATATTAAAGTTATAAAAGTCACCTTTAAAACAAACTTTCTACAATAACTTTGCAACTGTATAATGTAATCCACTCATATTTCATATAATTATTCATATCAGCATCATTTAAGTGTCGTTTTACCAGACCTAAGGAACTGCACACAACTTGCTGACAGCTGTTGTTACATTTCTACCGCGTTACAATTGTACCCGCTCTCCCCTACCAGACAGAACATGCTTGATGCAGTTTACATTGCATTATTCATTGTTAATAATACAAATATTGTTCAATTTTGTCGTTTTAAAAAATGTCTTTTGACGAAACTGTACAGCAAAAAAGTTTTCTGTGCGACTAGTCATATTAACAATACTCAGATGATGAAAGATAATGGATGAAAGGAGACATCAGTAAACTTCAATAAATCTGTGGTAAATCCTCAAGCCTCAATGACATAAGGCGAGCACTGTAACGATGAAACTCATCGAGCGAGCTGCGAAAGGTATTAAAATTGTAGTTCTGAGACTAATCCCTAGTGGTTCCTCTCATCGCGACCTCTTGGATCTATTAATTGTGCGCCTCGGATTTGTTCTTCCTTTATGGGAGTTCTGTGCTTTTGATAAAGTCCAGAATTTTCTCTATTGATAAGTTACGCAGTTCTCTTTGGAGCATCTTCTCTTTCCCGAGAATGCTGTAACGACTTCTTGCTCCGTTGCCAGTTGCAGTGCTCATTCTGAGTAGAGAGCAAGTTCTTTTGTCAGTGGGTTTCTCCAGTAGGACTTTCGAATGTCTCTGTCCAGGAGTTTTCCTCCAGTGTTTATTATGCCACTTCAATAGAAGTGACTTTATTTATCTCTTTGTCATGTCATAAGGAATGCCAAAGGCTGGTTCTGGTCCAATGGGTCTTATTTGGCTGCCTTCTTTGGTTAGACCTTCCGCTTCCTCGTTCCCTGATATTTTGGCAGGAGCTGGCACCCATAGCAGGTTGACGAATCAGTCTGCGGCTGCAGTCCGTTACTAGCCCGTACCTCACCTCACAGGCGTTCAGCGCTTTAAGGACTGGTTGTCAGATATTCCGAAGATGCCTTGGTTATGATAGCCTCTATCTAACAGCATTTACACACATTTTAACATGGCGTAAATTTCTGCTTGGAAGACGGTTACGTGCTCTCTGAGGCTTAAAATTACCCTTAGATTACCTACCTATACCTATACTAGCAGCGAGAATAGTAGGTCACAGTTTTCAACTTTTAACAAAAAGCGGATTGTGAGCCAGTAACCTGAGTGAGTAAAATAGGCGAGTTTGGTATTAGCTACGACTTTATAGCGAAAACTGTGCTGTTTAAGAATAATATATTATAGTTTTATAGTAATATAGTTTTTTGGAAGTAATGAAGAATAAAGCTTCTGTCGTCTGGAGCCCTTTTTTTAGAACAGGCGGTATGTAGAGACTAATACCAAAGTGTGTAAAAGAGTAAATTGGTTCCTGTAATGGAGCAACTTGCTTCTCGAATGATAAAGCTATAGCCTTAGCCTCCAGCTTATCGTCATGGAAAAAATTGAGCGCTTACCGAGAAAAGGAACAAACGACTAATAATGACTTAAAAACAGTAACGAATACATAAAACTTCACTGTGTATAATAGTTTTTTAGAAAAATAGAAGATAACTCTACAATGGGGAATTAGACTGTATTTTTTTTATTTTATTTTATGAAAATAGAGATAAAAAGAATACTTTTGGCTATTTTAATTTTTCTCGATCTTCAATATTAAGCCCAAAAATAATTTTTAAAAGTGCTTGTATGGAAAATCGTCGTTTTTATTCATGTTGCAACTGCGCCTACAAAGCGAGTGAGATATAATATAATCGAAACTAGTTAGACAGAGATAGACAATGTGGTCGTTTTTTTCAAAAATGTAATTAAAAGAGATGTGTAAAATCGAATTTTGTTATTTTCTTATTCAAGTTGTCAGAAAACTGACAAAAGTCATAACATAGGTTATGATTTTTCTGACAGTTTTCAGAAAAAATGCAGTTTTCCACTGCTTTTCGAATTTGATTATAAAGAGACACGTAAAACCGTATTTTTTATTAAAAGTGTCAGAAAAATCATAACCTATGTAACACTACCGGCAGTTTTCTGACAACTTGAATAAAAAAAATAACAAAATGCGATTTTACACATCTCTTTTAATTACATTTTTGAAAAAAACTACCATATTGCCTATCTCTGTCTAACTACTTTCTATTGTATTATATCTCACTCGCTTTGTAGGCGCAGTTGCAACATGAATAAAAACGACGATTTTCCATACAAGAACTTTTAATAGTATTTAACATTACTAGCCAGATAAAACGGTTTTTACTGGGGAATGGAGGATATAACTGACGAGCCGCAGGCGAGTCAGTTACCTCCTTGAGCCAGTAAAACCCGTTACCTTGCGTGTATTGTTTAATATTTTATTTGTTTCTCATTTGTAAAAAGGTTAGATAAATTCCAAAAAAATCTCAATAATTTGTCGCAAATGTCGTGAGCTATGGAAGCGTTGCCATGAACATGTCTGTTTATTTTTCTTTACATTTGTTTTGGCGAAAGCGAAAATGAATGTACCAAAAGAAATTATTGAGGCAGCCAGCAGTGTAGCTTCAAGTTTATTACCTGCAAAATCAGCTTCCAGGTACGAGCGAGAATACGACGACTTCAAAAAGTGGCAAAACAAAAATAGTGTGATTGGGGTAACTGAAGATGTTTTGTTGGTCTACTTGAATCAACTATCAGCTAGATTCAGCCCTAATACTTTATGGGCAAAATGGTCTATGCTGAAAAGCTGCTTGGAAATGAAAGAAAATGCCCCTGTTCGCAGGTTTGTTTTCCTTAAAAAATTTATTGAAAAATATGACGTTTAGTTGTCATTTGCAGATTTCAAAAGGTAATAGCGTTTCTGAAACGAAAAAATGAGCGTTATACGCCAAAAAAGGCCAAGGTATTAAGTAAAGAAGAGGTTGAACAATTTCTTTTACATGCTCCTGATGACCAGTGGTTGCTGGCGAAAATTGTAACAATATTTGGGATTTTTGGATGTTGTCGATGTGACGAAATTCTCTCCTTAAACATGAATGATGTAGAAGATATGGGAAAATACGTTATTGTGACATTGCGGCAAACAAAAAATTTAACAACAAGAAGATTCACCATAACCGATGATGGCTGCAGCTTCAAGCCCTGCATGTTATACAGAAAATATGTAAATCTTCGGCCTCCTGGAACAGAAAGCCTAAGATTTTTTTTGACATACCGACATGGAAAGTGCATTTCCCTTAATGCTGGCCAGCACACTATTGGTGGTGTCCCAAAGCAAATAGCGAAATATTTAGGTTTAAAAGACCCAGAGTTATACACCGGCCACTCTTTTCGCAGAACTGGAGCCACTATGGTTGCGGATTCGGGTGGAGATATTTTAGCACTAAAGCGTGCAGGAGGGTGGAAGAGCACCGAAATTGCGATGAGTTATGTCGATGATTCGGTCAACAAAAAAATCGAAATGTCTAGCAAATTATTTGGTAGTAAGGAGAGTACAAATGTTCTGCAGTCCTCGAGTTCAGCAGTTTCTGAGTCAACAGATGGTTCATCATCATCAGTATCAACTCTTTCATCATCAAAAATCTGTGTTACTGGAAATAACAATTGTACCATGATTTTCAACATACCGGGTGGTGACCGGACCTCTCGGTCATACAGATTTAACATGTAAAAATATACTTTGGTAATTTCCTGCTTCCCAATGTATTTTCGAAAGAAAATCTTCAAATAAAAGTTTTAGAGAATAAAATTCTGCATCTAAATGAATAAACAAAATTAATTTTGGATGCTTTATAACGCCTGAAATTTATTTTGAAAATTCCCAAAATTAGCAGAAATAGCGATTGCCATGAAATATTCCTAATAAAAATTATCAATATTTGACATTGACATCTTTCAAAATTATTTTTGAGGGTAATTTAAATTAACTGAAACTAAAAATGAAGTAATTTTTAGGGATGATCATTGATCATACGTAAATATTATTTATTATTAAATAAATTCAATAATTGAATAAAAAATGCAGAATTATTTTGACAGATAAAGCATAAAATATTTGACAATTTACAATTGTGTTTCAAGGCAATCGGTATTTCTGTTAATTTTCGGAATTTTCAAATTAAATTTCAGGCGTTATAAAGCGTCCAAAATTAATTTTGTTTATTCATTTAGATGCAGAATTTTATTGTCTAAAACTTTTATTTGAAGATTTTCTTTCTAAAATACATTGGGAAGCAGGAAATTACCAAAGTATGTTTTTACATGTTAAATCTGTATGACCGAGAGGTCCGGTCACCACCCTGTATATGACGATAAAACAAAATTTTCTAATGTAAATAATTCTACTAACTTGTAAAAATTTTGCAAGTTAACTGTCACTTTTACAAGTTAGTGACTTGATAAAATAAACTTTCTTGATTAATATTGTGTTTTTGGAAACTGACGTTTACAAATGAGAAACAAATAAAAATTATTTCTGAGCTTAATTTACGAGTTATAGAAAAATTAAAAAACAGAAGTAATCGCTTTTACTTGCTCTATACATTGGTATTGTCAAAAATAAAAAATTCAGGTACAGTCTAATTCCCCATTGCCTAGGTGTTTGAGAGACATTATGCGACGTCGACGGTTGAAAGAAAAAGAAGATTCAAAATAAATATTGACCTAAAAGTTCATTCCTTGTAGCCAATTAATATTTTAATTTATTAATTAATTAATTAATTGATAATTATCAGTGTCTGTTAACCGTTCAGTAACATTAAATGTTAATAGGCAATTTTATTATTAAGGTATGCTAAAACATGGTGAGGATATCGATTAACTCTCAAGTTGTGAGCGCGACCAACATCAAAATTGCAGCAGTCGATATCCTCACCATTCTCTTAATTGAAAATCTTATTGTTCTTTTGTCTACCTTCGGGAAAACTAAAAATAGCGTACTTTCGCATGTTAATTAAATAAAATGTACCACATGCTACTAATATACCGTGTGGTTCACTGAAAATGATCTACATTTAATATCTTTGCAACAAGGCGTCTTATGTTCCAAGGCCTAAAACTTTAGATGGAGATAGTAACAAGCAATACATTTTATGTCAAGTTATAAATTAATTAGTCAAATGAGTTTTTAGAGTTTGTAAATTCGTCGGACTTAGGCAAAGCAATGAATTTTCAATGGACGATAGGTACGTAAGTTCGTCTGGGACCAGTTAAACTCTTATCGTTTTTATATCGATAAATTAAAAGAGTTATTTATTTATATAAGTAAAGGGCTTTTAAGCCACAATACACGTTGAACAAAGTTTGCGAGAAACTAGAACGCTATACAAAACTAAAGTTACTAACAATAAAGTAAGTTCCGTAAAAGCGTCAAGTTGTCAAGTGCCAAGAGAGCAAGTTATAAGCGTAAGGCAAGAACGGATGTTCTTAATGTTGGCAGTAATCAAAATTTCTTCTAACACTTAGACATTTCTTACATAATAAGTTTTGTTCCTTTTTGAAATAATAACTTAACTCGACTCAATATTGTAAACTGACGAGGAAAAATTTTGCGAATTTTCGGTAATTAATAACGCGTTTTAAATAAATTTTCGTTTTAAAATAATTAATTTAAACCCTTTTCATCGCTAACGTAAAATTTAATTCACTACCGTAATTATTATCCAGTGTAAAATAAACTCACAAAAATTATAATTTATTATAACAATGCTGTGAGAAGAGATGTTCACTTCAAACCTTTGTGGTATTAAATTTCTCTAGGCTCCGTGGTTAAATTCTAAACAACTCGAGTTATATAAGACAAAAATTCTGCTCGACATTCATTAATTATAAACACCTTACAAAATAATAATTTTTTTATTCTAGTGTTTAAATTTATACCTAATTTGGATTTTATTAACTTATAATCGATACATAAGGAAGTACCCCGATAGTTATTATTTAGATATAGAATTGTATTGCTAGCTTCGCTTCAAGACATCCAACATTAATTTTAATTAGGTTAAAGTACTATCGGCAATTCTCAATTAATATAGAGACAAGCGAATTTGCTTCAAATTAATAATGTATACTTTTAAGTCCCAATTCTATACTAAAACAACTACTATCTATAATATTTTTCTTTTTATCTCAATTTTTCTATTTATAGAGTTTTAATTTAAAAACTTATATTTATCCGAGTTTATTACATTTCGACTTATTGGTATTCATTGGAGAAGATGAAACTCATATGGTTGACTGAGAGGGTGGATATAAATTCGCCTTATTTCCTCTCACAAAATAAGTAGTAAACTGAGAGTAACATTAATACATAGGGCGTCCTTAAAGGAAATTAGCTATTTGCATCTTATAAGGCAAATTTAATGAAAATTGAAATTGTGCAGTTATAAAATAAAAATTTGTACTTGTGCTCTATAAAACCATTGAGACAAAGTAAGAGGGGTTACGAATGTTAATAATATGATAATGTGTTGCTAATTATATCCACGCTACTAGAATAAGTAATTTCTTAATATCTAAACGTACAAGACATTTTACTTTATAGACAAAAATACTCGCTTAAGCACGAGCCAAACGTTTGCTAAAATTTGGCACTCTAATAACCTTTTTCAAAAACTAAAAAAAAAGCGTCCAAGAAAAAAGTACCTACACATTCAGAAGAATTTTGCCCGACTTTAAGTTATTGACTCAATAAATTGATTTGGAACACAACACATCAGAAGACCGGGAGCGGGAGTTTACCATGTCCCGAGAACGGGAACTTTCTGTTCCGGGAACACGAAGACCGAGATGGGACCAACCGTTGCGAGATGCTGCCGAGTCAAAATACTGGAGTACATCCGTGGCAGTAACGCAACTTGGATGTCTGGTTGCAAAGAAGAATAAGAATTGCAATTGGTTATGTTTAAAATTTTATGACAAGGACTGATATGAAATAGACTACGAGTTGGATACTGCATATACTGGACGGAAACTTATGACAAACGTGCAAGAACAAACATTTCGAATTTGATTATCTAATAAGCATCTAATAAAAGGTAAAGTGGCCGTATCTGTATGGCGCCTGAAGGTAGATAGGCGTTCCTAACCGTCTCAATAAAGACCGATAACGAATGCGTAATGACACTGGACGTTTCTGGAACGTACGCCAAAAATTTTCTTTTCAATGTCGGAAAATAAGGAAATATGTACCCCCGGGAGGTACCAGCAAAGCCGGGATTCTTTCCTCATTGAATCTCTACGAGCTGCTTCACGGATTCTGGGGAGAGCGATTTTTTCCAAGCGTTTATGAGAATCCCTTTCGAAGGAACCTAAACATAATAAGATTGCCACAAAGAAGGTTATCGATTGGAGATATAGAGAAAAAAGGAAAAATCTATGATCTCACTAAATACTAGTAATGAAGAACAACATACGACCGAAGAAAGAAAATTACAGAAATCTAAACAACAACGTGAACACGATCTAGAGTAGTCCCAACGTAAGATGAGTACACCACGTGACCAAACCTACACGAGGCGTGGCTTCAGAGCCCAGTGGCGGAGCTAGTTATTAAATAACTGCTTTAATACTTTATGAATGAGATCTTCACATTATTAAAATGCTTGTAATTATTATACTTCGACAAAAGTAATGTAATAACTATACGACGCCGACGGTACTGTCTACGTTCGTTTCTAAGTAACGACAGCACTAAACTACTGCGCAACTTTAACGGTCATCACGTGGTGTACTCATCTTACGTTGGGACTACTCTAAAAACTTATAAAAATAAATATAAAATGAAAGTAGAAATTAAACAAAATTTGCTCCATACTGCAAAACTTATGGATAAACTGAGCAAAAGGTTGGAGTTATTCGTTATACATGCCCAAAACTTCAGATACCGGATCCGGAGACACGCTAGTAGGACTCACTACAGAAAGGGAAGGTGAACAAACACTTCCAGGTCGTCGAAGAGAAAGACTGGCACGAAGATTTTTTTTTTAAAACTGAGGTAACTAAAGAGTTTTAACATAGCAAGAGAAGAGAGACTAGCAAATCATATTCATGGACCCTAAGTCGATATAATGGTCGATATCGCTCGCTCGCTGACGATCGATCGTCTGTCTGACAGCCGTCTATAATGATATTCAAAACCACGTGTTTAAAATTTTGGTCGGTCTATAGGTCTGTTCGTTTGCTTTGCACTGGTTACTCGGAACCGTCAGCCAGCATTCGTTTGACCGTGCCTTTGACCGGTGTAACGTGTTCAGTTCGGCTTTTCTTACTCCTAGTCAAGAGGAACAGTAGTTAGTGTAAGGCAAACGAACAAACCTTATGATGGTCGCTGCAAAACGTCTCTCTAACAGCAGTTTAATAAAGCCAAGAATGACACGGGCCCAGAGAGGCTTATATACTAGTAGTCACCTTAGCTTTTGGGTGGGAATTTTGTTATAAATGGAAAATTGAAGTAGTCAGATATATTTATTTCAGTTTAATAGTAGCATTTGAAAGAAGATATCATGCTCTAACAAACGTCGGCTGTAAAATTAAAATATAATTATCAATGACGCATACCTGACGTTTCTTAGCGCAACTAGAACCAAAAGCTAGTTTGGTTTGGACTATACAACACATACGCTCAACTAAAATGGGTAAACGAGGCCAAGACGTTACAGCCGGAAAACTACTGGAACTACTGCAGGAAAACATGAAAGCTATCGTACACGTGGACGGTGCACGATGTAGAACAGAAAACTGAAACCAGCTCTAACCTCTAGTCTAATCCTAGTCGGAATCGAAACACTGAACGAGGAAGACACAGAACCGACACGAAACGAGTTCTTATAATTAGTAACGAAAATTGAAATGGTAAATGATATGCCTTTGGAATTCAGGATAAACAATTTTCACCATTATGGAAAAATCTTCCACTAGACATCAGACCTTATAGTTTTCGTAAAGTTATCAATAAGTGCAAAATTAAATGAAGAGAGCTTTGGATATCACTTTCAGTCAGACCGGATTAAATTATGCTTCTTATACTTCTTAAGTGCGTTGTTACACGGTCCGTTTCTGCAGCATCCTGCAAAACGGGATGCCGCTAAAACGGATGGCGTCACGATTTTGCACGTTCCTGCATAAACGGACTGCGGGAAACTCGCGCAGCATGTACAGACATTTGAATTTTGGATGTTGTGACTGCAAGGCATATCGTAGGTATGTCCCGTTCAAAGTTAAAAATTGTTTGTGCACTTGAAGCTGGCAATTTCAATTTCTCTCTTTGCATGTGAATCTTGCCCACTCTGGATACATACACTCCCCCACATTTTCCCATGCCCTTTGCCGACTATCTTTATTGGAGTATTCGGGCGCTGCTTTGTCCCACAGGGTTGGCTCCCCATGGACACTTTCAATAAATTTATCCGTATCAAACAAAATAATAATTTAAACGGTGCCGCACAACCGTGCCGTGTTGCAGTCTGCATTCAACTAAATGTGTCGCCGCTTGCTTCCCGCATCCTTCAGTCCTGCACTGCGGCAGCATGCTGCCGCACATCCCGCCAAAACGGACACGTGTAACACCTGCCATTTAAGCTCTTGCGTTGTTGCCATCCTGCAAAGCGGGACCCGCATTGAGGGACCCGCAAAAACGGACCGTGTAACAACGCACTTATACTGCCATAATTAAATGATTATGAACGACAAATAAAGTTATGCTCGAGAATAAGATTTATATTTTTTAGACATGGCAACGTAGCAACGTTACAGTGTCAAAGTTTGACGTTTGAATATAAACAACCCAAAAAGAACTTAACCTAAAATTTTAATATTTATATTCAAACGCCAAACTTTGACACTGTAACGTTGCTACGTTGCCATGTCTAAAAAATTTAAATTTTATTCTCGAGAATAACATTATTTGTCGTTTATAATCACGGCCGTTAATAACATAATTTTTGTTTAAAATGGTAAAATGGATGTAACCAAATCCGTGAACTCATGCTCTCTTCTGTTGAAAAATCTACCACATCTATTTGCTTGAATAAATATTTTACATGCCATCCCATCTCAGGTAATAAACCAAGTGCAAGTTTGTAAGGCACGTGTCTGCCGAATACCGTACACATAAACAACCAAAAAAGTGACGAGTGGCAAATAAACTTGGAACATTCGATCGTTAACGAAACGAAAACAAGTGAGCATAAAAGTAAAAAGAAAAATAATTAACTTACATGAAAAACTTTGATCAAAATGCCAAGATTAATTCATTTTCTTAACCACCTGGAGCTGAATTATTTTTTATTACATTATAATTAGAAATTACTAAAAATATTATTTTTTGGTTTTATCGAAAGATGGAAAAACTTACAAATATTTGTTAGGAAAAGTAGATTTAAGAAACATCGCTTACCTGAAACAATAGAAAATTATTAGTTATTACCTACTCACTATTACTTTTTTTATTGTTAAGAACAAACTATCTAAACATCAAAATCTAAATAAATATTTACTCCACGTTAACGGTGTGAGAAATAATCGACGCTGAAAAATTCATGTACAACATGGAAAACGCGCGCATTATTGCACAGCTTTTAGTCATTAATGATTTTAAATGCATTTTAGTGGGTGGTATGAAAATTGAAAATTGATGAAAATTGAGGAAAATTGAAGAAGAGGCAATAGGAATTTCCCATTTTTATAGTTTTATCCAAATATAATTATTAATAATTAATTATGGTAGGTTTCCATTACTGCGTTGTGCGTTTTGCGGTGCTGCGGTCCCGCAATTCTATTGGTCCATTTTAAATATTTTTACCACCATACGTCGTAGTCAATAAGTATCCGAACTTCACCACAACCCGCACCGCAATTTGGGTTTCAATTTAGTGCGGTGACGCAGTGACTCACGACGCACACTGCAGTGATGGAAACGCAACTTTAATCGTACTTCACACCTTTAAAAAGTATTCCTATGTTAAATATGGTTCTCAACTTTAAAGCCACATCAGAAGGGTAGCGTTGGCATCGTTGGACTGCTTTTTTTTCTATTTTCAAAAATATGAATATGTTGGGGGTTAAATTTGAGACGTTCGAATTTTCAGTGCTTGAAAATGGGTAAGGGGTACTGAGTAGAACAGTTTACATCGTCTTCAATTTTAGAAGCTATTTTAAAAAAACTTGTAGCATTGATTTTTTATATTATAAAATCTTTAAAGGTCGGAAGGTCGCTATATAGCTATATCTGTTTTATCCAAAAATAACACAAAAGAGCTCTACATGGCACTGATAAATAAATAAATACGCTATTTCACTTAGCGTAAAATTAAAAATTTATCACAAACCAACAAAGCTAATTAATGCAAAACTCGCCAATGGGTAGCGCCATTATCAAAATTTTCATCTATCCAAAACAATTTAAAGATAAGTCTTTTTTAGTTTTTCCAATTTCCTATTGTTTAAAAAAAATTGTAAACGTAACTTCGTAGACCGAACCAACTTATCTGAATATCAGTTATGAGAATGTTAAAATAAAAATTAGTATTCTACGAAGCTACAAATTATAGATTTATGTAAAATCCATTAAATTATTTCCAAAGTCTGTAGCCATTTTTTAAACAACCCAACAAATTTAATTAGCTTAAAATTGCCTACGTAAGTAACCTAAGAAAAGTTTCGAATTTTCTTTTCAACAAATGTTACTTTTTTACATAATTTGTTTTATTAAAATGTTTTTTTTCTAAAACCAAAGTAAAATGGAGACTAATAATAGAGCGATAAAAGAATTCTTTTGCGTTCGTTCAAAAGCTAGTTCTTTTGGAAAACTAGAGCTTTCTGCCAGATGAAACGAATAACATTAATTAAGCCTGTTACATTTCATCAATCTTCTGACTGTATTTCTGAAGTCATCAGGATTCGCAAATGAGACTGACACACAAGATAACAGATGAGATAAGATGACAAACGAGATGAAATAACAGATAATATTGACAGATGAGATGAGATGACAAAGAGATTGACAGTTGAGATGACAGATGAGATGAAATAACAGATGGGATTGACACATGATATTGACAGTATGAATGATATGACATATGAGCCTGACAAATAAAATGATTACATCAGATTGACAGAAGAGATTGACAAGTGAGATGAAATGATAGAATAGATTGACAGATGTTATAACAGATGACATGACAGATGAGATGAGATCACACATGAAACTAAGAGATGAGAATAAATGACAGACTAAATGATATGACAGATGAGACAGATAAGATTGACACATGAAATTAAATGACAGAGGAGATTGACAGAAGAGATAACAGATGAGATGACAGATGAAATCAGATGACACATGAAACTTACAGATGAGAATAAATGATATGACAGATGAGACAGATAGGATTAACACATGAAATAAAATGATAGAGGAGATTGACAGATGAGCAGAGATAATTGAGAAGATTGAGAAATGAGATAACAGATGAGATGACAGATGAAATGAGATCACCCATAAAACTTACAGATGAAAAGAAATGACAGATGAAATGGTATGATGAAATGTCAGGAAAATACACCCGTCATCCCATCTATCAACCCATCTGTCATCCCATCTATCAACCAATCTGTCATCCCATAAGTCTTAACATGTCATATTAACTTTCATCCAACTGCCATACAATCTGTTCATCTCATCTGTTATGCCATATGTCGTTTCCTCCGTCATTTCATTAATAGATGAGATTAATAGACGAGATGAGATAACCGATGAAATGACAGATGAGATGAGATCACACATGAAACTAACAGATGAGAATAAATGACAGACTAAATGATATGACAGATGAGACAGATAGGATTGACACATGAAATAAAATGACAGAGGAGATTGACAGATGAGCGGAGATAATTGAGAATATTGACAGATGACATAACAGATGAAATAACCGTTGAAATGAGATGGCACATGAAACTTACAGATGAGAAGAAATTACAGATGAAATGGTATGACAGATAGGATTGACCCATGAAATAAAATGACAAGGGATATTGAGAGATGATCGGAGATGATTGAGAAGATTGACAGATAAAATGACAGATAATATTGATGAGGGATAACAAATGAGATGAAATGTCAGGAAATTTCACTCGTCATCCCATCTATCAACCCATTTGTTATCCTATCTATCAACCCATCTGTAATCCCATAAGGTATCTATCATCCCATCTTTCATTAAAGAAAGACTAAATGATATGACAGATGAGACAGATAGGATTGACACATAAAATAAAATGACAGAGGAGATTGACAGAAGAGATAACACATGAGATGACAGATAAGATCAGATGACACTTGAAACTTACAGATGAGAATAAATGACAGGCGAAATGATGTGACAGATGAGACAGATAGGATTAACACATGAATTAAAATGACAGGGGAGATTGACAGATGAGCGGAGATAATTGAGAAGATTGCCTGATGAGATAACAGATGAGATGACAGATGAAATGAGATGAGCCATGAAACTTACAGATGAGAAGAAATGACAGATGAAATGGTATGACAGATGAGACAGATAGGATTGACCCATGAAATAAAATGACAAGGGATATTGAGAGATGATTGAGAAGATTGACAGATAAAATGACAGATAATATTGATGAGGGTTAACAAATGAGATGTCAGGAAAATTTACCCGTCATTCCGTCTATTAACCCATCTGTCATCCCATCTATCAACAAATCTGTTATCTATCAACCCATCTGTCATCCCATAAGTCTTACCATGTCATATTAACTCTCATTCAACTGCCATACAATCTGTTCATCTCATCTATTATGCCATAATGTCGTTTTCTTCGTGATTTCATCAACAGATGAGATAGACGAGATGAGATAACTGATGAGATGACAGATGAGACAGATAGGATTGACACATGAAATAAAATGACAGAGGAGATTGACAGATGAGATAACAGATGAGATGACAGATAAGATTAGATGACACATGAAACTTACAGATGAGAATAAATGACAGGCGAAATGATATGACAGATGAGATAGATAGGATTAGCACATGAAATAAAATAACAGAGGATTTTGACAGATGAGCGGAGATAATTGAGAAGATTGACAGATGAGATAACAGATGAGATGACAGATGAAATGAGATGATACATGAAACTTACAGATGAGAAGAAATGACAGATGAAATGGTATGACAGTTGAGACAGATAGGATTGACACATGAAATAAAATGACAACAGATATTGAGAGATGGTCGGAGATGATTGAGAAGATTGACAGATAAAATGACAGATGATATGATAAGTCTTACCATGTCATATTAACTCTCATGCAACTGCCATACAATCTGTTCATCTCATCTGTTATGCTATATGTCGTTTCCTCCGTCATTTCATCAACAGATGAGATTGATAGACGAGATGAGATGACAGATGAGATGACAGATAAAATTGGCAGATGAAATTAACGAGAAATTAGCGCACGTTAATGATCTAATGTTAATAAAAACGAAGTGTCGTCTACAAACTGACGTTCGCTCCAGGCTCCTATGTTGGCTAACATATCGTTTACATAATTACGAGTAGAAAGGGTTCAAATATTGAACCCTGTGGCACACAGTTTAAACATAAAAACTAAGTGATACGACATCCATCTAGTTATTTAAAATGTATCATGTCAGTTTTTGAACCCTAACACTAATACCCAAATAAATTTAGCTTCCAAGACTCACCTCTGGCTCGTCTCGAAAATTATCTATTCAAGCAGTAAAATGTCACATTCCTGACCTTGTATGTAAACAACTATTAGGGCGCGTCACTTCATTAAAACTCAGAAAACAATGCTCTGAATTGATAAAATTGTTTGATTGTAGTATTTTGTAATTTTCATTTTTCGTTTATTTTTTAAATGTTGTATATGCCTGTAAGGCATACGCCTCGTACCCAAATAACCATTAAATCGTAATACTCAGTGATTGGAATCGTAATAAATAAATTATCCGCTTTTGTTAAAATCAATCGAGCCATATGGTCTTTGATGATCTCTACTAAGCTTTTGAATCTTGAAGACTTAGTCCAATAGAAATTTGTGGTTGATGTCTAAGGTTTCGTAATTAGACAAATAAGCCGTTTGTATCCACCTGTAAGTTTCTACATCAAACTTTGAATTAAGACATTGTTCTGTGAGTTTGATACAAACTAAATAGTATGTCCGTAGAAGCACTATAGTAATACTTTTGTAAACTTGACTTGACCGTAAGTAACTAGTAAGTAATTCAATTTACAAACAAAGGAGCCCTTTATTAAGCTTATTATTTATTGGAAAATATGTCAATAGGAGCGGAAAATTATTAATTTTCTGAAAATAAGCTATAAATAATATTTTTATAACATTCTTCAAGTTTGTTCATTAAAAACGTTTAATGTAAAAAATTTCAATAAAACCTCTTTGAGAAGGCTTACTTTGATCTAATTTCGACATTCAAGTAGTTTAATTTTTGATTTATTATTATTTAGGCCACTTCAATTGCCAGGCTTTGCTTCGAAATATTGCTATTCCTGCTAATTTAATTGCATGGATAAACTTGTTTGAATTTCAATTTACATTTTCTTTTTAATTTTCTACTAATAATTTATTCCGAGTGCAGTTCATGTTCAATTACACTACAAACTGATAAGTTTCATGATTTCTCTCAGTAGCTCAGGTGCGCTATGTCTAATTGTAAATTTGATTATTTTAATGTAATATGCACCTGAGAATCGAAATTCAACAAACTGTGACTTTAACTTTGACGATGGAGAATTGTCTTCTATTTGACTTTTTTTTGAATTTTTGGTACTTGAATGTTATCAAATAAAACTAGATATACAGGATGGCCGCTTTTATAATGTAAACTCTTAAAAGAATTTCCAGAATCTGAAGAGACTCAGAGGTTGTTTACTAACAACTCGTTGTAACGATGCAAAGTTCTATTAGGATAAACTCAAAATATACTTAAAATTCATTTCTGACCAAGCAGGGCTAAATTCCAAAACATCAAAATGAAATTTCACAAATTTTTGTCTATTACACCTATAGTGAACTCAATCCGGGGACACCTTGTATATTTGACAACTTCAATTTTCCATTTATAACAAAATTCCCACCCAAAAGCAAATATGATCACGAGTATACTTGCAATTTTTATTCTAATCCTTTTAGCTAGCGCTGCCCCTGAGATCTAGTTTACAGTTCCTTGTTCAGCTCTTCAAGCACGGTCATTGGAGGTTATCTCGCGGAGATTGGATCAAACATACCCAATTTTAATTTTTGTATTTTTACTATCAGCGTTATCAGTGACAACAGCTGCTTTCCTTGTAACTCTGCAACCAGAAGAGCTAGAGCTCCTGTTTTATTTCTATTGTGACTTTGGTGTCATTTTTAATGTTATAAATTATAATTAGTGATTTTATTTAGTAGATAATTATTTACTAGTTATAATTAGTGATAGAAGTTAATTAGTGTTTTTCTTTTTACTTTCTTAATTAATTAGCGCCTCTAAGTAATTTACCCCTTTAAATAATTTTGATTAATTAATTTAAGGTTGAAATTTGAAATGATAAATTTTAACCGACGTGATTGTTATTGTAGTGCAATTCCATTGAGTGGTCATTAAAAGGTTATTAATTTAATTTAAAACAATAAATTAACTGATATTCGCTCTTGTGTTCAATTCCATTTGGTGCGTTCCTATTGGTTGCCGAATGGATCCGAGTTGGTCGTGGGATTTCCAATAAAAGCTTCCTCTCTAATTTGATAAAAAAAACTCGATCCTCGTTTCACCATCGCACGCATTTCATTAAATTTTCCCCTGCGTCAGTTCACTTGTTTAATTATTGCCCCTGATTAATTAATTAATTTATTTTAATTAATTAATTTTAAAGTCAATTCTGTCCCATTTTATTCAATTTTAATTTACCGTGTTTGCTGATTTTTCGTCGTTCCATCAGGAGCTTGTTAGCGGACTCGGGATCTGGTGGACGAAGTCCCTGCTCTTCCACAAGGCCCATGTGATCTCTCTTCGTGAGAGCACTCGGAATCTGGTAGACGAAGCCCCTTTATTTCATCAGGACTTTGTGACTTCTCTTCGTGAGAGCACTCGGGATCTGGTGATTGTCATTTTCTTTTGCTTCAACCATCAGAACTCTAGGACTTCTCTTCATGAAAGAACTTGGAACCTGGTAAACCAAGTTATTGTTCCTCCATTAGAACCCTGTGATCTCTCTTCGTGTGAGGACTCGGGATCTGGTAGACGACGTTCCCGTTCATTCATCGGGACCCTGTGATCTCTCTTCGAAAGAGGACTGGGGATCTGGTGGACGGCGTCCTTGCTCTTTCAACCATTAGGACTCTATGATCTCTTTTCGTGAGAGGACTCGGGATCTGTTGTGCGAAGAAGAGAGCTGAGTTATCCCATAGAGATTTGTATTGTTGTATTGTATATTGTATTGACTAACACTTTACTTTTCTTTGTACTCAAGGTTTTTTTATTGTACGCGTACCACTTTGGTACATCGTGTCGTTCCTTAAATATCCTAAGAAAACTGAAACTGAGTATGTAAACTAAAAATACGGGGTCTGGCAAAAGGAAACACTAGAGCAGCCATAGCCCACCACAAAATTTTCTGAGCTAATTTTGCTCTAAAAGTATGCCCAAAGACCTATGAAAAGAGCTATCTAAAGAGAATGCTACACTTTCGTTTAATCAACCATTTATGCAGCCTCTACAACCCCGCCCGTAGAGAATGCCATGAAGCGGATGAAATAATGAAGATTACTCTCCAATTAAGGTCCATTTGCATCACTTTCCCTTAAACTTTAGTACGGCATATTCTGTGCCTTCTTTCCCGTTTACAGACAAGCCTAGAGGGCCAAGGTGAACCAAGGCCTACTTAAAATTTTGCTGGCCCATCTTTTGTCCACCCTGATAAAATGACTGGATAAGTGGAAATTCAGATATTTACAGTGTAATCTGAATTCCAAACAAAATATTTCATCTTTAAAAAGTTTTATGGGCTACATATTATGTATTAAGCCTAGGTACTCAAAAAAATTCTGGCCACCAAGTGCCCACCTGATTCTAGGAAGCTGGTTATGTGCCTGCCCTTTTACCACTTCATGGGCCTCCTGCTTCGTCCTCTTTCACCTCTTCCTCGTCATCGGGCATCCTTCGTGGTTTTCTTCTTAAAGTTTATACTTTTTGACTTATTTAAGATCTTTATCCACGCCTAGCATTTTTTGAACCTCGAGTTGTATTAACAAAAGGCAGAGGCGTTACTACCGGAGTGATTTGGATGCGAAGCAAGGCCCCGTCTAAAAGGGGCCCAATTCCGCAAATTTGGAAATCGTTTGACCAGTCCACTCTTGGTGAGTTACAGAAATTATTTGTATAAGAATTGATATTTTTGGGGTTATATTGAAAGAAAAATCATAATAATTAAAGGATGCTACACAATAAGCCACTATTGTAAAATACCAATGAAAAAAAAGCGTCAAGAAGAGACTACTACAGAGAGCTGTTTAGAGACGATAAGGTGTGAGGTTTAAATTTATTTTTCTTTCAACAAATATTGTTTGTAGTCCTTCTACTTATTATTAAACATTCCTACATCTTCCCGATACATTTTTATTGTATTACTCAATAGATACTCCTCATCCTCATTTTTTTCCTTCTATGGATATGTATTTGACAATAAAATTGGAAGTTCGTTTCCTATTCAAAAAAAATTTTATTATAAAAAGTTTGACAGTATTTTCATAAATGTGGATCAATGAGGTACATTTGCGCCGAAACTTCCATTCAACATTTCAACGAGGCTGTAGCAATAATTCTCGAGCTCATAAAATATGCAAATTTTGAAATTTTATATATCTCGTTATTACAGCCAAATTAATTAATTTTTTTTATGGAGCAATAAGTACCTACTCAAAAAGGTAACCTGCGGAAATCCTAATACCTGTGGTAGTAACACAAATTACTTGGTTTTTGCGGTGTCGTTTATAGACTTTTAATTGCTATGGGTTCTTCAGATTGAACTTTCAGACGGAAATCTAAAAATTGCTTTTGCCTTCATTAATAATTCTCAAACAGAAAAATCATGTTAAGAAATTATTTTTATGACTTATTAAGTTTTTAAAATTTTTTATTTCTTACAGCTTACTGATGCATAAAAAATTAAGTGGTGCACGTACGCTGTAAGTAGAAGCACAGCACACATTATTTAATCAATGAAACTAAATTAGCAATTTACTCAATTTATATTGGGTAATTTGCGCTTAAATTTATGTAACTAATTACGGTTTCTTCAATTTAATTACACACAGTTTTATAAAAGAAGACAGTTTTTACAAAAAACATCAGTAATTACAAAATTTAATGCTTTCATTCTTTAGAACAATAAGTTGGGGACCATAAAATACATTTTAAGGGCTGTATGACCAAATTGTCTTTTTTTCTAGTCAATGTATTTTTAAAATGCCTATTTCTTCTCCTTCGACTTTTTTATTTGCTATACCTTTTATGTTGTGCCTTGTATATTTTAAATAACAGAATTTGGGCGGTGTTGGGGGTCACCCTGTATTTAAAAATACTTGATTTTTTTTATAATTTAAATATTTTCTTTAAGACACAATAAAAGTCTTAAAATACACTCTTCAAATTAATTGAATTTCTGCTTCAACATCTGAAGCAAAAAAACACCCTGTACTTCTACCGACAAATTTAAATTAGAGAGGCATGAAAATAATTACTCAGAAATTAAAAAATAAATAAGAATATTTAACAACTAATAGATTTTAATTAAAGAAAGTTTATAATGAAAAAGAAAAATTTTTAATTTATGTTTGAGTAATGGAATAGTTAGTTAACTGCAGCTATATGGTGGTTTATCAACTTGGTAGGAGTCGATCAATAAGGCCAGATGTGTTTGGCATACAACCGAATACTTCATTGATCAATTTGCGAATCCAATTTCTAGTTAAACTACAAAGAAAATGTAGTGTGGTTAATACGTCTTTTAAGATGTATATTTTCCCATTTTGGTCTATGTTTGGTCTTGGTTTCAGTAATAATAACATAACGTTAAACATAGTTTAGTGTAATTTAATAATATTTAATTGGAAATAATTTAATTAATTTTGAGAAATGAAACAATAATTATTTACTTTAGGTACTCCTTGTGTTGCACAATAGCAAAATACATACAAGTAATTAATTACAGTACATGTGCCTTGTGAGTTTAAGTTTTTTCGTTTGTTAGCTTGGGAAACCTCATTATTAATTATGCATTCTACAGGATGTCCGTGCAACGCCAGACAATGCTTTACCACTGACTCCAAAAATCAAAATTAGACGATCTGGTCCAGTATTTCCCAACGTGGGGCCCACGCCCCACAGGGAGAGGCAATTAAAAATAAACTCGTCCAGAGCTTTTTCATCAAAAAGTTGGGACACACTAATGTAGCCTAACTTGCTCACACAGAAAAATATGTCTCTCAACTGAGATGTAGTTTTCTGACTGAAGTATTTTCCAAATAACTTTGGAATCATCTGACTTCTCTAGACTGTTCTAATTCAGGATTTGTATATGTTACAGCCGGTACTACCTATAATACTAATTTTGAAAAATTAATTTAACCTACCGACATCTGTTGTACTTAGCTTCAGAACTCGTTATTAATTAGGGTGCAAAATCAAAAATTTCATGTTAAATTTTATGTCGTATTAAATTAATCAAGATCTTTATAGTACCTATCAGCCTATCAGCCACATTTATAAATAATAGAATCAAATATTAATGACAGTTGTCATTCAATGTTTCCACCTTTAAAAAAATCAATCATGATAAGTATTTAAACTACCTATTTTAACTCAGCAGAGAATACTACAGGCCTATGCTGTTTTATTTTTGTTGTACCTGTATAATTTTTAAACTATACTTATGAAACTTAATGTACAGTCAGTCTCACAATTATTGGCCACCCTGGCTATACGCCAGAGTGGTTAGAAGCCAACAACGACAAAAAAACATAATGGGGAAGTTTTTAATTTACTCTTGTTGGCAAACTAAAGTTACCTCTTAATTTAAGTAGGGGGTGTTATGATGGTTGCATTTACAATTCGTGCTAAACGTATAGCCAGGGTGGCCATTAATTGTGAGGCTGGCTGTACCTTTCGACTTTAGTTCGAAGTGTAAAATTATATAATAAAACAATTAAATAATAATTACAAGTCTATTAAATTTCACATAGAACAGCGAATAGGCCTGAGAAGTTCAACGTGTTTACTCCCGAAATTTAATTTCTCTGAGTGTGTTAGTTTTTTATGAATTTAACGGTTTATTTTATTCAAATTTTTTTTTGTTAAGTTTTGGATTTAAACGAAGTGTATGATTAGTTTATGTACATTAATATTACCGATTAATTCAAACTTTAAAAGTTTTATTTCAGTTAGTTATTCAAAATCAGATGGAAAATATTGCTCTTCTTGGAAGAGGCACAAAAGTCGTTATTACTGTAAAATATGCGACATTTGTATTTCTTTGGAACCTAACTTTTTAAACCTAACATAAAAAAAGTGTAAGTAAACTATGAGAGCCTGACTAGCCTAGCGTATTCACTGCTGGGATTATGGGCACTTGTTAAGTGAAGGGTTAAACTTATTTTAATATAAAATGCTTGAATAGAAAACATGTGTACTCGTAGTAGCAAAACCACGTTTCATAAGGCTGGTTAAAGCCCTCGTCCTTTTCAAAACTCACTATTGCGTGTCTCGTTTTCTAAACTTGAACTCGTGCTTTAATAAGGCGCCTTATAAAATTTGTCTTTTAATATACTATTATAACAAATCACGAAGTTTGAAAATGTTTAACCAACGTGTTTATCTGTGCATGTTTGGGAAGCCCTATTACCCAATACATATTAAACTTTGTAATACCGAGTTAAAAATGAAACGTCCCATACCGAAAGGGGTCCGAACGGACCCCAACCATTTTCTGCCCTGAGCTATTAATATTTGGCATGGGTCCATTCACCGGACGTAGCGCAAACGTATACCGATCCAACAGCTACATTAGTAGCGCTACATCGTCCGGTAATTTTGAATTTTATTTAAATGTCAATTTTATAGTGACAATTTGTGCAATTTTGATTCAACAAATTGAATTTGGTTTCCAACTGGTTTCCAACTTTATATTTTGATATATTATTATTATATTAACGTTGGACATCATAAAAATTTAAAATAAATTTGTCAAATTTAAATACGAACAAGTAGCGCAAACGAAATGCGCTCGATAAAATGGCGACCGCTCCGCACACGTTCCCAAAGTAGCGGGTACGTCACCGGACGATTTGGTAACTGTTGCACAACTGTTACGTCCGGTGAATTCGCCCAATAGCTATCTACTTTTTAGTTAAAGATAGAATAAAAGAACAAAGTCTGAAAAGCGTTAAACAAGCACAAACTTACTATGAAAAGAGACCATATATTGGCATACCAAAACCAAAAACAGAAAATGGGGTTCGTTTGTCCAAACGAACCCCCAGTCGTTATTACCAAGGTTAATCAAAACATTTTTGTTCGCACACGCCAATGACTTTTTTATTACATTTATTCATGAGCTCAATTTATTGAAGAACAATTTTCTTTCTTGTAAAAATGTAATATCTCGTATGGTTAGCTCGTAAAGTAAGCGAATTGGATACTTTACACTTGCCCTAACTCCAATGATTATTAATTTATATTAGTCTAACATTTTGGAATACAAAGGAATTCTTGAACTAAATCTCTCAAATGCGTTAGTTCTCTACTTCAATTTGCAAATTTTGTGGTTTTTATGAGCCAATCGTACGACATAGTATAACATTTTTGCAAGAAAGAAAAACTGTTTCAATAAATTGATCTTAAAAGCCTTAAAATATCATTGGCGTGTGAACATAAATTTTTTGAAACTCTACTTAGAGAGAGAAACGTGAACGTTTGATTCTTTAAACTGCAAGTACTGCAAAACAGATTTAACTTGACGAGTGGTAGGGATAAGTTCTCGCAGATTTGGCCAGGCCCCTTTAATAATTAAATATGTTGCAATTAACAAAAAATGTTGTCCATCTAAGCAATAAGTGGACTGCGTTAGCATATGCCTACTAAATCGCATCCTTAAATTAAGAAAAGTATATCTTGAGAGCCATTTTCAGAGGGCTCCATATTTTTATTATGAGTAAGTACCTACCTAATCCTTGATCAAGTGTTTCCTCTAAATTTCAGGGACATCCTATTTATTAATTCTACAAATTTCGAGTTATAATGAAAAAAATTTGTTAGTTTTCATGTATAATATCCATAGCAAGAAAATTCAAAATCATTATTTAACTCTAGAAAGGCCAATGGGGTCTTTCGGACCCCATTTCATTTTTAGACTTAGATTTTTATACTGAATTTTAGAATTTAAGTCGTTCTCTTCGGTGACTTTTCCTAACTTTTAATATAGATTTTGAAAATGTAAAAACATTTTTTAGTTAAATTTCGAATTAGTAGAAAAACGATGATTTTGCGTTACTCCCGGTGGGGTCTTTTAAACCCCAAATGCCTCTTTCGTCGTGTAAATCAATGCAGACTATTTTTTTAAATGTAATTTCGCGGGCCCTAGGCTGGGGCCTAAAAAATAAAGAACTTTTTTTTTTAATTTTTTTTTGGCCAAAAAACCTTTTTATTTCAAATATTTTAGGGTCTTGATATTAAATTTATCAATTAGATGACAAAGATAAATGTATAGAAATTGTAAATAATTGTTTTTTTATTATACTTGCATTATAATCTGCCAATTTCACACTAAAAAGCGTTCATAAAATCGTCTTTATAGCACAAGTGCTCTATAAAGTCGTCTAGGTAACAACAATAATATTAACTGTTGTGCGACTGTTGTTCTGCAATGTAAACACAAAGCATCTCTGTGGCAACAAATATATCCAAAATCGGCACGCTTAATTTTCAAATTTTAAATACAGATTTTTTCTCTTTTATAGAGGTTTTAGTTGCAATTATAATAAAAAATAGCGTATAATACTCGTGTATAAGTAGACTTTATCGCATACGCGCCGTTACAAGCACTCGCAAGCTCGTGCTTCTAATTTTCGTCGCTAATGCGATAAAGTCTTTCTTATACACATGTATTATAATATACTATATTTATTCTTATAAAATTATTATTTAAGCTTTAAATATCCCAACGCCACCATAAAATTTTTAAAAAAAGTCGTAGTTTTGGCATTTCTAGCTCTACCAATTGGGGTCCAACGGACCCCAATGGTAGTTCTTGGTCGTTTCAAATCGTGGCCTTTCTAGGGTTAAAAGAATCAAAACTTGTTTCGTTTAAAATTTAATTCATTTGACGATATTTGTCAATCAAACTCAAAGTAGAATGGTAATCTGTTAAGTAATAATTGCTATCTTATTGATAAGCTTTCAAATCTACATGAACTAGTAAGTAATTTCTCGTATTGGTAATTTCAAACTATGTCATGTTGAGCTATCGACTAAGGGGTAAAAAAGAAAATTGATAATTGATAAGAACAATAATTGTTTTTCTACTTGATTGTAAACAAAGGACGACTATATAATGAATAGCAGAACTGTCAAAGACACAAAAGCACTAAATGTATTTGAAATAACAACAACCAATTACCCAGCATAATTAAATGATGCGTTAACATTATAATTATCAACACTTGAGAACACCTAAGTAGGCGACCAGTATAGTATTGATTTGAACTTTCACCTCTTATTCTGGATTAAAAAATTTAAACGACCAAAATTATGTGTTTCCAACATTTAAAGCTACAGTTTCTAAAAAGATCTAAGAAAATAAATAAAAAAACAAAAAGGTATAATTTACACAAAGAAACCTCTACAAAGTTTTTGAACTACAAGACCACTTAGGTTGAAAATCAGAAAGATTTATGTCAAGGGACAAATTATGAAATACAGTCAAGACAACTAAAAATTTGATGCTGACAAACCAACTTTTAAAAGTTCTAATGATGTGACAAACAACGTTCTACAAATCGTTTGACAAATTTTCCACGAGTTTAAAATAATTTATAAAGGACGTTTATTATTTAAAAATTTAGCTTTTCGCAAATACCAACTACAAAAAGGCCCACATTATGCATTTTTTAATTATAAATACCTCATGGTAATTAAGTTAGAGTACACAGGGAATTTAATATATGCGACGACACTAAATAATTCAAAATAATTTTAAAAGGCACTATTGGAAAAGCTTTTTTACCTATTTAATATCCAACTCGAGAAGTAACAAAATCAATATGAAAGAATACCATCAGAGTTTCGAAATACCCTATAATAAGGCCGTAAGGGGGAGTATAAATAAACATTAAAACGTCAATAAAAATCTAATAAAATTACAAAATGGTTAAATAAAGCCGTGAAAAAGTAATTTCATTTCGGTAACTAACAACTGATAAGAACGTTCGTTAATAAAATATGCAGTATGTAATTATTCATACAGGTAGTAATTTTTCACTCTAGCTTTTGGATACGACAAACATTATCGTTCCATCTAAATGTTGAATTCGATGAAAGAGAAATATGGTTGAGGTATGTGCAGCAACAATTCTCAATCAATTTCGGCGCCATAAATCAAATCATGCAAATGTAACGCCCTATTGTAATTTGTAAACACGTTGGTGTGGCTCTACGTAATCTACAGTAGATGAGAAAATCAATCTCAATTACTCGAGCTTTTAATTGACATAATTTCAAAGTCGTTTACGAATTGCGATTTGTTTACTTTAATGTCTCAATTAGGATAAGAGTTGTGGTTAGTAAGTGTTTAATCGACATCCTATTAAAAATATGATGTTAATCACGATTAATTATTGTTATAATAAAATTACGTTACAATCCTGCAATAAAAAAAATATATACAACTTTCTTTTTTTACATCCCATAAAGTTGCTCGAGGGTTCACTCACCTCACACCCCATTTTAATCGATAATTTAAAGATTATTTGACTTAATTATTTCACTTTCCTGCTGAGATATTTTCCATGAATTTTTCACACCTTTAATGACTTTCTCTTTTATGGAGTATAATAATATTTAATAATGATACTACAGGGCGGGACAAATGTTAGAAGGGTTTTAAAAGTACAAAATAGGGCGATTCGCTATGAAGGATTACACTTGGTTACACCGTTGTTAGAACCAAAATCATGGAACTATACTGCATCACTCAATAAGCCAGACCTAATAAGCCTAACGTTGCTATTTTAAGGACCGTAGGTGCATTTCAAGAGATTATTGGACCAATTTATTCGAAGACAATACCGTAACTTTAACTGAAAATTTATATTTTATCTCATAGCCAAACCACTATCAAAGCTCCCAAACGCCACAAATTTATCATTTTGGCTGGTTCATCAAAGCAAACTAGCAAATCTGGACTCTGTCCAACTATTTTACTACGGCATCGAAAGTAACAAAACAGAATAACCATACTTTGGCCCAGAGTTGACTCCTAGAGTCTCTAAAAAAACTAGAAGATAAATTATAAGTACATGGTCCAAAGCAAGAGAAACAATAAACTGTAATATCATGGATTAACAGTCCTAGGTATAAAAATTGGCAAATTCTTCACTAAAAAATCATCCAAAACACAAAACTGATGTTGAAACTAAGCAAGGTTCAGTTAAAAATATACACAAAATTTCATACAGGATACGTTTTAAAGAAGTTCCTGGAGGCCTAATACAATATGCACTATTGATCTGTATTACAGAGACTTGGACTGCAGATCGTGTAGAAAAGAGGACAAATATCCCAATACGTGCTCTGTCAAAGTGAGACAGTAGAATGCAGATGACAGAAAATATTTGGCCCCTGGAAGCACCTACCTTCATTCTTCCATGCTATAGGTCTGTACGACAAACACTTAGAGTATAGATTGTACATAAAAGAGTCCAGATAGCCATACATGTACTCCAGTATGAAACTGGACTACAGAAGACAGAAAATATTTGGCACCTGGAAGCACGTACCTCCATGCTATAGGTCTGTACGGCAAACACTGAATTTGCAGATTGTGCAAAAAAGAGTACAGATATCCTAACACGTGCTTTGTCAAAGTGAGACATTAGAATGCAGATGACAAAAAATATATGGTCCCTGGAACCACCTATTTTCATTCTTCCATGCTATAGGTCTGTACGACAGGCACATAGACTGCAGATTGTGCATAAAAGGGTCCAGATAGCCCAACACAATATGCAATAGGTATGTACGGCAGACACTTAGACTATAGATTGTGTAGAAAAGAGACCAGATAGCCCAACATGTACTCGATCAATGCGAGAAACTGGACTACAGACGACAGAAAATATTTGGCACCTGGAAGCACCTACCTCCATGCTATAGGTCTGTACAGCAAACACTGAAACTGCAGATTGTACAGAAAAGAGTTCAGATAGCCCAACACGTGCTTTGTCAAAGTGAGACACTAGAATGCAGATGACAGAAAATATTTGGCACCTGAAAGCACTTACCTCCATGCTATAGGTCTGTACGGCAAACACTGAAACTGCAGATTGTGCAGAAAAGAGTCCAGATATCCCAGCACGTGCTCTGTCAAAGTGAGACATTAGAATGAAGATGACAAAAAATATATGGTCCCTGGAAGCACCTATTTTCATTCTTCCATGCTATAGGTCTGTACGACAGGCACATAGACTGCAGATTGTGCATAAAAGGGTCCAGATAGCCCAACACAATATGCAATAGGTATGTACGGCAGACACTTAGACTATAGATTGTGTAGAAAAGAGACCAGATAGCCCAACATGTACTCGATCAATGCGAGAAACTGGACTACAGACGACAGAAAATATTTGGCACCTGGAAGCACCTACCCCATGCTATAGGTCTGTACAGCAAACACTGAAACTGCAGATTGTACAGAAAAGAGTTCAGATAGCCCAACACGTGCTTTGTCAAAGTGAGACACTAGAATGCAGATGACAGAAAATATTTGGCACCTGAAAGCACTTACCTCCATGCTATAGGTCTGTACGGCAAACACTGAAACTGCAGATTGTGCAGAAAAGAGTCCAGATATCCCAGCACGTGCTCTGTTAAAGTGAGACATTAGAATGCAGATGACAAAAAATATATGGCCCCTGGAAGCACCTATTTTCATTCTTCCATGCTATAGGTCTGTACGACAGGCACATAGACTGCAGATTGTGCATAAAAGGGTCCAGATAGCCCAACACAATATGCAATAGGTATGTACGGCAGACACTTAGACTATAGATTGTGTAGAAAAGAGACCAGATAGCCCAACATGTACTCGATCAATGCGAGAAACTGGACTACAGACGACAGAAAATATTTGGCACCTGGAAGCACCTACCTCCATGCTATAAGTCTGTACAGCAAACACTGAAACTGCAGCTTGTACAGAAAAGAGTTCAGATAGCCCAACACGTGCTTTGTCAAAGTGAGACACTAGAATGCAGATGACAGAAAATATTTGGCACCTGAAAGCACTTACCTCCATGCTATAGGTCTGTACGGCAAACACTGAAACTGCAGATTGTGCAGAAAAGAGTCCAGATATCCCAGCACGTGCTCTGTCAAAGTGAGACATTAGAATGCAGATGACAAAAAATATATGGCCCCTGGAAGCACCTATTTTCATTCTTCCATGCTATAGGTCTGTACGACAGGCACATAGACTGCAGATTGTGCATAAAAGGGTCCAGATAGCCCAACACAATATGCAATAGGTATGTACGGCAGACACTTAGACTATAGATTGTGTAGAAAAGAGACCAGATAGCCCAACATGTACTCGATCAATGCGAGAAACTGGACTACAGACGACAGAAAATATTTGGCACCTGGAAGCACCTACCTCCATGCTATAGGTCTGTACAGCAAACACTGAAACTGCAGATTGTACAGAAAAGAGTTCAGATAGCCCAACACGTGCTTTGTCAAAGTGAGACACTAGAATGCAGATGACAGAAAATATTTGGCACCTGAAAGCACTTAGCTCCATGCTATAGGTCTGTACGGCAAACACTGAAACTGCAGATTGTGCAGAAAAGAGTCCAGATATCCCAGCACGTGCTCTGTCAAAGTGAGACATTAGAATGGAATTGACAGAAAATATTTGGCTCCTGGATGCACCTACCTCCATGCTATAAGTCTTTACGTCAAACACTAAAACTGCAGATTGTGCAGAAAAGAGTACAGATATCCCAACACGTGCTCTGTCAAAGTGAGACATTATAACGCAGATGGCAAAAAATATTTGGCCCCTAGAAGCACCTATCTACATGCTATAGGTCTGTACGGCAAACACTGAAACTGCAGTTTGTGCAGAAGAAAGTCCAGATATACCAACACGTGCTCTGTCAAAGTGAGAATAGAATGCAAATGACAGAAAATATTTTGATCCAGGAAGCACCTACCTCCATTCTTCCATGCTATAGGTCTGTACAGCAGACACTTAGACTGTAGATTGTGCAGATAAGAGTCAAGATAGCCAAACACAACATTGTATAGCTCTGTACGGCAGACACTTAGACTGTAGATTGATAGAAACTGGACTATCTAACTGCACCTAGAAGCACTTACCTCCATGCTGTAGGTCTGTACAAAAAACACTAAAACTGCAGATTGTGAAGAAAAGAGTCCAGATAGCCCAACACGTACTTGGTCAATGGGCGAAACTGGACTACAGACGACAGAAAATATTTGACACCTGGAAGCACCTACCTCCATTCCATATGTCTGTACAGCAAACACTAAAACTGCAGATTGTGTAGAAAAGAGTCCAGATAACCCAACACGTACTCGATCAATGTGAGAAACTGAACTACAGACGACAGAAAATTTGGCTCCTGGAAGCACCTACGTACTTTTGGTCTGTACTTGTACTATAGAGACTTAAGCTTCAGATTGCGCAGAAAAGATACCATATAGCCCAAGACATACCTTATCATTGCGAAACATTGGACTACAAACGACAGAAAAGATTTGGCTGTCTCATCGATCAATGAACCGATACTACTGGGTTCACATCCAACTAAGGGCCTGTAACTTCTAGTAAAGTATGAAGGTATGCTGGATTGGTGTAGCTGAAGCAACAAAGACTGTAATATACTTAAACGGAAGAGCCAATCCTAATGGAGGAATTAAACTGTAACTACTGCTAGGAGATATCGCGATATGGTCACCGGAGGTCTTAAAAAAGATATATTGGCGTGCAATTTCAAAAATTCATAATTCAATTCGTTCGCTCATTTGCTGAAATTATATTTCCTTTGGAGAGATCTTATAAATACAGAGCCAAAAGAAAAAAAATCGTTGTGCAGCTACAGAAAAACCATCAAGCTTAAATACGCGCTCCAATGCCAGATACTTTGCTAAAATTTTTGAACAATACTAAAAAAGCCCAAATTGTAAAACTGAACATAACTTCCACACCAACTACAAGCAGACTGAAAATTATCTTTTTGGACGAAACGCTAAGAGTTTAAATTGAAATTAGTTCGCATCAATTAACATTAGTCGAAAATCGTCATTTATTGAATTGTTACATTGTATTTCGAATTATTTGAGTGTATCAACGTGAGAAAAGTAAGTTGAAAAACCGGTGAAAATTTTCCAACAATGCTTCTTGTAACTTTTTAAGTTGGAAAGGAGAAATGAGGTAATTGAACTTTTGAACAAACTACGAATTCTTTATTTAACATCCGTACTCAATTCAAATATTGATTTTTATAAAAACACAAATACTTTTGATTTGTAGATAGATCTCAGAAACACGAAAGGACTTTTCGTTTATAATTTATGAGACTTCAAAGAATAATTATTAATTATTAACAGATGGCCACGATTCTTGATTAAGTTCATAATGTTTCTTTGAAATTATTCATTTTGCTTAAACACGTTGCTGAAAATAGCGTACAGATTTTAACAATTTTAAGCGAACAATTGTTCTTCGCTCACAATTTCTCTAATTAGCACAAATCAAAAATTGAAGGCGCGCGAGCGCACACGAACACCATAAATCGCTTGTCGATTCCTGTGATTTTCTCCACCCCCTTCAGTGGAAATTACAAGTGTCATTTAGGTGTCAACTTTTGATTGTCATGTAGCGAGTAGATATACATTCTTTTTCACTTAGGTATATCAATACTTCAAAAAATAAAACAAGAAAATATTTAGATGTTACAGTAACAGCCTTTTTTAAATAGGCCAGATGATTTTATTATACTGCAGTCTCTACTGGAAACTTTAACTTACTCTAATCTGTAATCTATGATCGATACAAACGTTCTTTAGTTACTGTAGGCTTCCAAATCCCAAATATCCAAACCTCAAAAGCAAAGCTCTACCAAGATAAGATTTTAAAAACTATATTCGACATGAAGTTGATTTTAACATCCAAAAACGTACATTTATTTTAAAAAGAGGACCGTTCGTAGTTTGTTAAAATTCTACATAAAGCAACCAAAATAAAGTATTACTAGACAAGCTTTCTGAAAGCATTTATCCCAGGGTGAACGTTTCATACTTTGTTCACCACATTCGTGTAAACATTATAAGACGTATTTTGTTTATTAAAGAAGACATCTTTTATCTTAACCATCTCCGTTTATTTAACTTTGAAGTTTGTAAATGAAAGTGTGAAGCTCTTGTTCGTGATTACATAGTTAAATAATCACGTGACTGCAAAAATATCCACCATCGTTTTAACTGTAGGCATGTAATACAAATTAAACATGCAAAATAGCCTATTTTTATGTAAAAAGCCGCAAAATACTTAATAAGAAAGGTTATTTCAGTCAATCATTGATTGTGAGAGTGAGATTATGACATAGATGAGCCTTGAAAAGAAAGATAACATTATTGAAACTAATACAGATTTAAAATGGGAACGAAGGGCTCATAGTGTGTCTAGCTATTTCTACCAAGGTGTAACCTATCGATAGTTAGTTATAGAGTGCGTCAAAAATTATAATTTTAATTAAAATGTTTTGTAAATTGCTCGTATTTGCACCGGAATTGCATGGTTCTGATAGCCCAGATTGTAAGCTAAGATAAAACAGTTGCCTTGTTTAAACAAAACGTTTTTAGGTGCCATATTGAATTTTTAGGTTACATTATCTCAACATAAAAAAAACTTACGAATTGTCGTTACTAGAAGTAGATTTACGAAACTTCGCTTACCTGAAACAAAAAAAATTCATTAAATAATATACTGTCATTCGATGCACCACTATGTATAGTCTTATACAGGGTGATTACCCCATAGTATTTCAAGAATAATTATAACCCTACTTTGTCAAAAATGTACAAAAAAAGTAAATTCCAACCTTACTTATTTTATATTTATAACAAATCGTAACATAAAATGATTGTATTATGTGAGCATTAAATGCTTACAATAATTGTAATGTTTTTTTTAATTTCCTTTTTTATTTGTTTGTTACATTTAATAATTAGCTTGTTTTTACAATTTAAAGTGAATTAAAAAAATATTTTACAACTGAAGTAGGTACAAGTAATTATTATTGACAAGAAATGACGCTTTTTAAAACTCTTTTATTTTTCACGTTGAAATAGGTTTTAATTTTTTTTTCCCTTTTAAGATACTTTTCATGGCTTGTCAGTAGATGTCAGACTCGACTTCGTGTCATCTAACAAGAGAACTGACTCGTCGAAAAAAAGTGTCACATTTACTCCTTGAATTGACTGCTCTTTGGAATTTAGGAACACAGTGAAAAGAGCTTTTGTTGATTAAAATCATGCTGCTTTAAATTTAAATCATAGAGTAGTTCCAACGAAAGATGAATACACCACGTGACCAAATCTGCGCGGGGCGTGGCTTCAGAGCTCAGTGGTGGAGCTAATTATTTCTTCTTTTAGAAAAATTATTTTGAAAAGTTGTCAAAATTCAAAATAATATGGTACTTAATTTAAATATTTATTTGAAGTACTAATAATAATTAATTATTGGTTTAGTACTTTGTCAATGAGATCTTCATATTATTAAAATTCTTGTAATTATTTTGCTTCGACAAAAGTAATGTAATAACTATACGACGGCACTATCTACGTTCGTTTCTAAGCAACGGCAGTACAAAACTACTGCATCAAGTAGTGTAGTCATCTTTCCTTGGTACTATCACAGTATACTTATTTGTTTTGGTACTACTCTACATCCTGAATTTAAAATTTAAAAAAAATAAAATCGTTTAATAAAACAAAAATCCAAAAATTGAGATTTTTCAGTTTTTAACTATTTTCAGGAAAACGCATTAAGTTATTTTAAATTTTCGTTTAAATTATTAATTATCATAAAAGTTTTACTTTGTTGAATTTAAACCTACCCTTTATCTCGTACATTAACCGAGATCTATCCCAATGATGTAGATACTTTTGGCGAATTTGGATCAGCCTCTATAGTATTATAACTTGTAGTCGGTTCTATAAATTTTATATGATTACAGAGCTAAAATAATTTAACCAGAGGTAAGTTCGCGCAGGTGTGGCCACGCCCCTTAATAATTTAAATACGTTGACTACTGCGTTGGTGGGGATAAATACCAATTTAGGTATCTGCGCATTGACACCACTCGTCTACTTAAAATGTTTTTGCTGTATGTAGTTGTATTTTTAACTATTATAGGTATCATTTTACATTTTACATTTTTGTTATTCAATAAACAGAAATGTCACGTCAAATTTAAAAGAATCGTTCATCTAGCTAAAAACATATTTTTCCCAGTGCTTTCTAAAGGCACTACAATCCTTTAAAGATTAGAGGCAAAATATAGTTTCGTGACGGTAACCCATTAACGCCCAGCGATCTCATATAAGATCAGTCACATTGTGTTTTTAGAACTTTTGACTTTTGCCTGGGCGTTAATGGGTTATTAAGATGTTGAAGATCAAAAATTAATCGACGCAGAAATATTTCTTCACGCACTTTCAAAAATAGTTTCAATTAACTTTAACCGGTGTCATCGGAGTTAAGGGAGCTAAAATGACTGGAACGACGGTGCAGATAATAACAGGCAGTCGGATGGATTTTTATTTACATTTTGAATTTATTAAATTCAATTGAATTTCTTGCTTGTAGAGTTTTATCATAAAGTGTCCAATTTACGAGCAAAAAAATAGTTTTGTTAAATAATCAGATCAGAGCGTAGCGATGAGTTTACTAGGAAAGCGATGTCGTCAAATAGCGGCCATAATATGAACGTCATTGACGTCACAAAAACCGTTTCTATAGATATATTTAAACGTACATGGTTTCTTAGATTCACCGATCTTATGACTGTTTTAGACTTCACCGCTCTGTGACGTCAGCACCGTCATATTACGGGCGCTATTTGACGGCACCGCTATCCTAGGAAATCGAAACTTAATCTACCTACTTACCCTTTATTCTTCTCTTGCCATTTTTTAAAAGTTTGTAGGAAAGAAATAGAGAGTCGGTAATAGTTACAGGATCCCAGCCCAGGATCCGTTGCCCGCATAACATTCCCATGACTTTTCCAATTTATGTTGTTACACCCTGTATACGTTTTTTTTATATTTAGCCTTTAAATATAAACGGAACGTATCAATAAATAAGTAAACTATTGATTATTTATTATAAAGTTAGTCTGTCTATAATAGCTGTAGGTATAACCAGCGGTAGTGTGTGTTGTATGTTGAATTTAATATGAAAAGGTCACGAAACTTATAGCAGGCACTTAATAATAAAAATGGGAAAAGTTGTGTAAAGAAATTTCACAAATTCAGCTAGTTGCAAATTAATAATAAAGATATTTTAGTAAAAACTGGATTGAGTGTCACGAATAGATCGTCACGTTATGTTGCGTGAGTCGGGTGGCAACTGACAAAATCAAATAACGCAAGTAGGTACTACTTCCTTTCATTATTGCCTACATCCAAATTTATGTTGATGTTCAGACTTAATATTAGATATGTATTCTAATTTAAATTTACTTTTGTAAAATTTGATTATAAAATATGCCAGTCTCAGAAATGAACATAACAGTTTTCATTTAAATGTTTGTTGTAAATATTTAGAGACGGATTGGCTCATTATTCATTTTATATGTTTGTCTAAATGTACTCTCTCTTTCTCTCTCTTTTAGCAAAATTGTATAATGTACGTTTTAATTTTAATAGTACTTGTAATTTTCATTTATTTCTAGTTTTCACTTGAATGAACAAAACTGAAACGTATTGTAAATCAGTATCGAAAAAGCTCTACAATAACGCGATACAATAAAGGTACATTTCCCATATAATTTATCTGTTATTAACACAAACGTATAACACAACTATGTATTGTTTAACTACTTTAGTTAAATTAATTATCAAAGTAATTTCAATTTTAGTGTAATAAAGTTGCATTTCTTCTTACAAATGATTCAGTATAAAAGTTTAAAAAAAGTTGAAAATTGTTTACATTGTTTTGGAAATATTGAGATACTCCGCTAAACTTTTAGGTAAAAAAATATTAAATTGAAAGTACGAGACTTTTTTTTATAAATTTAAAAAGATCAATTTTTTGAAAAATTTATTAAAATCTCTAACTAAAGTTACAGCTATTGCATGGTTTCCGTTAAAAACTATATCCACCGGAATTACCTAAAAAATCATTTTTTTTAATTTGAACAGGGCACGGGAATAATTACAGGAGACATATTTTAATATAGGGAAAACTGGCACCCAACTACCTACCCCACCGTCGCTTAACCGGTACTTTAAAATTTTAAATTAAATCATAAACATTTTTCAACATAACAGAAAAATTGAGGTGATTTTATTCAGGCCCATCTCTATTAGAAATAATCTATTTGAGTGCCACCGAACACGAAAATCTGGTTGGCTGCACCGGACACTGCCTTAAGACCTCAAAAATGTTAATAATAACTTCTAATAATTAGAACGAGTTATTGGTGTGCAAGGCAGGAATGCCACCTCTCAGGTGCTTTCCGAATGCTTTAATATTTCTTACTTTTTTCCTTCCCTAACAATTATTGTTTCATTGAAGGATCCTGGATCGAGATTATTAGTGGAGGAGGAGCAAGCTCCTAGCACTTGCCACTTGTTAGACCAATTGCACAACCTCCAAGCAGGCCCATTAAGTCCCAAACCATCCCACTTTTAGGATGTAATCCAAACTCTGGCGGGAGGAGTGGCGCTTATTCTGGCCATGTCAAGCCAGAAGTCCCCCAACCCGGATCCTCTTGTAGACGTTAGAGCTAGACACTGACAAAACACGTGTTCAGCGGTCTCGTCCTCGTGATCGCATGCTCGACATCTGGGATTATCTACTATTCCCAGTGTGTAAAGATGCTTATTTAGCCGACAGTGTCTCATGAGTATCCCTGCAATTGTTCGTAGATTAACTCGGGACAACTTTATACAGTAGTTTGCTAGCTTTCTGGGGGGGCATGGAGTTTTTGCTCTGGCGACAGCTTGCATTATTTGTCCATCTTGTAGTGTGTATTAGATGAGTATGATTCTTAAGGAGGGTATCGACAATTTTTAGGGCTGGTTTTATGATTGGATCAGGGCCACAGAAAAGACTTTCTGAACCTTTCTTGACCAGCTCGTCTACTTTTTCGCTACCCTCATTTCCTTGATGTCCTTTGACCCAGCTAAGGCTAAGGACATTACCTTTAGATATCTGGTTCAGCGTCTCCACGCACTCCAAAAGGAGGCCGGAGTTTATCTTGCAAGTGTTTAGAGCTTGTAGAGCAGCTTTGCTGTTCGATGATGTCAAAATCTTTTTATTGTGTATTATTCTATCTATGATTATATTAGCGCTGTGCAATATACCTATTAGTTCAGTTTGAAAGACCGAAGCATATTTGCCCAACGATAAACTGTTTTCGAGGGCGAGCTCGGGGGAGTACACACCCGCTCCCGTTCCCTCTTGATTCAGCAAAATTAGAAATTTTCTATTAAATATATATTTAGGAGTGATACGGTCTGCATCCATCTCCAAAAGAGGTAGATTTTAAAGCATTCTTCTAGGATTTTGGCGTGTCCGGAGATTCCATATCTAATAGACCACAGTCCCCATCCTCGCAGTCGAAGAGCGGTTCTAATTGCCATCTCCTGCACATGTATGTCCAGTGAAGGGACGCAGAGTGCCAGAGTCCAGTGCCTCCAGAGCTGCGGTGGGTGTGGTTTTCATGGCTCTCGTTACCGTAAGGCAAAAGAGTCTTTAAGTTTTTTCTAATAGAGATTTTATAGTTGTCTGTCTGGTTTTGGGCCACCAAATGAGAGCTCCATAGCAAATTATAGATCTAATGATGGCAGTGTAGAGCCAGAGGGAGACTTTTGGAGAAATATTCCATGTCTATTGCTTTATGATACAGCCAAAATGCCAGATTTGCTTTATTTAATGTGTTTCTAATGTGGCTTCTCCAATTAAGCTTTTGGTCTAAAGTAATGCCCAAATACTTCACTTGCGAAAGTTAAAGAAGTTTCGTTTAAGGTTGGCAGGATAATTTTGCCTAACTTTCTTTTTTTAGTGAAGAGGAGTAACTCCGTTTTCTTTGAATTTACAGTCAAGGAATGTTCTAGACACCATGAGGGATCCTGTTAGAACCTTTAGAGGAATGTAAAAAATGTTTTGAAAATTTCAAATGTGCTTTTTTAAAATCTGATTTTTGAATATCGATCATTTTGAAAAGATATCTAATATTTGTGTTCCAACTTCATAGAAGTTGTTTGGATTTAAAAATAAGCTCTAAAAAATAATCCCAGAGATCATCCCTGCATGTGAAAATGCAATAGAATTTTTTTTTCTTGTGTGTTAGACACAATAACCTTACTGTGCAATTTATTATTTCTACACCAGTGTTGTTTCATTCCGTAATGAATTAAAAACAAGTTTTAAATACAAAATCGATTAAGCTTAGAAAAATAGCATTTCTGAGTAGTGAATACACCACGTATAACAACTTTAATTCCATGTCATAGTTAGTTTAAATTAAACTGTTAACGGTTGTTAGCAGTTATAAACCATTACATGTTATGAATTTACGTTTCATTGTGCTTCTAAATGCTATTAATTTTCTATGAGTGATTGTATACTGTGCCTGAAATAATTTACATTTCTTTAATCCTATCGTCACCTTTTAGAAGAAAATCACGTAACATCAGGAACAAAAAACAGCTTTAACGGAAAACTAAAAAACACTAAAAGTGTTTGCTGCTAGCATCAAAAATGAGGAGGTGCGCGTCTTTTGCTGTACGAAAGGAGATACGTATATTTCATTTTCTGATTTTAAAATGTAATGTGTTATAAGTGGACTTACATATTTTGCCTCAAGAAATTTTGTCACCAAAAGCTCAATTTCACAAAAATGCGGAGTTTTCTTCTGTTCTCTTCTCAAATATTCTACTAACATTTTGAGTTGCGAATAATTTCTGCTATTTGGCATACCTCTACTATCAAATTCAAAATTTACCACTCTTGACTTAAGGTATTTAAGGTACTTAAGGACTTAAGGTAGAGATATGTAGGTATCTTAAAAATAAAGGGATGAAATTTAATAAAAAATTGACCACGTAACTTAACTTTGAAAATTGTGCCTACTTTTCATATTACGGGATTTTGCATTTTTTTAGAAAGTATATCAAAACTGCTACTTTTTCAATGTAGACGAAGTCTACGAAAAAAATTTGTATGGAACGCCCGTAAAGTTTCAGCTACTTTCATCGAAGGGATGAAACTTCTGCATCTTGGTTTAAACAGTATATATTATCCAGAGTGCCGTGTCTTAAAATTCTTGTTTGGATTAAAGAAACTGAATAAACAAAACAGTAGTAAAAACGCCAATTTTATGGCAGAGCATACTGGAAAAAAAATCAGATATAGCTAAAGTATATTCAAAATTTTTAGAAAGTAATAAAAGTTTGCCTTCTTGCCTTTCCGTGTGGGGGAAATCATAAATCGTTCAAAAAAGGTTCAACATTTTTCCCTTAAATTTGTTTAACAAAAGGGTTTTTAAAGAGAAAACATCTGGAAACAATCGTATAGAAAATAGAGTTGAAATAAAATTGATTATTGTTAAAACTTTGATTACTAAATAATCACAATCGTGCAATTACACTATAAAAACCCCGTGGGGTAATTCCACGTCAGATCAGCCACGTTTGACCCTTAGGTCTTCGGATTTTAACGAAATTTGGTGTGTCGATTGGAAATATGTTCAAACTTAAGTGTACAAAGTGGTTTTGACCTATCTACGGTCAAATTAATTTTTGAACTATTTTGAAAACATGAATACTTCGATAATTTATAACTCGCGATCTAAAAGAGATATAATTCTGCAAAATACGCCTATTTAAAGCTAAAGGAGCGTACTATTTATTTTATGCATCGCTTCTTTAATTTAAATCCTTTTTGGTCAAACTGTTCCAGTGTCAAATGTTCAAGTCGAAGTTTTCAAAATACACCCTCTTCGATTTTTGCAATTTTTTTATAAGTTGAGTCCTTGTGACTTATGTTTAAGTGAAAAGATTTAAAACCGTGAGCACTCGTCAACTTTTGACTTAGATAATTTGTAATGTATAAAATTACCAAGAGAATGAAACGCGTCCGAACCCGAAAATGTTTTACTGCGTGTCTTTTAAAATCCTTTTGTTAAACAAATTTAACGGAAAAATGTCGAACTTTTTCATGATTTACGATGGACCTCCACAATGAAAAGCAAAAAGGCAAGTTTTTATTACTTTCTAAAAATTCTGAATATACTTTACAGAGTGAATAAAAAGTAAAAACCAATTGGAATATTTTCTTTTTCAATAAAACAAATAAACTTTGGACTTAGACTAAAACCAATAATAAGGGCTCTAGCATCAATGCTCATTACTTTTTATTCACACTGTATGCTAATAGGCACTTTTGAAACACTTTTTGTGTATCTTATTTTCATAAAGTCAGTTTTAAGACTGTGGCCTTTAAAGACAGGACCAGAAGTTTTGAAGCTGTACATAAATCTAGTACATACTGAATTAATAACAACGTAGCAGTGTCAATCACCAATTATTTTGCCTTTTTCTTCAAAAAATCCTGGACAGTCCCAGCCAATAAGAATTAACAAAGTAACCACCCTCATATAATATGCTTTCAAAAACTTTAAGCTTTCGTAGGTTGCTGAACGTTACAAAAAGGGTATTAAATTTTCATCCGCAATAATCTTATACCTACCTACCTACTTAATAATTTCTCTAGCTTGAACGTTACCCAACTTAATAAAGATGTAGTTTTTTTAAATGCAGGAAATTAAAACTGCTCTATTATCTCCTAACTAAAACCTAACCGCGCCACTACTAAGACTAAGTTTTAAAACAACGTAGAATAAAATGACTCCTTAAGATTCTTTACTCGGTTATTACAAGCAGATATCGAGTGGTGGTTTTGAAAGCAGGTCACGAAGAGATTACACGAAATACAATATATTACAACAATATCTTATCTAAATCTTTAGGAATTAATGATTTTATTTAAATTTAAAATTCGGTGCTTTTTTTCTACATCTTTAATGTTATAATTTCAAATCAAAAATTGAAATTTTAAATACACAGTTTACAATATTGTACTTACAATAATTACACTAATCGTGCCTATATAGAACATTTAAACAGCCTATATTTAGAATTCATACTGCGAATCAACGATAATTCTTATGCAAACGACCCTCGACCATGCAAACAGTTTTAGTATTAGGTACTGTCTTTTGGCTTTTCAGCTATTGAAATAGTATAAATTGTAACTTAAACAGTCGATAAGATTTATTTTCTAACATAATAATAAGTCATACAATATAAATTATTGTTATAAATTGAAATAAAGCACAGTAGCAAATTTGAGTGAAATTTACAATAGGTCTCAAAGATGCTTTTAGAGCCATGAATGGAATTCGAAATAATCGATGAAAAAATATAAAATTTAACAAGAGGGTAGATATTGAGTTTAATTTTACAATGGTTGGAAAATTGAAAATGTATCGGTATACAAAAATTTAACGAAAATTTCCAATATGTACTTTCTTTTATTAATAAAAATTTAAAAATGCTTTGACTGTGATCATGACTGATAAAATTATATCCATTAATCCATTAAGCGATTTTAACTAAATACGAACTATTGGCACATCGAGTTGTACTCGATTGTTGCCGGTAATCGAAAAGAGAATCCTGAAATTATAAAACTTGTTGAAATTAGTTTGCTTAAAAGTTATCATTTGCATGACCTTCCAAATGCAGTAGTTTGACTTCTACAAGAAGACAACAAGACAAAGTTAGCTTGAATTCCTCTCGTCTCCAATTTTTTGAGTAATTTATTTTTTTACTAGCAGTCCAAGAGGATTTAAGGGAGTCGAAAAAGCCTCTGAGACGCAGCTGGTGTAAAAGTGTAACGGGTGCCAACTTTCGAAGCAGAACATAGGGAAATAACATTGGAAATCACTTATTTACAGTTTGATGCTCGCTAGATAAATCAATAAGGCCCAGTATTATAAAGCCTAGTTAATCAAAAGTTGACTCAACAATAGGTTGCAACTATAAATAAACGTCAATTTCACTATTTCGTTCAATTATGTCAAACTAAAATGACAGTTAACCTTAGGTTGAATTCCAACCTTCGTTTATAATACTGGCCGTAAGAGCGGTAGAAGACCTCGATTTATCTGGAAAGTACCAAACTGAAAATACGTTATTGCCAACGTCATTTCCCTATATTCCGTTTTGAAAGTTGGCACCCGCTAGGTATATCCAACATATTAGCGTTAATGTACGTTATGTCAAAAAATAAAGCAACTAGATTTACACAACATTTTTAAAACGTATCACGTAACTCACGGTAGTTGATGTTTTAAAAAGGTTAATAACGTTTTGATTTATTTATCTTATTATTTTATTTTATACATACAATCAGTTTCGGTAGTTACACACGGTTAGAGAATTGCTTCATTCAAATGCAGATGTAAAACATGAAAATACACTTTTATTGCAAACACAAATAAAAATTTACCCTAAAAGCTTTTTCTTTCCCTTGTACCTATCTATGGGAAATCACGCGTGTAGTAATAATATCTCCATTTATTTTTGACAGTTGTACTTTTGTATAACATTAAATAAATAAATGACTCATCTAATTCTCAAAAATAACCAACCCCAAATTATACGCGTTTTGAAAATTAATCAATTTGTAAAGGTTAACGCAAAAGGGTCCCAAAAAATTTGTAAGGAGCAAAAATTCAATTTTTAAATAAATTAAAATATTTGACAAATTTACAAAAGAAAATAAGTTTTAGGGGATGGAAACTACCTCAACTTCCATTCTTATAAAAATATGCATTTTATAAATTATACGTCGGTTACTTAAATCATTCAGATAGAGATTTATTTAAATTTTAACCTCAACTTTGACAGCCTGTAACTTGTTAGGGTTGCATTTTTGATAATAAGTGAAAGAGGTTTAAATGTTTTATCTGCGCCCTAGGAATTCACTATAGACCTTAGTCTGTAGTTTTAAGGACATTCTAACTAAATATGATAATATTTAATATCGTCTGAGAAATTTTATTTGTTTTGCTCATTGGAAATTCCTGAAAATCGTCATCTTTTCTCACAAGATGGTTAAAAATGAGGTCACATACACCTTCTCGTAATTACATAATTTTATATACTTGTTATCTGAAATAGAAAACATTTTAAACTTCTAAATTTATAATTAAATTTGTTACATTTATCAAATAGATGTGTTGGGCAAATTTCATAAAATTTAATTATAAACTCGCTAATTACATCAAAAGTACCTACTGCATGCTGATACCAAATGTTTGTTTTAAAGTTTTGTATTATGTTTGTTTATAAATTATAAATTGATATTGTATTTTATTATTATTATTTTAACCAAGAGTGGCTCTCTTACTACAACAAAGCAATCTAATGATGTTCCACGTTTAATGTTTACTTTACGTGTAGTGTAGATCCAGATAGGTACATACTAGAATACTATACGACCGAATAGAGAAATTTGTACAGGGTGGTGACTACTGCTGTCGGTCATAGGGATCTCGAAAAATCGTATTTTAGTAATTTTCTCCTTCCTTGATTATTTTGGAAAAAATCTTCAAATAAAAGTTGTAGAGCATCAAATTCTACATCCAAATCAATTAATAAAATTAATTTTTTATAATTTTGACATATAAAGTGACACTTTTTAGAACTGATTGACGTTATGAAACGTCTTACTTTGTGTAACTAGTTGCACAAAGTAAAATATTGTGCAACTGGTGACGAAAAATGGATTTTACAATTAGTGGAAATGCAATTTTGTGTAACGTCAAACTGACATGAAGTGATAGCAGTCAAGAGACTTGATTTATGTTTTCACAATTTTTATCAATAATATTCTATTTTACTATTACTTTATTCAAAATAAGAAAAAATCTTGTATGTAATACGTTAAGAAATGCAATTTTGTGTAACTTGTGAGCTTTTGCGGAACTCACTGCGTTCGTTCCGCAAAAATCTCACGCGTTACACAAAATTAGGCATTTCGTAACTGATTACATAAATATCATTTGCCAGCTTCGTAACCACAGAAATTAAATATGAAAATGTAAAAAACTATAAGTACTACAAAATAGCGAGAGTCCTGAGTTTTTCTTTTAATAAAAATTTTGACACTGACAAATAAATGTTGTCAATGAACTAACATAATTAGAAATGGCTATCGCTATTTTGAGGTATTTTCTTTCTTATCTACAGGGTGATTTATTAGCTAACCAACAAACTTGAACTTGTCTATGAAAGCTAATGTAATTTTAAGAAAAAACATTATTTGGACATACGAGGGGATATTTATAAGTTCGCGGAACCCGGATAGAAAGAGATATAAATATTTTTTGTTTATAATTTTCATTTTCAATAGAATCTTCTCGAACATCAATACATATATTACTTCTCTGAATTAATTTTTGTAAACCTCCAAAAAAAGAATTGTTAAATTCGATGCATCGTTGTCAAAATACCTTCCACGAAGTTTTTTTTTTCAAATTTGGAAATAGGTAATAATCACTTAGTGCCAAATCTGTGCTGTAGGGTGGATGAGCAATTTCTTCGAAACCGCATGTCGTCATGGCACTCATTGCAATTTTTACTGGTGCATTATTTGCAGTAAAAATACGCCTTTTGTCAATTGACCTCTTCTTTTTGATTTGATTTCTGTTTTTAATTTGTGTAAAATACAAGCCTAGTATACGCCTATTATGGTGGTACCTTTATTTTTATAATCAGTTTAAAGAATTTCCTTCGAGTCCCAAAAGATTGTTGCCATCACTTTTCCACCAGAAGACACAACTTTAAATTTATTTGGTAGTGGACAACCCTGTATATGCTACTACATAGACCCCTGCTTCGATTCAAATAAAAAAAATCGAAGCAAAGTTTCATCTCCTGTGACAATTTGGTTGACAAAAGATACAATTAAAAAAAAATTGCGAAAAAATTTTAAAATTCTCGCACTATCACTTATCATTTTGTTGATTGATCACTTATCATTTTGTTGATTGAGACCAAACTAGTGGATATTATGCATAAAATTTTTAAACTCCCACTAAAAATTTTCTGTCCCATTCCGCGAACTTAAAAATCTCCCCTCCTATGTCTGATTTTCCTTATTTAAGGAATTAGAAGACTTCAAAGTTTTCTACAGAAAAAAGAAGAAAACCCTTATCTCAGAAGGGTGAGGTCCGCCGACTCCGACGTTAGTTACTACCGACGCTAGCCTTAGTTTTTTTTATTAATCCAGCTCTAAGGCTCCGGCTTTAGTTACTGCCAACGTTGACCTTAGGTTTTTCTCACTAATTCAGCTCCAGGCCGGTCTTGCCGGCTCAGAGTTTGTTACCACTGGCGCTAGCTTTAGATTTTTGTATTAATCCAGTCCCAGGCCGGCCTTGTTGGCTCCGGCGTAAATTACTACCCATGCTAACCTAAGGTTTTTTTTAAATCCAGGCCCAAGCCGGCCTTGCCGACTCCGGCTTTAGTTACTGCCGACGTTTACCTCAGTTTTTTTTCTTTAATCCAGGCCCAGGCCGGCCTTGCCGGATCTGGCGTTAGTTACTACCAATGCTAACTATAGGTTATTTCATTAATCTAGGCCTAGGCCGGCCTTACCGGCTCCGGCGCTAACCTTAGGTTAGGTGGAGCCAGGTTAGCTTAGGTTAAGAGCATGGAGATTGGTAAAAGATTGTTTTATTTTTGAAAGACTCTCAGTTTAATATCCGCTACGTCAACTGGTGTGCTAACCTTAGGGTTTTTTATTAATCCAGTCCCAGGCCGACCTTGCCGGCTCCGGCGTTAATTACTACCGACGCTAACCTTCGGTTAGGTGGGGCCAGGTTAGCTTAGGTTAGGAGCATAAAGATTGGGAAAGGATCTTTTTATTTTTGAAAGATTCTCAGTTTAATATCCCCTACTTCAATTCGTGTGCTAACCTTAGGGTTTTTTATTAATCCAGGCCTAGGCCGGCCTTGCCGGTTCCGGTGTTAGTACTACCGACGCTAACCTTAGGTTCTCTTTATTAATACAGCCCCAGGCGAGCCTTGAAAGCTCCCGCTTTGGTTACTACTGACGCTATTCTTAGGTTAGGTTAGGTTAGGGGCAGGGAAATTGGGAAAAGAGAGTTTGATATGGCCTCTATGTCAACTCCATACCATGAATTCGCATTTAGACGTTTTAAATTGAACAAATTGCTCACGCACTCTTAGACTTGCGTATGCGTATGAAAAGCTTAAAAATTCATACGTGTCACACACTTCCATTTTAACATACTAATTAATAGTAAAAGAAGAGGACCCCTATCTCAAGTCTTGGATATTTTTGCCTATGCAGACTTTTGTTAAGTAGGCCAAAATCTATAACTTACTAAAATTTTATCCAACTTGACAGAAACCTTTTTACCATATAAAAAGTGCGGAGTTGTAAGTGTTGTTGATAAACCGTTTTTTCATCAAATAAAAAATTACCACTGAATTTTACAGTTTTTTGTTAAATTCTCTTTTTTTCTGCAGAAAACTTTGAAGTCTTCTAATTTCTTAAATAAGCAAAATCGGACATATATGTCAAATAATGTTTTTTTCTTAAAATTACATTAGCTGTTATATGGCAAAGTTTGTTAGTGAGCTAATATAAAGCCTTGTATTTTGGACGTTACAAAATGAGCAAAATTAATTTTGTTTAATGATTTAGATGTAGGATTTTATTCTCTACAACTTTAATTTAAAGCTCTTTTGCATAAAATAATTAGGGTAGCAGAAAATAACGAAAGTATGATTTTGCACGTTAAATCCCCAAGACCGAAAACCGTAGCCACCACCTATAAAAACTTTTTGTGACCATTAAAAGAAATTAGCTATTAGCGTGAGCTTCGATTAAATACTCAAAGTGTTAAAATCGTACGATTTCCATACTTCCATAGAGCTATCAACCTATCGGTACAATAAAATCGAAGCTCGACTGGCAAAACGAGGTCATTAAGATAAGCAAACTCCGTTGCTGTTACACATTTCTACATACACAGCTTTTATGGTCACTCTATTTTGAAACTTCTAAAGGTACACGTCCAAAACGTCTTTGTAATTTCGTGTGTAATTCTTACATGACACGCTTGATATTGAATGATATCTCCCAAATTTACTTCTAACCTACTCTACTTTGACGTTTTTATCAAGCATTTTTACAGTAACAGCCTTACCCTAATCTCGTTGTTAAGTTCACAAGTCTGATTCTTTTGGAAAGCTTGTTGTTGTTGTTTCTTTTTGAATTATTCATGTGTCGGTTGGTTGTATTGTAACTTCGTAATCAATCTTTAGCTTTCAAAAGTTTTAGTTTTAACTGTTTCTAAGCATCAGTTCACAGCATCCCTAAACAAAGTTACTTCCTGGAAATTTCTTATTCGTTCAGTCATTATCTAATATTATATACCCAACTGCTGGACCTGATTGGCAACAGTTCGAAACTAATATGACTATTTGACGTTTGACGTGTAATTAGTAATTAATTATATTTGATGTAATTACACCCCTGTTTAATATGTCTCTTATTATAGAATTTAAACGAAAGGATGTTTCGAGGTTAAATCGGTACACTGACTCCAAGGACAATAATTATAAATCAATAACGCTACTCTCGAGATTCTTGATCTTGATTTAAAGTTACGTAAAAAGGTGAAGGTTACGTATAGTGAATAACAGCATATTGATAAGGGGTGCTAAAGAGTGGCGTAAATGGCTCGACAGAGGTTAGAGTGTTCGGCTCAGAAAACGAGAGTACTGGGTTCGAATCACATAATTGTGGAAACCATGGGATCTGAGCCTTTTCTAATACTTATGTGGGTCAACATCAACGTTAAACTGTAGATCATGGATGTTTCTACTTTAGAGCCCTGTTCAGGGGCGTAACTACCGAGGAGCGGTGGGTGCAAGGCACGCCTTCTCCCAAATTTAGTTTTTTTTTAAATCAAAGGGTTAAACCGACTGAAGCTCAAGGCGCCAAAATCTAAGGGGCGCCAGAAATTAACAACGTTAAAACTCGTTGACCTTGAAATGACAAAAATTTGGCCTGCAGCGCTTTGTGGTGTAAATCCCCGAGACTTCCCCCATACGCGCACTTTTAGAGGTACCGATTAACTTTTAGCCCAAAGCGCCAAGAAGCCTAAAAACATCCCTAGATCCACTGTTTTTAAAGATATCAGAGAATCAAAATATATCGTACACCATTTATTTCTAATGGACATCTTCCTGACCTTAATTTTAGAACTTACTACTATCCAAAAACTATTAATACGAGTAAATAGAGGCCTACACCATTAACTTTGCAAACTGGCTCCCGGAGTGCTTGTTACGCCAGTGGCTCTGTTATAAAGAAGAAGCTGAGACAATAAGGTACTATTGAATATGGCTGTCTGTAGACAGAAGTAAAGAAGAGAGTATACAGTTGGAAGAAGCGAACAAGAGCCCCGAGGAGGCGTGGCCGAGGTCGCCACTATACTAGGTATTCATTCTTAAGAAATCTTATAGGTACCGTGATTGGATAAATATTTTGCCACCAAAAATTTTAGATTTAGTTTGCATATTTTCTGGAGCTCTTTGTTTGCTTCTTAACGCAGCAATTGAAGAAACGCTCTAGCCCTAAAGTTTTTATGCGGTACCTTTTCTATTTTCTTCACTACTGTTAGTAGAACAGTGAAACTCTATATATTGAGTATTATGACATTATAGACCGGGAGCTACCGTTCACATTTACTAAACCATTTTTACAAAAATTTAACCTATACAAGTCGAAAGTACATAAAAAATTAGTAATAGAACCGCCCGTCTGCCTGTCGAAAGTGGCCGCTTTAACTCAGGAGGGGCGCTAGAAAATCGGGTTTTTTTGATTTTAACTACACCATAAGATATACACACAGATCAACAAACTACATATCAAACGATTCCGTTTTTAACGAAGTTTTCGAATATGACGCGGCCGACGGTTTTAAATGTAGCCTTCATGGTGGTAGACGCTCTTGAAAATAAATCAAGAAAGAATGATCAACAAAACCAAAAGGCACATGAACAGATTACACATCAAAAGAATCCGTTTTTTATGTAGTATTCAAAAATGCTGCAACAGACGGTTTTAAATGTAGCCCTCATGTTGGCAGACGCTCTTCAAAAAAATCAAGAAAGAGTCATCAACTAAACCACAAGAACCATGAACAAATTTCATATCACAAGATTCCGTTTTTTACGTAGTATTCAAAAGTGCCGCGACAGACGGTTTTAAGTGTAGCCCTCATGGTGGCAGACGCTCTTCAAGAAAGAGTCATCAACTAAACCATAAGACCCATGAACAAATTTCATATCAAAAGATTCCATTTTCTACGTAGTATTAAAAAATGCCGCGACAGACGGTTTTAAGTGTAGCCCTCATGGTGGCAGACGCTCTTCAAGAAAGACTCATCAACTAAACCACAAGAACCATGAACAAATTTCATATCAAAAGATTCCATTTTCTACGTAGTATTCAAAAATGCCGCGATAGACGGTTTTAAGTGTAGCCTTCATGGTGGCAGACGCTCTTCAAGAAAGAGTCATCAACTAAACCATAAGACCCATGAACAAATTTCATATCAAAAGATTCCATTTTCTACGTAGTATTCAAAAATGCCGCGACAGACGCTTTTAAGTGTAGCCCTCATGGTGGCAGACGCTCTTCAAGAAAAAGTCATCAACTAAACCACAAGAACCATGAACAAATTTCATATCAAAAGATTCCATTTTCTACGTAATATTCAAAAATGCCGCGACAGACGGTTTTAAGTGTAACCCTCATGGTGGCAGACGCTCTTCAACAAAGAGTCATCAACTAAACCATAAGACCCATGAACAAATTTCATACCAAAAGATTCCATTTTCTACGTAGTATTAAAAAATGCCGCGACAGACGGTTTTAAGTGTAGCCCTCATGGTGGCAGACGCTCTTCAAGAAAGAGTCATCAACTAAACCACAAGAACCATTAACAAATTTCATATCAAAAGATTTCATTTTTTACGTAGTACTCAAAAGTGCCGCGACAGACGGTTTTAAGTGTAGCCCTCATGGTGGCAGACGCTCTTCAAGAAAGAGTCATCAACTAAACCACAAGAACCATGAACAAATTTCATATCAAAAGATTCCATTTTCTACGTAGTATTCAAAAATGCCGCGACAGACGCTTTTAAGTGTAGCCCTCATGGTGGCAGACGCTCTTCAAGAAAAAGTCATCAACTAAACCACAAGAACCATGAACAAATTTCATATCAAAAGATTCCATTTTCTACGTAATATTCAAAAATGCCGCGATAGATGGTTTTAAGTGTAACCCTCATGGTGGCAGACGCTCTTCAACAAAGAGTCATCAACTAAACCATAAGACCCATGAACAAATTTCATATCAAAAGATTCCGTTTTCTACGTAGTATTCAAAAATACCGCGACAGACGCTTTTAAGTGTAGCCCTCATGGTGGCAGACGCTCTTCAAGAAAAAGTCATCAACTAAACCACAAGAACCATGAACAAATTTCATATCAAAAGATTCCATTTTCTACGTAATATTCAAAAATGCCGCGATAGATGGTTTTAAGTGTAACCCTCATGGTGGCAGACGCTCTTCAACAAAGAGTCATCAACTAAACCATAAGACCCATGAACAAATTTCATACCAAAAGATTCCATTTTCTACGTAGTATTAAAAAATGCCGCGACAGACGGTTTTAAGTGTAGCCCTCATGGTGGCAGACGCTCTTCAAGAAAGAGTCATCAACTAAACCACAAGAACCATTAACAAATTTCATATCAAAAGATTTCATTTTTTACGTAGTACTCAAAAGTGCCGCGACAGACGGTTTTAAGTGTAGCCCTCATGGTGGCAGACGCTCTTCAAGAAAAAGTCATCAACTAAACCACAAGAACCATGAACAAATTTCATATCAAAAGATTCCATTTTCTACGTAGTATTCAAAAATGCCGCGATAGACGGTTTTAAGT